>JAVIWC010008114.1:600000-834150 GCA_031894815.1 Creontiades dilutus | reverse complement strand
AAGCATAACTCCAGGAGTTCTTGACCGATTTCGATGAAATTTTGGCAGACGTTTTTATTTTTGGAAATGTCATAATAATTATTTATCACTTCAGTCATCTATCCGTTCAGCGTCAATGTCAATTTTTATTGTTAGGTATATTTTATAGTTTGTTCAACAGTTGAACATGCCTACCTTTATTTTCCCAAGTTATGCTCCTGTATAACAATAAATTTACCCTAATTCAATATTTACTTCGCCTAATTGAACGAAGTTCTTCAGTCAATAATAATTTTCAATGATCTATACAGTCATGTTATGGATACGAGGAAGCTATGCGCCACACCCACTTGGCAGACGTTTTTTGGTTTATTATTGTTTTTGTGTTGATATCAGTAACCTAGTGATGTAGTAATGTGGATACTGGAGTGAACTCCTAAAAGGCTTTGTAGCCGATAGACGGGTTGAATCATTCTGACAACCATTAAAAAAAAAAAAAAAAAAAAAAAAAACGCCGCAAATTCTTCCACTGGGGTTTATTATTCAATTGGCTTGCGTTCATGATTTGAATTTCTACTAAGCTTTGGAGTGTGCGTGTTTCACAGGTGATAGAGCGATTATTGAATTTCAGGAGATACGCATAGAGCACGTAAATCTGTTCTCGACCGAAATACCTATTTGGATTGTTCAGTTGATCATATTTGTGTGCCTCCTGAAATTCAATAATCACTCTATCACTTGTGAAACACGCACACTCCAAAGCTTAGTAGAACTTAAAATCATGAACGCAAGCCAATTGAATAATTGCAGCGTTGTTTAGTTAGGTTATCGTAGAGTATTGTACGATGATCGTTGAAAAAAAAAAGTGCACGCTTCGAAAAAAATAAAATAAAATAAAACATTATGGGGAGGGGCCCCGAAAATATTTTGCGGGAGGGCCCCGCTGAAAAACGTTACGCCACTGTTTGTGCGCCGTGTATTATCAACTCCTATCTGATTTGGCCGTAGCATTGGGTGTTGCAATGTTGATAATTTGTTGTTTCTGACCAAATTCAGTTTTAGTAAAATGTTTATTGACTCGAACATGTTATCCAGCTGTTGGACAATAGTAAGATATTGGGGTTTAAATCGTGTTCATACAAAGAGTTAGAGTTTAAACAAGATTGTTAAGATTAAAATAAATAAATAAATATTGAAAAATGAAAATGAATTTAATGAATGAAAACGTTCGTTTGTGATCAGCATCTACGGCATTTCCATGCTTTCTAGCCAAAGTTAGGATAATTGAAGATCCGAGAGACAGCTATTGTTTGTGTTCATTTACGATTGATTTCGATGATTTGCTTGCAGTTGAGTAGCTATACCACAAGTGAGTAGTTTTGCAAAGGTAATGCTACTCTGAAGCAGCAAGGGAGTCACACTCCTCCTGTGTACAACTCACACCCTAGCGAACACGTCGTATGAGGAAAAAGTATTGGTAGATAATATTGTTTATGTCACTGATCCTTCTTTGTCTAGCAAACTCTCTGTTTTTTATCTACTAATTGTTTTTTGTCAAGAAAAGTAACGTATATCCCGTCACCAACCTTTTTTCGTCGAGACTTTTGGAAAAACCTCAATTTTAACAAAAAACACACGTTTTTCTGCAGTTGAACACCATTTCCTTAACTAAAAATATTTTTAAAAACCACCAGGCCTGCACAGTTCTGCGTCAAGCATTCATGGGATTTCTAGGCGAGAAGAAAAACAGCCGATTTTAAGATTTTGACAAAACTGCCATTTCCCGTAACAATCCCACATCATCAATGCAATTTAAAAAAAGTTGTTTGACATCAAATAGGTGGAAAATTCAACGCTCTTTCCAACGGTGTCATCAAATTTGAGCTATCTCCACAATTGAGGGAGTTTTGACAGTTTTAACGACATAGGATCCAAAACACGAAAAAATCTTAAATCGCGAATAGCTCGGAAACGAGGCCTCTGGCAAAAAATTGCTACAAGACATTTTTGGTCGGAAATGAGTTGTAGAACACGAAGGAGTAAGATTGTGCATAACTCCTGGGACACCTTGTATAATCGAAGTGCATCCTCAGTGTGAATAGAAAAATTGGTTTAAGGTTCTAGCTCTAAGAACAACATATTACGTGGGAGAGAGAAAATCATTTTAGCAAAACTCCTCAAAACAGATTCGACACAGTCATAACTTTCGTATCCCCAAATTTCTGAAGCATAGCACCTCATTATCGCATTGAACATCCCTTTGCAGAGAAAGGGATTGTGACCGTGAGAAAAGTTCCTCCTTAGTACACTGCATTTGCCACACCTGCTTTTTCCTCGAGGTGTGCATCAAGCAAGTGAATAATAATTATTAATACTTCATTTATGAGAGAAAAAACATTTATTGATCATTATATGGGGTGGAATGTTGGGTTAGTTGTATAAATTTATATGAAAGCTCAAAGTGTAGAAAAAAGTTAAAATTGAGATGCCAAAAATATTAGAATTGATTTGTGCCAAAGGTTCAAATTAATTTGCCAAAATCTTCAATTTGATAATATGCCAAAAATTCAAATTGATTTTGCTAAACTAATCTGATTTTCTTTTTTTCCTAACTATATATATGTTTGTATGTAAGTACGTAGTGTTTGTGTGTGTGAGATTTTATTCTCACACGGTATTAATTATTGTATTAATAATTGTATTTTATTAACACAATTATTGTTCACCACTTCAATGTTCTGACCATTGAAAGACCAATTGAACGAAGCCGAACCCATTGACCGAATTGACACGAATAGATGTTGTTCGCCAAAAACTGGACAGAAACATTTCAGTGACCAAGGCAAGTAGGGTGTCATTCGAAGTAATTTTGGGCGCCAAATCGATTGGGAGGAGTGCAAGACTTGTCCGAGCTGGTCTGTCTTAGAAAATCCCATTTTAAGGGTGAAAAAGTTGAAGAAAATGGGTATTAATTCAATGTTTTAAATCCCAATTCGATCATTTCCTCGTTCTGATGATTCGGCAATCAAGAAAAATTTGGATGGTGAGGGGGGCCTAAAAATAATAACCCTTTGTGAAATAATTTGCAGCGTTCTTGATTAAACGTAAGCTGGATTGTTTTAACAGAGTAGCATTCTCTCCAGATCGCAAATTCACTCTTTTCTGAACCCACTTTAAAATTTGACACTTGTATCAACAATTTGAAATGTATCCTTTTAGCTGGGTCCTCTCGGTAGAATAATATCTACCTCAAACGGAATTCGTACCTTCATAAGCGGAAAGCTAACTTGTACATCTTAAATACCTGATCCCCTAAATGGCCTACGCCTCTGTGAATAAATAGATACGTAGGTGTGTACATTTATTTAGATACCTACCCTGTAGCAACAACTTCAGAAAGTAGGTACCAACCTAGGTGAACGGGTGCCAGTTACAATGGACCTCCTAAAGGACGCAGACTGTGAAAGACACAAAAGAGAGGGTCGTCCATCTCCCACTATCCTTCGTGTGAAACGCTAATGACAGCTCCTGGAGTAGCATGGATGTTATAAACTGCCTATAATTAATTCCTGAACAATTTAAAGTAGTTGGTTGGTTCTTTTGTAATATTTGGATAAATAGTATTATCAAGAGTTTTGAACTTCCATTAAAAAGTCCATTAAAATTGGTAAAATATCAAGTCTGAAACATGAGGTCAAATACATGTTTTGTGCTCTTGAATCCTTGATTTTGAAGTCGTTGATTTGGAGTTAACTTCAACCTCATCTTTCAAGTTGATTCGATTGGTATTGTAGATACTAACTTAATGTTTTGTGATGTCTCAGATAGTATAGTAATTTATCTGACTACGTGAGAACCTAGTTTACACCTAAAGAAGCCAAACATCCATCTGAAAGCTCAAATCAACCTTCTAACGTTCTGGAATTCCTGTCTTCAACATTGTAAATGTAAATTTTATGTATACATTCACCTAATTGTTGAAAAGCACATAAAATGAGTAGTTTTTTAAAAATTATTTGAATTCATTTCTTTCTTAAAAAAAGAAGCCAATTGAACTCTTTATTTTTGGGAGATTGCTAGGTGTCTCGTCTTATTAAAAATTCAGGGGTAGTTAGTTAGGTGGTTACTAATTTTTTTGTATTTGTTAGGTTGGACGAATCCACGCATTTCCTGAAAAATGTCATTGTACGGACATTTTCTACATTTTGTTTGTTACAAAGATTAGCAGACGCCCAGACAGATAGACGAACAGTTAAACTAGTAACAAAAAAGGCGAGAGACAATCTACACAAAAGTGATCCTTTACCTATAGTTGACTTGATGTCGGTAAGGAAGGTACAAGGGGAAATTGCCGGTCCATTAAAATTAACCTATTATCAACCAATTAATTAACCCATCAAAATTTGCATCCGATTTCCGTGCTATAACTTTTATTCCACAAAGAATTTTGTCGTTTTAAAAAATTTATGAGTTTTTATAAGCATGTTTATTCCTGTTTCATTTGATACAAAAACAAAACATAGGGACTTCCTTGTAATGCATACATTATTTACCTATGTTTTCAAAGTTCATTTTATCTCGCTGTATAAAAATAATTCCGAATTGCAAATGCCCAATCCTTCAAAATTTGCTTAGCAACAACGATCAAACGTAACATAGTGGTAGTTACCATAAATAATTTATGGTACCATTAATTATTAATGGTATGTATACTAGTCGTAGATACCCTACTAAAGCAAACCGGATTGTTTATTTGTGTAACATGTCGTTTATTAAATAATTTTGCGTTATTTTCTAACAGATTGGTAATCGCAAAAACGCATTTTGTGTTAAAAATATCAGTTACTGCGCAATTATGACTACATGAACGAATACTGTATTTATTTGCTTATTCATAAATCTAATTTACTTTATTTTTTCCTAATTTGAGCAATTTATGTGGACAGTAATGTTGAACTATCAAAATTATAATGCAAAACACGTTTCTCTAAGGTGATCAGCAATAGAAAACAACGGAGACAAAAATTACATTTATAAATTGCATCTATGAGATGAGGCTATTCATTATGTGTAAGTTGTACACTGAAAATCATATTAAAAAATTAGTTACAGCACACCAAAAAGAAAAAAAATGCTCGATGAAGTAAGTTCGCACCATTATAGTATTTGTAATTATTTCTTTTTGTTTAATTTAGAGTTTTAATCTTAATAATCTAATCGTAATCGTCAAAGAAACAGTTTACCTTTATTGAGTGCAGTAAGACATAGCCGAATTTCCAATGTTCTCAGTAGCGTAGCCGAAGATACGTGGGGATTCGCCGCTCTTCTAGTGGAAATGTCCTACGGGGGTTGTATAGCATCCACCTTGCTCCTGGGTCTGTCGGGAGGCGCTCTCCGGTTCTCGCCGCCCGACCCTTTCTACCTCCACTTCGGCTTCAGTTGCCCTCGTGAGGTCGCGGCAGTTGGTGCAGTGCGTGCGGCGTATTCGTTTATAACCGTACTATCTCCTTCCCGGAACCATCTGTGTTTACACCTAAACGGTAGTTTGAAGTGTAATCGTCCTCTCTAGGTGTTGAGACGATTTAATAATATTTTATGATCGGTTTTATTGTCTTGTGAACGATGAACATATCGTCTTGAAGCCGCTTCGAAGGACGAACAGCTACCGCATGCGATTTGGAGAACAAGGTAAAGACTTTAATGAATCGGTCCTTCCTTACCTGTTTTGCATGAATGTCTTGTCAAATTATAACTAGAACCTGATCTTGAAATTAATCGTATAACTTCATTATTGATATGATAATTAATTTATTAATTACGTTACAATATAGTGATCCTTATGGAGATAAGCTTTGCCCTACAAGATTTTGAACTCCATATAATTCTTATTCCTCATTGAACGCATTCTTTTCTAATTAGGAAATTAAAAACAATAAGATTCTACAAAGTCCATGGCTTTAGAAATCAGAAAAAATCAGGAAAAATAAAATGTATAAGTAGGTAGGTGCTTTATCCCAATCTCTCTTTAAATTTGAGAACAAAATCTTTCCTCTTCATGAAATTGTTGTTATTACAGCACTTTTTGAACCTGAAAGTGATAATTAATCATTATCTGTTATCATATGGCTAAAACTAACTAAAATTTTGTCTTGAAAAGCCTATCGATAAAGACAACGAACAATTCCAGTCATGCAGTCCGATCAAATGAGCGAATTTCCTTTGAAATTTGGGCTTTAGTGCGCCAAAAATTAATCAACTATAGATTTTATGGTAATCGAAATTTGGTGTGATAAGTATTCATAAACTTACGTGCTTTATTCAAGCCAATTTTAATGAAATTAAGGTACAGTGCTCAGCATAATTCTATGAATACATTTTTTAATGTTCTAATTCACAGTTGTGTAATTTGTATGAGTATTGTGCTAAAAACGTGATTGTGCGCAACGATATTTAGTTACAGGGCACCGAATCGTTCAATTAACTGATCAGTATTAGGTCTCCCCTGTAACTTTCTCCGAGTGAAAAACGCTGCAATTTGTTCATAAATGTTCATTATTTCTATAGGAGATAGATCTGCGGAGAATGCACCGATCTCGGTGCATACATTGAGGGTGTCCCAGAAATAGGATACGAACTTCAGGGGTCTATTCTGCCACTAATGTGCAACGTCTTTTGCCTCATAACATTATTCCGAAACCCCCTTAAAATCTGACTTTTTTCACTTTCGGGTAAAAGTCGAGAATAGGTGACCCCTTCCTTATCAGATATATAAATCGAAGATACGTGATACTTCTGTGGATAGGATCTGATTTAACAAATCCTAACTTGTCAATATGGCGGCAAATAACTTTATTTATCATTATTTATTGTTGTGAGATCGTGAAATTTCAAAGTAGACGAGGAAACCCATTAGGCGGCAAAAGCAGAAATGTGTTCGCTCGCATCTCAAAAACAAAAAAGTATCCTAAATCAATCCTTTTGGTAAAGTATAGATCAGCTGGACAATATAGATCAGAACGTGATCAATACATCTTCAAATGAGCCTGATAAGAGGTAGGGGTCACCTGTTCTCTACTTTAGCCCATTTTTGAATTGTTTCTGTGTGTTCTCTTTTTTACTTTTACTTCATTAACATGACCATAACTCCCTTAATTGTCCAATTAAATTGCAATCTGAGAATTCAGTTGGAAAGGACGTTAAATTTCTTCTCTTCTCAAGGAATTTTAATTTTTCTTTCCAAATAATTTCCTTTCTTCCTTTTTTGTTATACCTAATCAACATCGTATAAACGAACCGAGTAAGTAACAAATCGCTCCAAGCTGAAAATTTTGACGTGTACGACCTATTTATTGAACTTGATTGTATTTTGAGAAGGTATTTCGCTCACGCCCGGTCTTCCTCTCTTCGGGAAAAACATCTGTGATTCAAAAGCTTTCTAAAGGTGTGTCAATTTTTTTTTTCATCTGCGTAGTGTGTTGAGAAAATGACGTTCGAATGCAAAAAGAAAACGCTGCAAAATCTTTCACTGTTGCGTGTTTTACAGGTGATAGAGCGATTATTGAATTTCAGGAGATATGCATAGACCACGTAAATCGGTTCTCAACGAAAACACCTATTTGGATTGATCAGTTGATGATGTGTGCCTCCTCTACATCAGTCTACCTTTGGCTACATCGTTTAAATTTGGATTTGGGGAAGTTTTAACGCAATACGCGTGCTAAAGGACTTGATAAATTATAGATATTTTTATTTATTTGAGGTTCAATAAAAAACGCTGCAAATTCTTTCACTGGGGTTTATTATTCAATTGGCTTGCGTTCATGATCTGAATTTCTACTAAGCTTTGGAGTGTACGTGTTTACAGGATGGAGCGATTATTGAATTTCAGGAGATATGAATGGAGCTCGTAAATCTGTTCTCAACCAAAATACCTATTTGGATTGATCAGTTGATCATATTTGTGTGCCTCCTGAAATTCAATAATCGCTCCAAATCTGTGAATCATTGAATAATAAACCCCAGTGGAAGAATTTGCATCGTTTTTTTTCAAGAGCGATTACAATGGAAAAGTATTCTATTTGGAAATTTTAAATTTCGTAAGACGGAGCATGCATATCAGAATGCTTCAACCTGTGTATCGGCTATAAACCCTATTAGGAGTTCACTCCAGTATCTACATTCACTACATCACTAGGTTACTGCAATAAAAAAAAACTCGTGTGTTTGTTTTGATCGCAGTAACCTAGTGATGTATTGAATGTGGATACAAATGTTGGCACCATAAGTCGGGAATGGTTTGAGCTACGGACCTGGGGAGGGACTCATTCGATTCCTCATGGAAATTTCTTTAAAAAAAACCCTTAAAGTCCAAATTGAGTAGAGTGCTGGCTAAAGAATTCTTGTCGGGCCAGTATTTTTTTCCTGAAAATTTCAGATTTTTTGGCCGTTTGGGAGAAATTTACGGCGTAGGACGGAAAAATTTGTACAAAACCCTTTCCATAAAATTTTCGCTAAAAGGTGGGTGATGAAATCCATTTTTTTCCACCCCAGGCTTGCTACAAAAAATTAATTTTGCGTCGGATATTATGTATATTTTCTTCTTGATCGGATAGTAACCTTCTCGGGCCTCCTGGCTCAGCGAAGAAGGGATTTTCATCATATGGTAAAATCCCACGATTTTACCAGGGCGGAAGGGCTGAACCAACTGTTTAAAATGGTAAATATTAAGATGAAGGAATATTTCAAAGAAGGGAACATTTTTATAAACCATTTAGGTTTGATACCTAAATTACTTGTCTATTAGTACATGAATTGTGGCAAAAGATGATCCACCCGTGCAATGGTCGGCTTCGTAGGACTCTATGCCTTCATTCCACTTGCCTGCTGTTGCCCCAGTGATTGGTGCCTTTCAATTTTAATATTAATGAACCGTTGAAACCGTAAAAGAATGGGGTTAGACGGGACATATTAGACGTTGTTACGAAAACTGGTTCCTTCCGAGTGAGCAGGTGAGGTGAAAGGAATCTCCTTCCTCATCCCCACTGGGACCCACATACCGTTCTTAGCTGCTCTTCTTGGATTCATCTCGCAACTTAGTTGAACTTATGGACTACCAGAATCCGGCTTGATGAAGCTTTACGTTTCGGCTGATTAATTATGATTTATGGTATTATTGAATTGTTCAATCACGTCCAGTGGCGGATCCAGGATTTATGTAAGGGGGGGGGGGGGGGGGGGGGGAAACCTAAAGGGGGGTCGGGGGTATGGAAAAACCCCACAGTAAAGCTGGGTAAAATTTTAAGAAAAGTAAAGGCAGAATGATGCGTTTTAGGCCCACATTGGTGTATTATTCAGTAATAAACCAGTGTAATCGCTCTTGAAAAAAAAAAAAAAAAAAAAAAAAAATTGTAACCCCCCCTGAAAATTTCTTGGTTTACGTTTCAAAGGTTGTAGAATCCAAATCTGCAATAAAAATTTTTCCATCCGTCCGCCGTACGCACGATCTCTCCCAAACGGCTGGAGCAAAAAATCTGAAATTTTCAGGAAAAATCCATGTTGGCCCAACAACGCCTCAATTCTTTAGCCAGCTCTCTTACTTAATTTAGAGTGCCCTTCAAGGGTTGTCAAAGTTTTGTAAAATCCCCAAAAACCTCAAAAAAAGTCAAGGCAGCTTAAATTTGGACTTTTTTTTTATTATTCAATTGTTCCAGAGATTCAATGTTCACTTAAACCATTCCATGTATGGTTTTTGCCAATGTGGAATTATTTTTTTGTTTTGATTGCAGTAACCTAGTGATGTAGCTACATCTTGTTGTGAATTAGATAGCTGGAATTTCGAGTTTTGTATCAAGATGCATGATATGGATTTATGATTGTATACGGTAAAATTTTAAATGTGTGTTTTCGGCCGAATCCTCCGTTCAGATAACGACTGGATCTGTATATGGGGGGGTTCTGGTGAAAAACTTGTTTGTTTATCGACGAATTTTAACTCGCCGGCTTTTTGATGCTGACTTGGTGGCGGATAGGCAATTTTTTATGCTGAAAACTGACCGCAAGTCCAAAAATGAGCAGAATAAAAACGTCAGTTACCGGCGCGTCAGGTACATCTTGTGTAACGAATCTATTATTCAAAAATATATTTTCATATTATGACTTTTCCAAAATTTTCATTCATTTTCATCTTTTTGATTTTATGTTGAGTAATGGAACACACTACAATCCCAATTGGGTTTCAGGCTTGTTTATCGACCCCTCTGCATGGAGGGTAATCTGATTTTACCGAATAGCTTTCTAGTCATGCCTACCCCGAAAGAATCTCTTTATCTGCCTCCGTCCTTCTGCTTGGGAGGTAGGCGAGGAAGGGACGCAAGGTGTCGGTCGTATTGGGAGGAAAAGGTTACTAGTGAAAGGCCGACCCGGACAGCCCCTCCTCCTGTTCAACCTCAGCCTTCATTTTGCTCCACTCCCACACGATATAAAAGTGGGAAAAGACTTCGTGATGCCCTTTGAAAATCATTGTTACGGCGAGTGAGAGTTATCTTTTTAATACATTAAAAAAAAGGAGGCAGGTAGGTGGTAGTACGTCGTACAATAACCTTGATTTCTTGCGAACTGGAGAAGTTGAATAAGTAGGTGCCTAATCAATTTCTACGCGTTTCTGAGGGTGAAACTATGTGAAGCAAAAGGAAAACAAAGCCTCGAGAATGAAAGGCATCTTCAGTTTTCTCTTTCAAACCAAACCATAAGCATTTATCGCTTCAACAGTAAAAAATCAATAATAATAAATTCAATTCCAGAGCTCATCGAAAATAATATTAAGTGTCCAATCAACATTACACTTGACTCCTTCAAAATACTTTCGCAGCGAGTAGGGCTTCTTATTATATCGGAAGTCTCTCGTATATTGCTGGACTGAGCTACAGATTTTCGGATGTAAAGCCAGCAAGTTCATATAAATTCCATAGCATGTGGCGCTCCGTCGTAATTAGTTAGCATATTCTCTTACGAGGAGAGGCGTTGGTTTTAATTGCTTTGCGTCTGTCCGCATTGAGGATCAGATTTCCTACGTTCAACACCAAGCCAATTCCAACTGCCTAAGTAATTGTCATTTGTGGTATTCTTCAGGACCTATTCCTGGTTGGCCCTTTCGTGATCCAAGTTCCAAGAGGGTGGCCGAATTGTGGTCAATCGTGTAGCTTTTGGCCACATCTATAGTATCCGCGAACTTAGTGCTGTCTTAGCTTGTGTAAGGGAGGGTTAGATTGACCCTCCGTTGAAATTGATATCCATCCGTCACTTTGTGGAAGACGCACAATGAAGTAGAATATGGTTTTTTGAGCTTCTGATTATAGAAAATCTCCAAGCCTCCTTTGGTTATTCTCAGTTGAAATTACAGCCAAAAATAAATGTTTTCCGTGCTTTATTCATTTTTCATTGTTCGAGAAATATTCTCCATTTAATGTGATATTTGAAGTTATTTCTACTCTTTGTGCGACAATTTTTTGGCCAACTTTGGTGAAGCACCATCATTGTAAATAAAATTTATCACTTAGGAAAATTGGAAAATAACGCTTAACATGGATAATTGTATCCAGATATTCTCCAAGGTATGCTGGTATTTATTTTTAAAAAAATTGCAGAAACTTATTAACCTTTAAGCACAGTTTTGGCCTAGATTGGTATCAATTAGGTATGGAACCGAGGGGGAAAACGAATGAATCTGGGAGTTCAGGTTACAAAAATCAACTTCTCTTCAAAATTGATCAGGGACACCCTCAACCACTAACAAAGCTGATCTCTGGAGATCACAAAACTCATTCTACTTCTGCATAAGAATAAGGGAAAATCATTAGGATATAGGGATTCCGAAATGGGGGACTTCGTAGGTTTTTGGGGGGGTTGTTGATATTTCTTTCAGTTTTGGTGAAACCGTTGCGCTTTTGCGTCAAAAATCTATTCCAAAACGTTTAATTTTCATGTTTTATACCTTTAGTTTCAATGTATAGTTTCTTTTGGTTATACATTTTTGCGCTGCTTTTTACAACGGTTTCTTACAGCGGTGAGTCCAATTAAAACGATGGAACCAAGTTCTGTGCCGATTTTATTTATATTTTTAATTTTAAAGTTCGTGAGGTCCTACAGATCTTGTTAAACATTTCGGATTTTAACAAATTGTTCATCTTCTTCTATCGAGATGATAAATAAGAACCTCTCCATTGAGAATATTGTGCTATGACCCGTCGAAGGTTACTCCAGCCCCAACAGCTATTTTAGTTTTGGACTTCCCGAGACGGAAAAATCATGTATCACAACCTATACATTCATGGTCCAACGTCTGAAAATTTTCAGCTGAGTTTACCAATATCAATAATCCACTGCTGTATTTCGTTTCCCACATTACCGGACTTCGATTTTTGGGTTTTGATTTAGACTCGTGATTTCAACTGTATCATGACTCTTCGCTCAATGCCTTCTGGTACAGATTCGGCTTGAATTTGGAAACAAGTAAAAACGCTGCAAATTCTACTGGGGTTTATTATTCAATTGGCTTGCGTTCATGATTTGAATTTCTACTAAGCTTTGGAGTGTCCGCGTTTCACAGGTGATAGAGCGATTATTGAATTTCAGGAGATATGCATGGAGCACGTACATGTGTTCTCAACCAAAATACCTATTGGGATTGATCAGTTGATCATATTTGTGTGCCTCTTGAAATTCAATAATCGCTCTATCACCTGTGAAACACGCAAACTCCAAAGCTTAGTAGAAATCCAAATCATGAACGCAAGCCAATTGAATAATAAACCACAGTGAAAGAATTGCAGCGTTTTTTTTCCAAGAGCGATTACAATGGAAAAATATTCTATTTGAAAATTTTAAATTTCGTAAGACGAAGCATGCATATCAGAATGCTTCAACCCGTGTATCGGCTATAAACCCTTTTAGGAGTTCACTCCAGTATCCACATTCACTACATCACTAGGCTACTGCGATCAAAACAAAAAAACTCTTGTGTTTGTTTTGATCGCAGTAACCTTGTGACGTAGTGAATGTGGATGCAAATGTTGGCACCATAAATCGGACCATACATCGGGAATGGTTTGAGCTACGGACCTGAGGAGGGGCTCATTCGATTCCTCATGGAAAGTTCTTCAGAAAAAGTAAAAATTTAGGCCGCCTTGACTTTTTTTGAGGTTTTTAGGGATTTTACAAAACTTTGACAACCCTTAAAGGGCACTTTAAATTAAGTGAGAGTGCTGGCTAAAGAATTGGGGAGTTGTCGGACCAATATTGATTTTTCCTGAAAATTTCAGATTTTTTTGGGAGAAATCGTGGATTTGTGCGAATCGTGGAAGAGAAAATTTGGATTTTACACCCTTTGAAACGTAAACCATGAAATTTCCAGGGGGGGTTAAACAATTTTTTTTTCAAGAGCGATTACAATGGTTTATTATTGAATAATAAACCAAAATGGGAAACATTTTTTCCCTATACAATCTTAACTCGGCGTTTCAAAATTAACATCTAGTTTAAAATTTGTCCATAGTAAAAAATACTAATACATACAAGAAAAGTATAAGGTACCATTCCGAACACACAGAGCTGCTCGTAGTGCTATGCATTCGGCGATTTGTTATTTTTTATAACCATTGTTTGACCGAAGAAGTAATATCATGCTAATAGATTCTCGGTTGATGAAGACTGGCAAGTGTTTAACAATCGATTCATATCTCGTCTTAATTGAGTCTCGACTTGAAGGTTGATGTAGCGCCGATTTTACCCGCAATTCACCTTCTACAATTTCACGGTTCATGAATACACCCGCGGTAAACACTGCCTACACCCTGCCCCACGAAAATAACATTGATTAAGTTTCTTAGGGGGTCATTTACCTTTAGTTCTTTAAATGCTTCGGTGCTAGCATAATTCTTGATTATTGAAAGTAAATATAGTATACTATAAAAATACAGGAATAATACTTGAATTGAAGCAATCACTTTATTGCAGTTGGTATTTAAGAACGGCAAATTTAATTTGCTTTTGTAGACGAGTTTTACTTTCCCGAAATAATAACTGCAGTCTCTCACTTTTTATAGCATTTCCAATTCAAATGAAACGTTTTCTAAACCAAATCATCCGGTTCGCTCAGTAGGTATACCTAGCACCTGTTTCTCCGTGCAGGCGTGGCTAGTAGGTCCCCATTCTCATTCAATAGTTGAAAATTTCTCAAACTTACCTATTTGTTTCCTATTCCACTAATGTGAGATCTACTTCGGTAATCCAACTCCTAAAATTCGTAGAATTTGCATTTTGTCAACTTCTTTCTACGATAGGTACGATTGCACCTGCCTGCAATTTGCAGGGTACCTACTAGGTATCTCATTTCGCTCATTTTGGTTTATTATTCAATAATAAACTATTGTAATCGCTCTGGAAAAAAATTCTAACCCCCCCTGAAAATTTCATGGTTTACGTTTCAAAGGGTGTAGAATCCGAATCTGCAATAAAAATTTTTCCGTCCGTACGCCGTACTCAAATCAGAAATCGTATTTCTCCCAAACGGCTGAAGCAAAAAAGCTGAAATTTTCAGGAAAAATCCATGTTGGTCCGGCGACGCCCCAATTCTTGAGCCAGCTCTCTCACTTAATTTAAAGTGCCCTTTAAGGGTTGTCAAAGTTTTGTAAAATCCCTAAAAACCTCAAAAAAGTCAAGGCGACCTAAATTTGTACTCTTTTTGAAGAACACTCCACGAGGAATCGAATGAGCCCTTCCCCAGGTCCGTAGGTCAAACCATTCTCGATCTATGGCCCGATTTATGGTGCCAACATTCGCGTTATTTTGGTTTATTATTGTTTTTGTGTTGATATCAGTAACCTAGTGATGTAGTGATGTAGTAATGTGGATACTGGAGTGAACTCCTAAAAGGCTTTGTAGCCGATACACGGGTTGAAGCATTCTGATTATCATGAAAAAAAAAAAAAAATAATAATGCAAATTCTTTCACTGGGGTTTATTATTGATTGATTCATGATTTGAATTTCAACTAAGCTTTGGAGTGTGCGTGTTTCACAGGTGATAGAGCGATTATTGAATTTCAGGAGATATGCATAGAGCACGTAAATCTGTTCTCGACCAAAATACCTATTTGGATTGATCAGTTGATCATATTTGTGTGCCTCCTGAAATTCAATAATCGCTCTATCACCTGTGAAACACGCACACTCCAAAGCTTAGTATAAATTCAAATCATGAACGCAAGCCAATTGAATAATAAACCCCAGTGAAAGAATTTGCAGCGTTTTATCAATAGGTTTGGAAATTTTAGTTTGGTTTTTAAAAGGTCTGATTTGATATGGAAGAGATTTCATTTGCCTTGGAAATGCTATGACAAGAACACTTAACCAGTTTAGGCGTTGAGCTACTGAACGCTAGAGGAAGACTACCAGAACTAGTTCTTGTGAACCGAAACAAATGAGGAGTGTTGACTCATAAAATTCAAGGATTGAGCTTGATGCATACGAGTTAGAATTATCAATGTGTAACTCATCATTACCTAAGGGATTTCTGATGAAGAGTGAGGTGTGTGGCGCTGCATTGAGAAAAATTCCTGGCGTGCGGTGATTTCTCTCCTGTACCGGATTTAAAGATGACGTGAGCCGCCTCAAGTTACTGAGTCTCCTCTAGGGTTTCGCAACTTGGTATTTTCTGCAGTAGGTGGCTTACATTTTGGGGCCACGTAACCCGATTAAGTATCAGCCCTTATACGCGAGTAATGGATCAAAGGTTATACTCATAATTTCAGGAATCGCAGATCCTGTGTCCTGATATTCCGCAAGGATCTTAAATATCAAGGATGGCAGTCGGAATGAAGGAATCCGACCATCAATTGCGTTATCTACCTATTTGTACTCAAGTGCACGAGTGCTACTTTACGTCTCGAAAAATCTCAATTCTTCGTAATTCCAAACTTGAGATCCATTTTATTTTATTACCTTCTTATGCCTTATCGCCATATCACCTGCCTCCAATCTGCTTTATTTTTGCTAATTCATGATTCCAATTTCGTATGCCGCTGACAGAAATCTGTGTAGGGGCCCTTATACTATCTGGAATGTCAATCTGCCGCATCTCAGATCTCCAATTGTTCGAAGAAGAGGAAAATATCATTGCTTCACGAGGATTCGCCCATTTATCTTCGAGCTCTTTGTCTTCGTCCGTCGATTTTGAGACCTGGATCTGGGCCCCCCTCTCATCTTGTACCTACCGCTGCTCAAGTACTATATCCTCCTGCCTCTGTCCTCCTAAAGTCAAAGACCTCCTCTCCGCTTGATGTCCCTATTTTGCTTCCGAGTCTACTAAGGTAGCGGAAGCATTGTTTTCACTTTCGGAATGTGAAAATTTTTTTGTCTCCAAAATCAAAAATTCCACTCGCATTTTGCGTTTTAGACCTTTCTGAACAATTTTGGTTCCGTGTCTGTCTGTGTGTCTGTCTGTCTGTCAGCAAATCCTTGTTACGGGCAAAACTACACGAAGTTATAGTCCGATTTCGATGAAATTTTCAGGGATTGTGCGGATTGGGGTGTAGATGGTCCCCTATAGGTTCCATAACCCCGGATCAATAGTAGCCTCTGCGCATGCGCAAACGTGAAATCCTTGTTACGCGCATAACTCCGGGAGTTCTTGACCAATTTCGATGAAATTTTCAGGGATTGTTCGGTTTGATGTGTAGATGGTCCCCTATAAGTTTCATGACCCCCGGATCAATAGTAGTCTCTGCGCAAAACGTGAAATCCTTGTTACGCGCATAACTCCGGGAGTTCTTGACCAATTTCGATGAAATTTTCAGGGATTGTTCGGTTTGATGTGTAGATGGTCCCCTATAAGTTTCATGACCCCCGGATCAATAGTAGCCTCTGCGCATGCTAAAATTTTCAGGGATTGGGACTAATTGGTATTTTTATAGTTTGTTCAATAGTTGAACATGCCTACCTTTATTTTCTCAAGTTATGCTCCTGCATAACAATAAATTTACCCTAATTCAATATTTACTTCGCCTAATTGAACGAAGTTCTTTAGTCAATAATAATTTTCAATGATCTAAACAGTCATGTTATGGATACGAGAAAGCTATGTGCCACACCCACTTGGCAGACGTTTTTCCTTATCCAAACAATCCAATAACAATCCTATTCACTATTTACCCCATTCTGTTCTCACAGTTCATATATTGCACAGTTTTCTTCTTTCTAGTAGACTGACTACAGTACAAAATTTCAGATAAACAATAGATTCTTTCTCTTGTACCGTAATTATATTTATCTCTATAAATGTAGCCAGTGGCTAACAAATGTGTATCTCACAAGCTGCCGGCCGGTATAGTAGTATGTGAGAGAAAAAACATTTATTCATCATTATATGGGGTGGAATGTTGGATTAGTTGGGTTTGTGAAAACTATAAATTGATATGCCAAAAGCTCGAAGTGGTATGCCAGATGTTGAAATTGAGTCGACGAAAGTTCAAATTGAGATGCCAAAAATATTAAAATTGATTTGTGCCAAAGGTTCAAATTAATTTGCCAAAATTTTCAATTTGATAATATGCCAAAAATTCAAAATTATGTTGTAAATTTCGTTGGGATTCCACTAGCTGAAATTTGTTGTTACTGACAAAACTCCGAGATCCATTTTGATGAAATCTTCAGGGTTTCTGCCTATTTGCCGTTGTTGTAGATGGTGAACGGCAGGGAGTGTCCTTGTTCAATATGAATATATGCCCAATATATGGTGTTATCATGAATACACATATATTAATGTTCTATTTTAGCAATTGTTTTGAAGCGTATTGTTTTCTGCTAATTCTGCACCTTAATGTTGCAATTTATTGCGTTTCCTTGTAGTGTAACTGGAGATCTCGAAAATTGTAGCTAGTGTCGACCTCAAAATGAACTTGTGGAGCAACGTATACACCGAATAACTTCTATTTATCATTACATCCAATGACTGTAATTTGACGGTATCAGCAATGTTTACAACATTCTTGTATGCACTTATCTACCTTCTTAACGAGGGCATTATTACATACCCTGGCTTACCCAACTCCCTTGCGACTGGTACACGAATATGAAAGTAAAACCAGTTCACGATCGGCTGGTATTATTATGTAGCCCCCAAGTCGTCCCGATTGCTATACTTAATGACGGCATTTACCGTATTCTCTCGACCGATATACGTATCGTGGCTGTTTCTTGCATTTATCTCGATTCTAGAGTGAGTGATTTATGTAAATCATGATATAATCTACATTTCAATTTAGTAGAATGACTAGGTATTGTTTTGGCAAAAAGGAGTAGAACCAAAGCTATTGCCGGATTCGGCAATCATAATTTGCACAATATCCACTTGTTTGATCAAAATCGGATGAAAACGATGAAAGTAAAAGAATTGAAAACGATCGATGCTCAGAAACTACTAGAAGTGTAACTTAATTGCGCTTTGGTGCAATGAAATTGTGGCGTTAATACTCAATTAATATACATTTACAGTCATATCGAAATCTTTCCTGACATTTTAGTAGAAATCAGTTTTAAACATTGTAGAAATAAATTGAAGAGTATCCTCATTTGGAAAATTTTACATTAATTTTAATGGTAATCTTAGAGGAAAATCTAAAAATTTACTAAGAAACCGTGTGAAGTTTTAGTAATTTTTGTTAGAAGAGATTTACTAGTGGGCTAATCGTGTACGGTGGGTATGAGCATAGACCAGCTTTGATCTGTGTTATCAGCACGGTTGCCAAGTTGGGGTTTTTCTTCCTAAATTTATTTATCCTAGTTTTTTTTTCTTGAAATTGTTTTTTAGGGGGGAGAAATGTTTGGGGAGTTTTTTTAGGGTCTTTTTTTGCTAGTCAGGGGGAATTAAGGGATTTTATCTGGCCAATGTTTTCGTCTCAGTTGGCCATCAGCCGATGATACAAAGACAATGGTCGCTGAAAGTGCATCCCAACAACTCCAGCATCGAGAGTTGATAGCGCCAACAACCCCCGATTCAGACAACATCGTCATTTGCACTTTCCCTCATGTCCTTACCAATTTTTTTGAGAGATGTTTTTCCATTTATAACAATATAAAAAACAAGTTAAGGAACAGCTCTCTATTGATGTTATACGGAGCATTCTGATGGTGAGATATTTTCTCCGAAATGAGAGCATCTCTTGCGTTAATTTTGTACCCACGGAGGAGATGATCTCGTTGTTCAATGAACAGTTGTACGATCACATCAATAGCGAAATGGACAGCGCGATAGCGGACGCATTGGACCTGGACTGTGATTTAGATTTTTGAATTTGTTTTATTTTTTGGACTGTTGGTTTAAAATATATATTTTACTTTTTAGTAGAAGGTAGGTGTAGGTAATAGTATTACAGATTTGAAGTAGGTAGGTTGTAGTATGGAGTTGACACCTAGTGATATCTGTAGTTTTTGCTCTTGAAACCATATACCTTCGCATGATCTCATTCTTCAAATAATGATCTTGTTGTACTACTATTTTAGATTAGGTACTGGTATTTTAGATTGGAAGTAGATTGTAGTGTGGAGTAATACCTGGTTTTATCTGTAGTTTTTGCTCATTAAACCAATATACGTTCAGCATGATGTAATGTAGTGCATTCATTCTCCTGTTATGATATTCCGCCAAATTCGCAGTGCTCCTAAATCCAGGCTATGCTGATACAAAGAGGTTCGTATGCCTTCGGGGTTTTTCTAGGGATTTTCAAAATGGATTTCGGGTTTTTTTTTAGGGATTTTTACTTCCCGCTCAGGGTGTTTTCTGAAAAAAAGTTGGGAATCCTGGTTATCAGTTGAGTATAAATACTCCACTTTTTTTCCGACAACGGGACCAATTTCATAGGAGATGCGAGAGAACTTGAACGTTGCTTATCTGAATGGGATCATGACGCTTTTGTTTCATTTTTGGCAAACCGATAGATTGAATGGAACTTCAACCCCCTCAAGGCTCCTCGTACTGGTGGATGTTGGGAACGTGAGGTCCGATCAGTTAAAACTACTATGTTCGGAATTATGCTCGAACAATATCCTAAAGAAGAAGTCTTTCTCACAGTATTGGTCGAAGCAGAAGCACTAGCGAACAGCCAGCCGTTAACGCAATTGTCCGTCAATCTCAACGAACCCTTACACCAAACCATTTCTTATGGGGCACGGCGAGTGTGACTCCCATAATACCCTCTTCCCGGGAAACCCTGTGTCTAAGAAGAGCATGGAGGTGGATCCGCTATTGGAGTGATGTGTAGGACGGAGTTTAATCAATTTTAAACGTCAAAAACCAGAATCTTGCAGTTATATGCAGTTGTATCACAAATTGTTGAACTAGACAAAAAGAGCATCAAGCAAAGGTTGCACTGGAGGAGAAGCTGGCAGGATTCCCGTGATACATCGTTTAGAGAAGTTGATGAGGTTATAATCCTTCAAGGATTATCGATGTTCGAGGTAATCCTCAGAAATGAGGTAACAAGCTTTAGAAATGAGCTAAACGAAAGAATGGACCAATTAGGAGGGAAAGTGTCATCTATATCGGGTGAAATCCAACGATTAAGATGAAAGTTTTGGGACAAACGTCCATGTAAAGAGATATCCACACAGAAAAAAGAGGAGATTCCACACGTTATCAGTACAGTAATTTAAACATTAACCGTTAATATGGCTTGCCTATAATAGTTTGTGACCTAACAATGTTAAGGTGCAATTCCAGTAAGTCAATACCATTTAGGCACTCAATCAGTTCTTAATAAGTCAGAACAACCTTACGCAGGTATCCCACCAGAAATTCCGCTAAAAGATTACAGCCCTGTGTGCAAATCCACACTGGGAGGTGGTACTTACTTCCGAGGGTGTAACACGACGTAACGGAAATTAAAATGAATAAGCAAAATAAATAGGAATAATGTTAATAAATGGACCTCATTTACTGAAACTATTACATATACATTTCGGGAATTACATATTCGCGCACAGCCATACTTACCTTCGCTCAACAAATGAACCTCATGAGAGTTTCCAAAAGATGAAGTGAACAACTGAAATTTTCATGAAAATTGGAGTTCAGGCGTAGCAAAGAATTTTAGGTTTGAACTCATGCACTCCATTCTGCACTCAATTACAATGAACTTTTTAGGGAACGTGTTGAGGTCCGTGTGCACTACGACATATAACTTAAGTCACAACCTCCAAGAACGTAAACTCTTACAATACTTTGAATGCCCATTTGGCAGAATGGTCACCCTTACACATAGAACTTTAAATTTGGATGTGCTGAACAACTGTATTTGAGTCAATGTTCAATATTGAAACTCAAGTTGACAATAACTTAAGATGGTCTACAACGAACCGCTTTGTCTTTGAATCTGTAAGTTACTGGGCATTAGTATACCGTGAACCTTACCAAAATGCTTTGATAAGGGCATTAAGGAAGAGTTGGTAAGGTTCAAGATAATATCGTTATTGAGAAGTCACAAGTAACATTTGCAAATTTTACAGGGGAATGCGATCTGAGGAACACTGGTTGTGTGATGTCTCATTAAACGATTTTCTTTATCCTGTAAGTTAGCTTGCCCGTATGATATCGTGCTTCAAAATTCACTTCAGATTAAATAAGAGCTGTTTTCCGGAAAACTCTATTTGATCATTTTTACCTGCCTGGAGTTTCAAGCTTTACTCATTTGGTCAATTCAATTCTTCGAAAATCTGTCGCATATTACATGAAATTGAGGGATTGAATAGTTTTTTCGTTAATTTATCGTGTTGCCAAGCATCTAATAACAATGATAGACCTATTTCTGTCAGAAAAGGTTATCCATTACCTATCACTGTAATTGGTCATTTTCACCTGCCCACTATGCAATCTTACAAATCTTACACAGTAAAAGTGATCAAATGGCAATTGATAACATTTACATGCACCAGCGAGAGTACATTTATAATCTATCTCGTGTTTTGTGGTTGAGTTCAAATGCCATTTGGTCACATAAAACTCTTTGGGTCAGGCAGGTAACATTTATTTTCAAGTATTTCTTGCACATCAGTTTGAAGATAACGTTCTTAGCAACAACACACAGTAGACAACGTTCCTTAGTACCGGAATGACAAAAAAAGCTCATTTTGAAAAAAATGTTACTTGGTCACTTCTACCCGGAACCCGACGATATGTTATTGAGAAGTGACTTACAAATTCTAAGGTAATGCATGGTAGACTATTCTCATTAGAGGGAATGCAGTTCATTTTAAGACTGCATCAACGTATCATTAAACAATTCATAGCGATCAAGTTAAAAACAAGGGGAACTACTATTCGTCAACTCCTACTATTCAGATTTCTTCTCCTATCACTCAGCAAATAAGCTGGGTTTCTTCATTCGAATTCCTGCCAGTCAAGCTTACTGTCGACTTAGTGACCCGCTACCGCTAACGGAGTTTTCAACTTAATTATTTTCTTCAACGATTTTTTGAACAGCCGACTTTCTAATTACCGAGAACAACGGTCCTCGGTCGCGTTTTTCTCACCAACTTTATCCCGGGAGAATTCTTGCAAAATCATTCCCAGGGGAAGAGTCTTGAGCAATCGATTGGCTCATCCCGTTTTCTTAGTAAACGTCGAAGCTTCTTAGCTCAGGTCTGAAATTCTCACTTGGATAGACATTTTTCTTGTAAATTTGTCGAGATGCTTGAAGAGATATCGTATGCGATTCATAACTAACAATGTTCCTTCCACGTACAACACCCGAACCATAAAGCTAAGAAGATAAGATTTGTTTAAAAACTTAATTCAAGCTAATATTATTACCCAAATCATGTAACATGTTAATGTGACTGTGAATCACAGCGCGATTTTCTCCAGCTAAAGAAAGTTGTATGTCTAGAGACTCCAGACAAGAGGATATCATAATCTCATCACTTTAGAATATATATACAGGGTGTCCCGCACTTAGTGTAAAAAAAAATTGGGTGAAACTACATGGAAAATGGAGTAAATCGCCGCCAACCGCGATTTTGTTTCTCAACCCGTGGCTGAGATATGCTATTTTAATGAGTTTTTTCAAAAAACCGCGTTTTTCGCCATTAAAACGCTTTTTTCTCGGCAATTTCCCCACATTTGACCACATTTTCGGAATCTGCGTTAAATTTCCTATAAGATGAAGTTACTTTGATTTCCAAAACGCATCTTCCAAACACCGAAATTTTCAATCAAAGATGAACATTTTTCGCAAAGTGAAATTTTTCAAAAACTTGGAACGCTTGGCGTGACCACAAAAATAATTTTTTTCGTTGTCAAATTTGATAAAAACTTCTCCGTCACTTCTAAGCTTTTAAATGGCGTCTCAACCATTTAATTCTGATTGAATTGACGGAGAAATTAAAGTTCGAATGCCAGAAAACGTGTAGTTCGTTTTAACGTAAGTTGGTAGGTGACGTACGATTTGGGCCACAGAAACTGATTTTTCTCGGTTTCAAAAATGTTTTCATCATTCAACCACAGGTTCGTATTTGGAAGTTAAATTTCCTGTAAGAAGAGGTTCATTTTGTTTCCAAATTTTTTTTTACAAATTTATCACAGATTCCAAAATTTCAATTTTTTACAGTTGGGGACCTGGAAAAAACGTTTTAATGGCGAAAAACGCGATTTTTTTGAAAAAATCTTAAAATAGCATATCTCAGCAACGGGTTGAGAAAAAAATCGCGGTTGGCGGCGATTTACTCCATTTTCCATGTAGTTTCACCCAATTTTTTTTTTACACTAAGTGCGGGACACCCTGTATAAGTCAGATTATCACTTATGAAGCAGATATTCAATTCCTAAAATATCGATTTTGAACTCGCATTTTGGATTTTAGACCTATGAAAACAAGTTGATCTCGTGTCAGTCAACTGGTCCTGGTGTCATCCTTGCACCAGGAACAACTAGTTCCCTCATCATCCGGTTTCAGAATTTGGGAGACTGGCGAGCCACTCCCATTCGGCAAACGATGTTTTTTCTTCTCCCTAAGTTCTCACACATTTCAATTTAGATTAAAAAAACGTCAACCAAGTTGGGAGTGGCACATAACTTCTTCGTCTAGAAAATATGAATGTTCCAATTAATCTCGAACGATGTAGAACTTGAGCTCCTTACTACGATTCATGGGACAGAAATAAGACCGCTGAAAATGTGATGAAAGTCGGAGGAATGAGGATTTCGGCTGCGCACATACGCAGTAGCTACTGACGATACTATCACGATAATATTGATATGAGATCAATAATGCTTTAGGCCGTTCTTCCCCGACAACCATGGATATTAAATATCCTCAAGTACCAAATACCTCAGTACCTCAATCGGACCACTAGAACCTGAGGAAATGAAGCTCGGTGGACATTTGCGAATGCGCACAGTGATATACAATTTTGTGAGCAATGAATGTCACTGGAGACCACTATTTCATCAAAGTCGGTAGGAAGCTACAAAGATTAGGACTGTTGCAAGGATCTGCAGACAGACAGACAAGGACGAAACGAAAGTTGTTCTGAATGTTCTGAACTGCAATATGCGAGAGGAAATTTTGATTTGGGAGAAAAAATGTTTCATTCCCAGTGAAAACAATGCATATACTCCCTGTAAGTAGACTCAAAAGCAATTATTATTAATAATACTAAGGCTTCCATTCCATGCAGATTGTTGACGATTGCCGACTCAAATTCCTTCAACTATGGAAATCATAATTTAAGAACCCAATTACAAGTTTCAGGAAAATAATGATATTATTCGTCAAACATATGTTCCGAAACCCTGTAAAGCGTAAGGACTTGTTGACATCCAAATCCAAATCCAAATCGAAGTCATGCTCCTTGGCAATTTGATCTGAATGACAAGTAAGTGGATGTGTAAGTGTTAAAGGCCAGTTACAACCCGGTGCCTTAAGGCCTTTTTCTTGAATTGTTTTAAACAAAAGTTTTAATTAAATTTAGTGCACATTTGGAGGAAGAGGGAATGTCAGTGTTTCATTAACTCAATGGCTTTGAAGGGTCGATGAGGGAAAAATAGAGACAATCCGACGAACCCCGTAAACGAGCAATATAGGACCCGAAACTAAACGAGTCCAAATGTACGTGGCAGGTTAATCACACAATTTTTCCTGGAGTAATTATAACTTTAAGGTACTTATTTTGAAGTGATTACTTCGTTAATGTCACTATACACTTGAACTTAAGACCTCTGCCAAAATTTTCGTTCGAAACTTCACTTCCACTCTAAACAGGGTGACCATAATTTTGAAACAAAACAAGAGTACCATTTGAAAACAATAATCTACCTAACATTATAATCTATAACAGAAGCATGTTATGTTAATTTTCAAAATTGACGCGTTTTTTCATGTATGAAGACCCAGCACAGTTTGGTTGATAACAACAATCAATTGACCTAGGACAAGGAACTGACTAGTAATATGAGAGGACCCACTAAACTTGAAAAATGTGTTTCCAACTTTCATGGAATTAATTTTTTTCAACTTTTCTTTAGGAATAAATTCAAAATGTTCTTCATTTTTCAAGTCGTTTATACTTTCCGGATAATTGAATGGATTTGAGTAGCTGCTTGCAATTGTTGAGGAATTTGTACGTATTCAAACAATGCTCCTCAAAATTGTGGTGAATCTGCATAACCTTTTTCATGATCACAGTGCCGCACAGTGGCAGCTACCCCTACCGCCTACCGGACACTTCCAAAAGTAGGACCTTGTGAGTACCACTTCAAAAGACGAGTACAATTTCTCCCTTTTCGTGTGCCCAAAAATATGAGAGGACCCAAATTCAAAAAGTAGTACCTGTCCTCCCAAAACGAGTACATCTGGTCACCGTACCTAACTATAAAGGACCTTTGCCCAAATTCACCTTTGTAACTTCACTTCAACTATAAGAAAATCGTCATTTACTGAGGAGCAACCTCGGACATTTCCGCACTCTACAAAACGGGACGACAACCTCTTGAGTGTTCCTAGAGGTAGCGATGTATATTTTTATATTGTTCTATTGATTGTTTGTTCTTTTGAGTTCTATGTGAATCAATTCAATGATACAAAACGATTTTTCTTTGCATAACCTTCCATCGCGAAGTACATTCCTTGCAGTTCTAGATATCGCAAATTAATCTACTTCGTAACATGCCTGTTCTTCATGATTACGTACTTTGGGTATAAATACCTACTGTATTGCAAGTTCATAGTTGCGTTCTTATCGAATAAGTTGTTGGAGCTCTTCAATTTCTTAAAACATCTTTATTGTCATGGTTTCGATCGGATCCCTCTACCCCAAAAAACGTGTTCACCTCCCATAGATTTTTTCGAAATTGGCATTTAAGGGCAAATTAACATAAAGCTAATCAAAGTCAACCAAGTAACATATAAAGTGATGCACCTGGTGGACAGTACAGTTAACAAAAGTAAGCTCTACAAAACCATCAACAAGCAGAAAAAGTTCCTTCTTTACCCTGGAATAGTTAAAAGAGGAGGTTGGGTTGTTGCCAAGGTACTTCACAGGAGGATGACTAGCTGCAAAGTTAACAAAAATATATTCAAGAAAGATGACCAAAATAACACATATAACTAAATTAGATGATCCATGATGACGTTGACGATGATTCAAATGAATTCGAAGAATGTCTAATACCAAAGAGATTATTGCCTATTTAAAATTAAGAAAATACACGCTGATGAAGCCCACGTTGCATGGGTGAAACGTTCACCGATCGAAACCATGACAATAAAGATGTTTTAAGAAATTGAAGAGCTCCAACAACTTATTCGATAAGAAAAATGGTCAAGCCATACCCCACCACCACAACTAGTTGCGTTCTTATTAGCCTTCTGTTTATCATACTATAGCGAAGTGCTATTGTCAGATTGATGTTTGCGCGTGTCTTCCTGTGACACCCTACGGAACACCATTCCCAACATTCCACGCTGGAAATTTGAAAACCTAGTGAGTCGCTCTCTCTTGGCAATGGGGCCAAGTAGGTCGCCCTGGTTCAAATACCGTCACTCCGATAGTAAGCGTCAAGTCAGACCTAACGGAATCACATGTAGGAAGGAATAATCTGTTTTACGCTCCAGTTTAAACCCTTTTCGTTTCCTTTCCTCGAACAATGGATCCAAGTAACAAAGAATCTCATTAATTAGTGATGGTCCATAAATTCACTTTATGCACCTCTAATGCCAGACGATTAATATAAGCTTACTTTTGGTTTATTATTCAATAATAAACCATTGTAATCGCTCTTGAAAAAAAAAAAAAAAAAAAAAAAACCCCCCCCCCCCCCCCCTGAAAATTTCATAGTTTACGCATTTCAAAGGGTGTAGAATCCAAATCTGCAATGAAAATTTTTCCGTCCGTACGCCGTACACACGATTTCTCCCAAACGGCTGGAGCAAAAAGTCTGAAATTTCCAGGAAAAATCAATATTGGTCCGATAACGCTCCAGTTTTTTAGCCAGCACTCTCACTCAATTTAAAGTGCCCTTTAAGGGTTGTCAAAGTTTTGTAAAATCCCTAAAACCTCAAAAAAAGTCAAGTCGGCCTAAATTTGGACTTTTTTTGAAAAGAACTTTCCATGAGGAATCGAATGAGCTCGTCCCAAGGCCCGTAGCTCAAACCATTCCCGATGTATGGCCCGATTTATGGTACCAACATTTGCATCCACATCACTACATCACTTAGTGAAATCAAAACAAACACAAGTGTTTTTTTTTGTGATCGCAGTAACGTAGTGATGTAGTGAATGTGGATGCTGGAGTGAACTCCTAAAAGGGTTTATAGCCGATACACGATTCTGATATGCATGCTCCGTCTTACGGAATTTAAAATTTTCAAATAAAACATTTTTCCATTGTAATCGCTCTTGAAAAAACGCTGCAAATTCTCTCACTGGGGTTTATTATTCAGTGATTCATGATTTGAATTTCTACTAAGCTTTGGAGTGTGTGTGTTTCACAGGTGATAGAGCGATTATTGAATTTCAGGAGGCACACAAATATGATCAACTGATCAATCCAAATAGGTATTTTGGTTTAGAACCGATTCAAGTGCTTTATGCATATCTCCTGAAATTCCATAATCGCTCTATCACCTGTGAAACACACACACCCCAAAGCTTAGTAGAAATTCAAATCATGAATCATTGAATAATAAACCCCAGTGAAAGAATTTGCAATTTTTAAAATAATAATGTCTGAATGTGTGGGTTATATGATGTTTACCTTAGGTACTGCTTGTATATTTTCACGTTTGATCTCAAATCTACAACGATAATATCGTAGAATATGTCACATTCTTACATTTTGGTAATTCGACAGTGATCCTATCTTTGACTATTCTCGAGTTCGATTAAGCTGCGTTGATTTCAACGTAGATGAAAATAGTCAGCACCTGTGGTGTTTCCCGTTTAATCGCACCAGTTGCTCAAAAGTTGGCACTTTACCAGAGAAACAGTTCCGCCTTCCTTTAGGCTTGGGTTTCCCCAAGCTTGAAGAAAACCTCTCACGTCGTTGATGTTGGCATTCGTTTCACGTCTTTGTATACTTCTGATATTGATCCCAGTGGAAAACAACTGATCGAAGAATTTGAGGGCTACTTGAAAATTTTACTTGTTGAGGTCTGATTGAAAGTGTATGGAGTTATGAATGGAATCTACATACTTATCTTCAAAATTCAACCAACAAACTTCGAGGGCTTTTAAATAATTTTGGCTCGATAATAATGTCTTGGTCGATACAGAGGTTAATCTGTGAATGACCATAGTAGACACAAACGGGGTGAAAAAAAGTTGTTCTACAGGGCGTACAGCGTAGGATCCGAATCTTCGCACACGTATTCTACAACTAGTTTCGAACAAAAAGTACCTCGTAGAGTTTTTTTTTTAGAGGCTCCGTTTTTCAGTTATTTCACTTTTAAGATTTTTTCGTGTTTTCGAACTTACGTCACTAAAACGGGCGTAACTACGGCGTTTTCAAAGTATTTACAAATCTAAGTATGCCGTTGGAAAGAGCATAAAATTATCTATCGTCTCAGTCTTTAATAGTCATTTTTTAAAAGGAACTAAAGGGTAAAAATGAGCCTGAAAAGTAAATTTTGTCAAATTTTGAAAAAAAGTCTTTTTTTATTGGCTCATTAGTCCCCCTTAATTTTGATGATACGTTTGAGCCTGTAAGCTTAAAAAATGCGCAAAAGTCTCAGCTTTCCAATGGTATGTTTAATTTTTAGGTTTTAGAGGGAACTTTTTTGAGGAAATTGAGATTTTACGCAAAAAAACGTGTATTTTCAAGCACATTTGATGTGATCGAACGGGTGTGTGGATCTTTGACCGTTAATCACATTATCATACTCAACATTTTGCTCGTGACGATGTTTCTATCAACGATAAGAAGAGGAAATCATATCAAACAACGGGATCAAACCTCACGATATCAGCAAGAGCGGGAAACATTCAACAGTTGATTTACATCAATTCATTCCGCGGATGCTCTCACTCAAACTTAAATTTTTTAGGTAATGCCGTTGACATGATACATTCTACACCCGTTAAAAGAAGAAAAGTTTTAGTAATGTAGGTTTTATTATCTTTTTTAAAAAAAAGAAATCCTCAAATGTGCTTGAAAATGCACGTTTTTTGCATAAAATCTCGGTGTCCTCAAAAAAGTTCCTTCTAATACCTAAAAATTAAATATACCATTGGAAAGCCGAGACTTTTGCGCATTTTTCAAGCTTACAGGCTTAAATGTATCATTAAAATTAAGGGGGACTAATGAGTCATTAAAAAAATAATTTTTTCAAAATTTGACAAAATTTACTTTTCAGGCTCATTTTTACCCTTTAGTTCCTTTTAAAAAATGATTATTAAAGACTGAGACGATAGATAATTTTGTGCTCTTTCCAACGGCATACCTAGATTTGCAAATACTTTGAAAATGCAGGAGTTACGGCTGTTTTAGTGACGTAAGTTCGAAAACACGAAAAAAATGTTTCAAGTGAAATAACTCCAAAACGAAGACTCTAAAAAACAATCTCTAATAGGCACTTTTTGTTGGAAACTAGTTGTAGAACACTTGTGCGAAGATTTTCGGATCATACGCTGTACACCCTGTATATATGATGATTTTTAAGTAATAGCTGTTGGACAGTTTACTTTGTGTGAAGTTGTTTTGTTCAGTATACTATTGGTAGCAGCTACAATTTTCCATCAGCCTAGTACCTCTGCTAGAAAACTGCTAAAAATCGCTACTGACTTGAGACGATTAAGACACCGCAACCTAGTTACTCATCAAACTCATAATCTAACGAGATATCTTATCCGTACAGGAGCGATTTTACGTGGTTAACAGCAGCGGGTGGTATCGCAACGGGAAGACATGCAACGCGTCGTTAGCGATCCAGTGGTGGCAGTATCACATTATCAAGAAGGCATTAGGCATTCTTCTAAGGGGAAAAAATGTTAGTTAGCATCCTGTATGGTCCACTGATTTTAGCAGGTCAGGATGCTGTAACCCCTTCAATGAAGGGAAATGGTCGGTGATTCATAAGCGATAGTATGTGTTACGGGTCGTTATCACGAGGGGAAACGCAAATGATCTCATCCAATGAATAACGTGATTTATTATGAATGATATAACTAAAAGCGCATAATATCAAAACTTCGGGTAAACTTAAAATAGTCCCTCAATTCTGCTAGAACATGGATCAGATATTGGTGAAGAGGAGCGCCCAGAAAATACTGTGAACCTCTCTAGTAAACGTTAGATATACGATCGTACATACCAACGAAATGGAAGTTACCCATTAGGAAGATCTTATAATTATATGATTTTAGGTTTTTTATCAAAAAAAAAAACGCTGCAAATTCTTTCACTGGGGTTTATTATTCAATTGGCTTGCGTTCATGATTTGAATTTCTACTAAGCTGTGGAGTGTGCGTGTTTCACAGGTGATAGAGCGATTATTGAATTTCAGGAGATATGCAAAGAGAACGTAAATCTGTTCTCAACCAAAATACCTATTTGGATTGATCAGTTGATCATATTTGTGTGCCTCCTGAAATTCAATAATCGCTCTATCACCTGTGAAACACGCACACTCCAAAGCTTAGTAGAAATTCAAATCATGAACGCAAGCCAATTGAATAATAAACCCCAGTGAAAGAATTTGCAGCGTTTCATGCATATCAGAATGCTTCAACCCGTGTATCGGCTACAAAGCCTTTTAGGAGTTCACTCCAGTATCCACATTACTACATCACTAGCTACGTCACTATACTGATATCAACACAAAAACAATAATGAACCAAAATAACGCAAATGTTGACACTATAAATCGGGCCATAGATCGTGGAATGGTTTGACCTACGGACCTGGGGAGGGGCTCATTCGATTCCTCGTGGAAAGTTCTTCAAAAAGAGTCCAAATTTAGGCCGCCTTGACTTTTTTTGAGGTTTTTAGGGATTTTACAAAACTTTGATAACCCTTAAAGGGCACTTTAAATTAAGTGAGAGAGCTGGCTCAAGAATTGGGGCGTCGTCGGACCAACATGGATTTTTCCTGAAAATTTCAGCTTTTTTGCTTCAGCCGTTTGGGAGAAATCGTGCGTACGGCGTAGGGCGGACGGACGGAAAAATTTTTATTGCAGATTAGGATTCTACACCCTTTGAAACGTAAACCATGAAATTTTCAGGGGCGGTTAGAATTTTTTTTTTCAAGAGCGATTACAATGGTTTATTATTGAATAATAAACCAAAAATTTATGATAGTACGATTCCACGTATACATAATCGCAAAGGTAGGTAACTATTGTTTTGGGAGATCCACTATAGAGAGACAATTAGAAATCTGTGTTCAGAAGGACGCGATAGGTACGTTGATTATGTACGGAGATATGTCGGACACAGGCAAATTCTGCTTTGAACTCTCTTAGAGCGAATCGTAGTCATATTGGTCCCTGGACGGCAGCAGTTCGGAATCCCCTTTCACGCTCCGATGTAAACTCTACCCTCTCCCACTTAATAATATGCTAGGAATCATGGGAAACGGCTAAAAATTTTCTTTGATTTGGTATTCTGAAAACTTAAGATGTTCAATATACCATTTCATTAGGAACTATAAAGACGCACCGAAAGACAATGTGGTAAAACACCTAAGTGCGCTTTAATAGCTCAACTTCTCCGTCTACGCTTAACTTGATTTCTTCAACTTTTATCGATATATCCATTTTAGCTGGTTCACTTGTCTTAGTTTTTTGGGAATGGATGTGAAATGATTCGACTTCGACTGTTCCAGATTTGAAAGGAAATGAGAAACAAGGAGGAACGGCTCCAATTTCGGTAGGGCGGAGGACTCAACTAATGGCAGTTTCTCGTTGCTAATGGCATCAAGTTTTGGTTTAATCACAAATCCTGTTGTTACTCTCTTCATTACGGTCGACAGAAGTTCTTCATCAGTACATAACATCCTTTCTTTGGTTAATCCTTAAAAGGATTTGGTATGAGCTGCACGCACTGTCATAACTTGCTGGGAGACGACCCTCTAGTCAGTTCCTTCTTGATTCCTTCATAATTGAAATAAATTTTACTGCAGTAAATCATTTATACAATCTTAAGAACATATTTTGATTTCTTCATTCGACATGGACAATGTCCAATGATTCTGAAGGTGAATTATAATTATCGCTTCGGATTCTCATTATGTGGGTTGTTATCCAACACACAATATTATCTTCAGTCAACCTTCTGCCAATCATTATGCATAAGAATGTTAACTGACTGTAGGATGGTGTCGAGAGAGAAAGGTTACTCCGGAGTTTCATGAGAGATGAGGGATAGTCATCCGCTTGTGAAGTATTCTCGGCCAGTGTTGTGAAGTGAAAGTTTAATTGGTCAGGCTTTTTGGGCAATCTTCCACTTTATCAAGTTGGTGGAGCGGTTTTGATTAAATGCCTCTTGTTTTCGTTTATAGACCATGCTCGATTTTAACGTTCCAGTGTTAAGCGTCTATCTGTTTAATATTTCGGCGTTGATTTCCATAAATTACTTATTTTCGTGTTGAACAATTTACTGATAACCTGTAGATGTAGTCTTACTGTAAAGACCCGAAATACGTCTCTGCTACAAAATGACTTTTATGGGTGATTCCTATTAATTGGGACAATCGCTGTCCTTCGCTGATAAATAATTTTCTGTTTTTTCCAAAAATTATTTTTGTAGATTTTATGAAGTAACCAGGCCTACTCATGGTTGTCATAAAGTTCGGCTACTCTTCATTGTACATGCCGGTAATTGATCGAAATGTACCTCTAATCTCATTGTCATGGTCTGTCCATGAGTCAGAATTTGAACTTAATCCAAAAATATATCCGCTCAAAGTACGTTTTACCGGAAATATTTTAACTAGTATTTTTTTAAGAATTAGTTACTGGATGTTAGTGCGCTTACAAGTGGGGCCAACTTTTAGATAGTCTGTACGAATCAAGTGCTCAAAGTTTGTCCCAAACCTTCTGTCTCATTGTCATGGGTTCGAAGGAAATCATCGTAGCTCTCTCAAATGAGGGCATTTTTTAGCAATTCAAAGTTTTTTCAGCGTTGGTAACCCTGCCCTTTGAGGAAACACCATGCTTTCGCCATTTCTATACAGTTAGGGCTGAAAAAATGGAGTTAGCCGTTTCTAAACTGGTATGTACGTTTCATACTTCTCATTGTTATGAGTTCGCGAATCACTCTTAATCAATCTTATTGATTTGTTTAGCATTCATTTTGGGATATAGATGTAAAAACTCTATTTAATGCAAGTTTCAATTTCTATAAGTGTTCATTAGACTCCTAATTGTTGAAGGTTAATGTTGATTTCCCATTGTCGTGGCACTTTTAAACTTCATTGTTGTGGTTACACAAAAGCCGTCATGGCTGTTTGAAACAATTTTTTTTTCAAGTTAGCTATTTGATACTTAATAAATACCAATATTAAAATGTGATACTTGTTCTAGCTCAAAGTCAGGAAACACTGAAATCAGATATCTGTCTCATTCAACCTTACCTACACATCGTTTACGTAATTCTATCATTATTTGGTTGACAAAGCTCATTGTCATGGATACATACCACTCTCGTAACCTATAAAATTTTAAAACCTGAATTTTGAGGAAACAAACGAAAATCATGCGTGCTTGTACATCACTATATCATTAGGGTAACATCTAGATTGTATAATAAAAAAATCATAAATTTAGGAGAACAAAATTTTTTCAGCAGAATCAAAACCTCGATTGTCTCGTAAAATGAGAATCACCCTTATGTGTCAATCGCTAGTAACTCATCAATAATTAATTAATTATTGTCAATTAACAATTATTGTCTGCCAGTATTATTGTATACCAGGTTTGTTCTTGAGTTTGCACCATTGATACTTTTAATTGCAATGTTTATCACACTACCTCTACCATAATTTAATTCAGAATTGTATTTTTTGTTACAGGTAAGAATCGACTGACATCCAGCCCATTAGCAGGTATTGTTTTATGGTCATTCTGATCTGAACGCATGTATTTTAAATTAGTCAAATACTTTACATATTTAATCTTACATCAACGATTTACCTGGTTGCGCCTTGGATACAAGTAAACCATACGGTTTACTCATTTACCAAGGTATATAAAAATATGTGTTCCTGAGGTTTGTAGTGGTTAAGATCACGATTCCATTATTCAGGAACGGCATTATAAAAATCGTGTTTGGGACGAGTTCGTCCTTTAACCCTAAACATCCCAAGATCCAAAAATCTTAATCAATTGCAATTCTTTCCACATTTTCTTTAAATTATTTTCCTTTTAGTTTCTTCAAATTTACAATTTAATTAATGAGGATGAATGATAAAATTTAATTTTACATGTATCTTGTGGGAATCCTTTTTGAGACAGTCAAAACTAATGACATCCTGTAGTTTAGCACAATTATCTGTGAATTTCTTGATTTTTTTAAAGACATTGTTGAAACTCTTGTTATATTTCTGTCATGTAAGATATAACCATCACTAAAACACCAAAAGTTTGGAAAATGATTCGGTTAAGTTCAAATTTAACTATTCCCGGAAGAGAGGTACTTGTTCATGTTTTCTAGCCTCCAACTTAGAAATGACAGATAATTTATTATGCCAACTAGGTATTAAATTGGACTAAGAATCCATTTCTATATTTATCCTTCATTCTCCTTCTTGAGGAGTGTGGTTGAAGGGAAGGTATCCAGGAAGATACCGTGCGTCACTAAGGTTTAAAAGCTAGTTGGGAAACGAAGGGATGCCATAAAATCGGCTTCCATAGTATTCATTTCGAGAAAATTAATTGATACTTCAATTAATTCAGAAATTATTACATATAATAGTGTGTGTAATGTATTTATAATGTAACATTGCATGCCATTGTTGTACTTTTTACACAAGCGGAACAGAAAACCCACTCCCTTTTGGGTTTTTGTTATGTTAAAAATAAACGCCGGTTTCGCTCCACTGCACCGGCGAAAAATCTCCTACATTATTCAGCCAAATCACAAAGCTATATGATATGCATCAGCATTTATTGTCAGCTTATCAATAGCTTACGTGATTAATACCATTGTTCTTCCACGCGGTTCCATATCGTCTGAGGATTTGGAATAAATGTAAGACGGTACAAACTATACAAACTAAAGATTTTACGCGACGTAGGTACGACGTAATGATATCCATATCATCTTGCCTTTTCCTCATTAAAATCTAATCTGTCAACCTTCTTCCTGACTACATCGCGCTTCTTCTAGCGTCTTCTGCGTTAAAATTGTACCACCCGCACTCGGCGATGCTTCATCAACAAAATTGTTTTTTCTCCCCTTCCTCTGGTGCCACAAATCACCCGATTTTCGAGCCTGCCCTTTATTTCGAGGACAAACCCGGCACAAGTGACCCTCAAGAAGGCAAATTCGGCACGAATAATGCTTAAATTTACAATCTTTGAGTGCGTGAGCATAACCACACGCCGTACACGTCTTAGTAGAATCAGCATCAGTGCTATTAGACTTGGGGGTGGGAACTTGACGGCACTTGTTCTTCTGTCGCCGCAAAAAAATAATTTGGTTCCTTTACCTTGATTCGTGATTCCAACAAATAACGCGTCATCAGAGATTCCTTGCTCGAAGCGATAGCAACCAAGGTAGCTAACGAGACTTTCTGAGCGTCTTCTTCGAACAGGCGATCGCGAAGAGGTCCTCTACCCATTACCATTACAAAACGACCCTTTCGCTTTGGTAAAACTTCGTAAGACGGTACAAACTATACAAACTAAAGATTTTACGCGACGTAGGTACGACGTAATAATATCCATATCATCTTGCCTTTTCCTCATTAAAATCTCATCTGTTAACCTTCTTCCTGACTACATCGTGCTTCCTCAATAGGATTGATGATGATCCTAATTTCTTCTAGGTTTTCCACAGAGTTGTAATTTTGCTTGGACCTTGGTCCTGCCGATAGGCTAAACCAGATATACCCTTCCGCGGATTGTTGCCGACTCGTTACTTTCACAATTTGTCGTTTTAACGGGGGATCTCGAAAAAGTGAAATCCTCTCCCGCGCCGAGTCCTTGATGTTATTCCTATTGACAATGGCGAGCCCCTCAGGCATCCAATAGCTTTTCTTTTGTCCGTCAGTTGTGTTTTATTCGACTCGGACACAATGAGGTAATGGCGGACCCTCTCCCTGGGTGGTGTGCGGATTCAGACGTAGGCCCCTCGCTCGAAAAACTCGGTTGGAGAAACATCAAGGAGTTTCCCTCCTGCCTGGGCGTTAAAAGTGAAAACACCTCTGTTATGTATTGTATTGGGTATTGCGCATTCAGTCATGTAGTATCTAAACTTAGTAACCGCATTCGTAACTTTTGTTATTCCCAGCGATAAACTTCGTTCCCCAGTCAACCGGTATCATTTCCAGGGACGTGACCAGGCCGTATTTCACCCGGGGCAAGAAATAAATTGCGCCCCCCTCCCCCCCCCACCATAGGCCCGATATCTCATGGCTCATAACATCTTAATATACCAATGAACCAAAATATGAACATATCCAATTTGATTTATTCACAATGTATAAACCCTTGGTTTAAAAGAACTTGGTAAACTGTCACTTTTCTGTCTATTTGGCGCCCAGGGCTGCCCCCCCCCCCCTCTAGTTACGTCCCTGACCATTTCTTGATCGTAGATGGAATTAACCAAACATATCCTGGGTCTAAGGAACATTACATTTCATTCTCTTCCAATACGATGTACATGATGTTGAAATATCTCATGTAGTTTCTAAAACGTTTTACCATATCGTAGATACTCATATTTAGCTGGGGTGCCCACCCCCCTCAAGCTTCATGACGCACTAGGGATGGCCCATAGTCGATAGGACTATCGATATATCGATAGTTTCACACTATCGATAGTCGGCTGACTATCGATGTTTAGGAATACGAAATAACTCTGCCCGCTTCCCTTGAAATTTAAAGCTTCACTTGAAGGAAAGTTAATTCATTCTAAGAATTGAAAGGCATCTACAATAGATCTATGGTTCCTCCTATTCACAACTCAAATTCATTGAATGGACAGTGGATAGTAAGAAAGCAATGAGTCACTATGTTAAGAGTCTTGGCCATTGTGTCAAATAATTTGTTCTGCATTTCGGTGAATTGATCTACACCTTGGTAGGTTTGCTTTAGTTAGTTTACTATGAAAATTTTCCTTCGTTTATCATATCATATCGTATATCATGGTTTTCTTTGGAGTTCCCCTCCCCCTTTCCTACCCGTCATACTCCAAGAATTCCTAATAAGTTAAAAAAAAAAAAAAAAAAAAAAAAAAATCGTACTATCCATGCTATCGATAGTCCCGATAGTATCGAACTATCGATAGTGTCTCACTATCGACTATCGGCCTTCCCTATGACGCACCCCCTTCCACCCCACCCCAAACTTAGAACTAGCTCTCTATGTAAGTTGGTACCCCATCCCCAAAACAAAAATGTAAAACAATATTCGAGCACTGTCATTGTCATTTATACATTTTCAGACAGAAAAACAGTCTATATTTAAATTAATCAATAGTTTCATTATTATTTACGTTCTATCTAGTGATATAATATATTTTTGAATGTTGTCACTTTGAAAAATTGTTTTGGAACCCCCAAGAATTTCAAGTGAGCCATAATCATAGCCCCTCTCTGTATTTAGAATCCTCACAGCAGTTTTTTTGCTTGAAAAATCTATGGACACTACGAATTGATGGTGGTTACTGAGCATTCGAAAGCGTAAGACCCTTTTAACACAAAGAAACTCCGCGTGTGCATCCGATCTCCATGTAATTCCTGTCGAGGAATGGCAGTCGACTCCCTTTCTTACAAACAAGAAAACTATGTCACACCCATCTGGTAGACGTTTCGTACGACCGTGTAACGATTCTCATTATTCCCTTACATTCCTTTTTTACTGAGCAGGTAGTTGAAGAGAAAGTCACTTGCGATAAGCGTTGATAAAGAGGAACCCCTCACGTTCCTTCCGTTTCAACGCTACTTACGTCCTGATAGCACAACTGTTGTATATCGCGTGCTGTAGCTTTTGCTATTCATCTTACGCTCAGGATTACTGTTCTCTAATCATTGTCAAGTTGTTGGGTTCTCCTCGATTTTCTTGTTCTCCAGCTCCTTTGTTTATTCTTTATACCGTAATACAGTTCAATAATCACATACCTACCCAGTCTCCACAACTGTCGAAATGACTTGACGTGACTTCCCCCCATCGCAACTCCGGAAAAATGGAAGAAAGTCCTTCTTTCCTCTGGAACCTCTAAATTTCTCAAGGCAGTCCGACCTAGCGCTGAATTTGTAGTAAGTGAGAAGAAGCTTTTAAGCAATTCCAGCTCGTTGTACTGAAAAACTTAGGATCTTGGACAAATGAATAGATTTGATCGAAATCGTCCCAATCATTGCTGCAGCCACAAAACAAAACCACAAGTATCATAAATTCCAAGGTTGAAAACTAGTATTCTTTGTTTTACAAGCTCGCAAAACTACTGGATCAAGAACTTGTACAGATCCACCCATTCTAGAACTGTGCTACATTTACTGTTGAGTACTCGATTTTCTCGTATCTCATGAACATTCAATATTTGTTTATTAAATTTCTATATCGCTCTGTATGTACTAGACTTGCCAGTATTGTAAAACTGATGATTTGCGCTACATTCTGGCCTACAGTAGGAATATATTATTATTATCTACTCCATAGTACAGTTATATTAACATGATTGAATGAAAGACAATAATAACTGAAAATAAAATAACTAGGCTGGTAATTCTTATAATATAAGATTAATAATATTAATTTGTGTGCTTGTGAGTGTTAGTCAAATCAGATTCATCCCGAAAACACGAGTGTACGGTAGAGAAAAACGTGACTATGGAAGGGTGATTCTCCCATTATGTACGAAATTCGCGTTTCAGAACCCACCAGCTGAAATAGAAGTTTTTCATAAATTTTTTTTCGTGAATCCCTTCTAAGTATGCTACTGATTACTCCTACGAAAAAACCATTCATACAAGTTCGTGGAGTAAGTGGTATCTTTGAAATCATTATAATGAGAGACTAACTGAAAAAGTGAGGGACTAACTGAATTGTGAACAATTTTAGCTCAACAATTTAGTGATAAATACATTGGTTTACAGACTCAAATTCATTGAATTTAAATCATAATGTTATTCCCTCATTTGCTTAGTTAGTCCCTCACTACTTATGGAATGAGGGATTAACATATGAGGGAATAACATTTTGCGTCTTTCAGAGAGGTGCACCACTCCACTAACACTAATTATTGCACACACTAAGTAATTATCGCAAATGAATAATATAATTTCTCTTATCTTCGTCAACATTCACGCTGGTGAGGGATTAACTCGTTTGAATGAACAGAAACGACTATCGCACAAACAATTTCACAAATAACCTAAATATTGAAGAGGTTGCCCTGGAAAATGTTACATAGAGTTTGGCGGCAACCTGAGCAATGTAGGCAACCGTGAAAACTTGTTACTTCTGCTATTCGAAAAGCGGAGGCGCCCTTTTCAAAAAGGAGTGAGGGATTAACTTGAAAACCTAGGGACACAGGTGTTCAGTGCTACTGATTGAGGTAGACAACTAGAGAGGCTGCTTACCGTCAGAAGCGTTACTTGAAGACCTTGGAAAATCAATGGTTAAAAAAATGCTACAAATCACTATTATACGAGTATTACTCACCACTCAAAATAAGAAACTCTTGTCGTGGGAGAAGTGAGGGACTAACTTTTGGGCAGTTCGAATTTAATTTTCATGATGAAAATGGGGGAATACTTTTTCATGGAAAATGACGGGAAACCAACGAAAGGACATATATTTTCAAATGAGAAAAAAATTCATTCTCAAAATAACAAACTAATACCAAAATCAACAGGGGACTTAATTTCGTCGATAATGGGAGAATGACCCAGAAATATTTTGATTGAGTGGCCATGTTTTCTGGAGAGGAGTGTAATAATAAACATAACACTTGAATACTTTAGTATATACCCTTGGAAAGTAGATCCGTACCGTATACGTGGATCGTAATTGATGCCACTTAGATCTTCTGCTGCTAGACATCACGTCATCACACGTTTTTTTTCAGGTTCCCCACAATTAGAGTCCCGACAGAGGACAAAAAACATAATCAGTATTAAGCACAGCAGAGATGAAGGTTGGAATGAGGATGGAGAAATTTGTAGTTAATGGCCATGACGAATGATAAGTCGTTAGTAAATTAACTACATCGTGGTTTATACTGTTCAGAAAGTCACAAGTACGGGAATGTGAGTGACAAGGGGTTGTCTTGGTGTGAAATTTCTACCACCGATTGGTTCAGGATATAGTAATAACTCTTGGCTTCAGTTTTCGAATAAGAAACTTAGATTTTGCTAGTTGATTAAAGTTTTGTTTATTTCGTCTAGTCTAGCCAGAATGATAACACTGGCCAACAAAAAAAGGTATTCTTTGTTGCCGAGGAGATGAGGACTGGTGTTTGGGGTTTTTCTGAGTGCTGAATTCAAATCTGAAAGCCTTTTTTGGTATCAGGTCTAGTTTTTTATGGATAGCTCATGTACTTACTTTCTAGATACGTTCAACTGTTAAAAATAGAAAGTTCTTTTTAAGTCCTTAAAAAAATCCAATTAATTATTCATTGTCAACCACTGTCATCTCTGTGTTTCATGACCCGGAAAACCCGAATTTGAAACCAGATTTCTCCTATATTCTTCCATTCCACTTGAAACAGTGGTAAAAATGAAAAAGTACACACAAAACCCAAAAAACAACATTTTAAACATTTATAAATGCAGTTTTAAAAAAGCAATGTCTGACAGAAAAAATCTGATTCCAAAATGAAAAATTCTACTGAAAAATCCTATAAGAATAGCTCTCTTCCACTTGTCAAATCTCGGTTGAAATGTAGCTTTCTAATTTCGAAAGAATCTCAAAAGGGGGGGGTTTCTCTGTCTGTCTGTCTGTTGGGTCAAGTGTTTTTGAGTTAAATCTTAACAAACGAATAATACAATCTTTTCTTTTTATGATGTTAGTATAGAAATAAACGAAGACAGTCAACCATATTTTTGTCAAATAATGGGGCCAGTCATCCATAGATTCTAAATTTCGAACAAACCTTCAAAAGAGGTAAATTAGGTAAGCAGTTAAGTACCAGCTCGAAAAGTAGCACATTTAAGGGCTTAACAAGAGTTTCTTAAAATAACCAAGTATGGTTTACGCTATTTACCCTTATTTTGCCTAGAATGGTCGAGCAATAAATTTTTGGACAAATTACTACAAAATATTTATTGTATTCTTACATATTTTCGTTCTTGAATACTAGTATCTGTACTAGGGTTATAATATTTTTGATGATTTTCTCTCTTTATACCGTCTTCTGCTGTAATTTGTTTTTCCGGGGTGCTTACCACGACAGTGCGGTTTCGTTTTCTTTTGACGTAAGTCCGGTGTTGGTAGTTATTTGTTTGTCGATAAGTGTGAAGAAGAACTGTTTATATAAATATACGTAAGATAGGTCTCTTCTTACGTCTATCATAACAAATCCACGTCCGTTAGATGCAGTTTATTACTTAAATAACAAAGAAATGGTAAAGTTACCAAAATGAAAATAATGTCTGTAATCTTCAAAGTTTATTGAGATAAAAACTCACCTGAATCTATAATCAAAGTCACTTTCGAAGACTAGAAAATTGAAATGAAACTAAAAAACCTAAAGTTATCCTGGCTACCACTGAATCGTCATGAAAGTTTATTAAACTTGTCTCATCTTGTATTGCTGAGCTCGAAGATGAGATGAAAGCTCACTGAATCTTACGTATATATCTCAATACTGTGTGTGTTTGGCCAAAACATCGCAATAGTGTGTGTATTCAGCATAATACGGGGTAATACTGTGTGGATGTGGCAAAATATAGTGTTTTTGTTTTGAGTTTTCATGTATTCATAGTTTTTTTCTGAAGGAAAAGTTGATTCACGTTCACTACAATAACGAACGGTCTCTTTTTGACATCTCACAATTATGAACACGACTCGCTAGGAGGTAAAAACCAGAAGGAAGTGGGTTTGATGGCCATAACTAATAAGATCTCGCTAAGTCATTGACGTCGGTGCTTATGTCCCACGTAGATTCACTTGAATGTCAGTGACACGAAGGGTTTTCGTGATATGAAAATTGCATAACTTTTTATCTCTTTAATCAGGATACTTGGGATGACTACAATCATTGTTCTGAAAACCAGTCCAGTTAACATGATACGGCTTACCATTGTTGTGGTGTACAACTCGAGTATCATGATTCGAGAATGGCAGCTAGAAAGTGGGACATAGTTTTCTTTTGCGTGGGGTGCAGTTAGTGTTACATACATAGATAGAATATAGCTGTGTGAAGCGATTCATCTACAGTTAGACACCGACTGTGTCATTAGATGTTTTTTTCATTTGTCTTTCAAGGAACACGACTCGGTAGTGGACAAAAAACTACAATCAGCGGTTACAAATAGAGATGAAGGTTGGGGAAAATAGGAAGGAAGAAGTGGGGTTAATGGGCGTGACGAATGAGTTGTCGTTAGTAAGTTATTGGCGTCGATGACCTATGGAGATTCTCATGTCACTAGCCGGATAGCCCTGATATGGGAACCGCAGCGCAGGAGGGCAACGGTGCCCGGCACGAGGAAGTCGGACGCGGCCGGCGGATAGGAAGGGATCGCTTGGGAATACCAACTCCACACACCGTTAGCCGGCCCCTTGTCTCTGCTCACGTACTTTCTCGAAGTTTGAACTGCCCAATAACGTACGAGTAGAGCTAGAACAAATCGGCGCCCAATTTGGGGTTTAGTATCATGACCTAATTCTAGCTACATTCTTCTGCATATTGTTTCACATTTCGATCTTTAACTAATAAGTGTGTGGAGGTTCTTGACGAAATAAGTACAGTTTTCACATCACATCAAATTCAACCTCAACATTAATGTTGAATATCGAACAACTTTGGAGTGATCAGCGTTCGGTTTCTAGAGCCGATCAGGTTTGTGAACCTTTTTTTGGTTTCATAATTGTCGAAGGGGAAATTAAATACTTGAACAGTTTTTTTTTGGAACTCGTTCTTAGTACACGCAATCTAAATTGAAAAATTAACGAATCCAAATGAACTGATGTAATTTTTCTCATTATCTGATTGCAAATGGTAAAACAGAGGTTCTAGGCCATGAGTAGCTTTACTTGAAATCTCGTTTCAACGTTCCCAACTGTTTTTATTTTTCAACAATTTGTTATTCGAGTTTCAATCGATTAGCTGTGCTCATGGATAAAACTGATCCCTCTCACTCGTGCTACGTGTGCAGGGCTTTTGTAAAGTGAACCATGAATTACGTAGGGACTAATACTTGTTAGGTATAGTTCATGGGAAGAAATGATATAAGAAGATAGCAATAAATCATTTGTTATTAAAGCCAATCAGAAAATCCTCAAAATATCGTTGACTGCGGCAGTTTTCTTAGCTGTAGACGTGATATTAATACTGCAGTGTTTTGCATGTTGCAAATCATGTTTTGAGTGCGTAGGTCCATATTATCAAGATCAAGATCATCATTTAAAGATCTAAAGCTAAAGCAATAGCCTTGAAACTATAGTCAAAATCTTATGGATTTAGATAAAAGTGCTAGCGAGGACATGTGGAAGTGCACATTGGCATTCAGACACGATATGGAAGTAGTAACTGAATAGTGGAAATATGCAAAATACTTTAAGAAAAATGAATTTGGAGAGCAAAATATGTGATCATTTTCGCCAGGCCTACGGAACTTTAATTGACTCGTTTAATTGTCGTGACTTTTTTTTCTGTTCCTAAAGACATTTTTTGGTGAGTTCTTGACAGAATACAGGTAGAAGCTGATCGGAGTGGATACCGGCTTTGGTTTCTAAGAAACATTCAGGAAGGAACGGCGGTAACGAGCGTCACGATCCGAAACGGTGTGATCAGGTACAAGAAGAAGACCTGATGCACCATCTTACCTAGTTGGGATCTGTTGCCGTCGGTAACATCCTTTCTCTGCACTATGTGACATAACTAGAGTCGTGTTTTCTTTCCTAGTTTCAAGAATGAAAGAATGAGTCCTTAGAGAAAACTTGTTTCAAATCTATTGTCTGTTGATTACTGCAAGAGGAAGTTGTGGATGGAGTAATAAAATGCTAGGATAAAATGCATGGTCAACTATCATGGAAGATTAAGGCTAGGCCAGGTTTTTACGTTCTTACTGTCTGGTAAAGTGCTATTTTGTAATGCTTTGATATTTATCAGTATTTTCCAATCCCCAGAAGAAATTTCCTGTCCCGTTCTGAAGTTTGTCTTTTCAAGAGTTTCTTGTCTGACTAATCGAAAATCACATCAATATTCCTCTGATCTTGATCAAATATACGAAGACGATATGGTCCGTATGTAGTCAAATTCTTGTTCGAAGTAGTAGCTTATTCAGAGCAAAAAATAAAATAGGACAGTTAGACATTTGAACCTAAGTGAATAATGTCAAAACTGGATCATACTGTTGTATGTACACCAATATTACTGGAATATGTATTCCCAAACATGAATGTTTATTCCTCATGCCTTTCGTGACACTTTTCGAGTGAATGTGTAGACGTTTGTGACTGCTTCAACTAGTGGATATATCATTCAATCAATATTTAGTAGCCATCATAATTCATCTAGTATTTTAGCAGCGATTAAAATGTAAATAATCTAAAGTTACTCAGAAGTACAGCTACCAATTGGTTTGATTTACCGAACAATGGAAACAGAACGGTTTGCAAACACAAAGAATACACACAAGTGTTGGACGAGTGCAATGCTATCATATTTTTTTGTATCGTCTGCAAATTCATCTACAAATGTTCAGTTAAAATCCAGGGTGAGGTAAAAGCTTCAAATATTTATGTCTTTCAAAACCACTAATAAGAAAAGATAAGATCGTCAGGCATATAGGAACTCTATAGCCCTCATTCAAGATTGAACATTAGTTATACTGATTCATTAATAATGATTTTTAATTGTCAAATATTGTGGTGAAGGAGCTTGGGTCTTAAGTGACGAATGAAGAAAAGAAACCTGAACTACTTAATGAAGTGTAAATTTACGGAAAAGACTATATCTTCTGAAAAACTTTGTTAGATGCCCAGGTAGGCATGCCATTTATAGTAAAAACTCACAATTCCAGCACAAGTTTGATCCTGCAGTCGTTTTATCAGGTTAGCTGATTGGAGTGAATTCAGGCACTAAGGAAAGTACTGTAGAAACGGATGGAGAGCCATCCCTTGCCATATCCATTTGGATTCTTTAGTTACTGTTCAACGTACACAGAGCCGAAGCATGGTTTTGATCATTCTGGGGATTCTTAAAAAAGGAGCTATGATGAGATTCCAACTGACTTCCTGCACTTCAATGACCATTATATGGTCTTAATTGACCCATACTAGTCCAGTCATCTGGTGGTTTGGGCTTGCGAAAATTCCCAACTTTCCGCAACTTTGCTGGGTTGTTTCTACCCCCCCCCCCCCCCCAGGGGTGCTACACCTCATTTTGCGGACAAATTAACCTTGTGCTAACTTCAGGGGGGCCGAAAAACCGCGATTTTTTCGGACTTTTTTTCAGTTTTTCCGCTGTAACTCGAAAACTACGCATCCTAGCGAGAAAACCACTCTATTATAAAATAAAGTAGACGAAATTTTCTACAAAAGGATCTACTCACACATAATTTTTGACCAAGCTATCATCGAGATATAGAGGCTCAAAGATTGGCAAATTTTCCCAATATGGCAAAAATTAGCAAAAATCACTCTTTTCCGCCAAGTTTATTGTTATTAACGTACTTGATGACGATATTAAAAATTATTTTCATATTTTGTGTTGTTACGCTACATCTCCTCCCCCTTCATAGTCTAGCTTCATCACCCCCCCCCTCCCCCCCAACCAGCAAAAACAGTCAGAAATGTAGGAATTAAGAATATGACACTGATGTATCTTAAAATCTTTTTAAAACTCGAGTTCAATTGCTTAAAACTCGAGTTTAATTCGTTAAAACTCGAGTTTAATTGGTTAAAACTCGAGTTTAATTTGTTAAAACTCGAGTTTAATTCGTTAAAACCATTTATTTTTTGTGAAAAGTCATCGTTTATGCCGGCTTTTGGCTCTCAGATTAAGATGATTTTTCAGTTGATCACTGAAGAAGGTTTCAATACCCTATTTTTACATTTTTCAACGAGACCTCGGAAATTAATCCCTGTCACAATCTGAAAACAGGAGCCTAAATAAAAAACGACCTAAAATTATTACGAAATAAACAAATTTTGGTCATTATTCGACGAAAATTGAGACGAATCAAGAAACGGATAGCATCACGTGAATCAGGGTTAAAAAACAATGAAAATTCGTGTGCCGCCCTTTACAGTTCACCATCATCTACTATTTGACAATTTTGGGGTAGCGCAACTTTGCGTGCTCGCTGAATCGGTTACGCGCAATCAAAAACATTGGTTGAGGGGTCGAATTTTCATGAAATCTTAGGTAGAATCCGAATCTGCTGTACAAAATTGGGGTTCTCATTTAAAATAAGAAAGTTGGTGTCAATTGCGCGCATTTGCGCGGAGTGCGCAAATATGATATTTGAAATCCTTGGAAAGAAATATGAAGATTCAAAAAAGTTTTTTGAAGGCTCAGCTCCCAACAACAATCCCAAAACTGGCAGACAGCGATAGCTGATACTTTTTCTCTTCCTAAAGTTGTTCGGCCAGTTCTCCGGCAGATCTTGGCTATGGAAAGTCGTCGTCAATTGTTTCTAAGTAACAGGTGAAGTAGGTTCTGGGTTACTAGATGGATACTGTGCCACAGGTTGCCCTTTATATTATCCACGAAAGCTGCAGCGACTTTTGAGGCCAATCCGAGGTTCCACGTCTTGCGTCATTTTCGTCGCGTCTGTGACCGTCACGCCATCGCCCGTAAAGGATTTTTTTGCTCTCCCTCAAAACTTGAGTCATGATTTAGCGTGTAAGGATCTTTTGAGTTGGTGATAGATTATGATGACCTTGATTTCGGTTTACTACTTCGAATAAAAAAACTACATTTGAGTTCTTCCATCGATTTGTTTGTCTTCAAAGCCTCTCAAATGACGTTAATGTTTCAAGGGCCTTACGGTCCTAATTATTGAGTAACAATTCCTTCACCGCTGATCGAAGCAATTGAACATGCCATGAAATTCCGAGCTGATGTCAAACTCCAAAGATGGTTAAAAACGCTGCAAATTCTTTCACTGGGGCTTATTATTCAATTGGCTCGCGTTCATGATTTGAATTTCTACTAAGCCTTGGAGTGTGCGTGTTTCACAGGTGATAGAGTGATTATTGAATTTCAGGAGGCAACAAATAGGTATTTTGGTTGAGAACAGATTTAAGTGCTCCATGCATATCTCCTGGAATTCAATAATCGCTCTATCACCTGTGAAACACGCACACTCCAAAGCTTGGTAGAAATTCAAATCACGAACGCAAGGCAATTGAATAATAAACCCCAGTGAAAAAATTTGCAGCGTTTTCCTGAAAATTTCAGATTTTCCGATTTTTCCTGGTGATTATCAGAATGCTCAACCCTTGTACCGGCTACAAAGCCTTTTAGGAGTTCACTCCAGTATCCACATTACTACATCACTACGTCACTAGGTTACTGATATCAACGCAAAAACAATAATAAACCAAAATAACGCAAATGTTGGCACCATAAATCGGGCAATACATCGGGAACTGTTTGAGCTACGGACCTGGGGAGGGGCTCATTCGATTCCTCGTGGCAAGTTCTTCAAAAAGAGTTCAAATTTAGGCCGCCTTGACTTTTTTTGAGGTTTTTAGGGATTTTACAAAACATTGACAACCCTTAAAGGGCACTTTAAATTATGTGAGAGAGCTGGCTCAAGAATTGGGGCGTCGCCGGACCAACATGGATTTTTCCTGAAAATTTCAGCTTTTTTGCTTCAGCCGTTTGATTACAATGGTTTATTATTGAATAATAAACCAAAATGGCTACTTGGTATCAAAACAGCCGTATGTATCTGACTTCTGCTGATTTGTACCTTCATGGTAGAACGTCAGCTAATGGAAATAATGACTTTATGTCAGATATGTCGCAGAGCTATTAAAATAATGAACGAAAACAGTGAACCGTCGTGTGAATTTAAATAAATAATTTCGGGAAATCAAACTATTACATATTACTATACTATATTATAAAACAAATCACCATATTCCATCCTTCATCCGAAGGGAGTCTCTCCTCATAACTATCCTCTGATGCTGAAAATCAGGAAGAATGTGACTGCTCTCTCGCATTTATTCTTGTCAGCCTTTTCACTTGGTTTTGAATTACTTTAGCACGTCATTTCAGCACTAATTTGCAAAATTTTGAGTTTTACTGCGCCCTTCCGGAAATTTTAGAAACTGTTCCACTTTGATGTGTGACGCAAAACTAGAGGTACAGGTATAGTAACTAGTTTAATGTCTATTCATAGGCGTAGCTTGCTAATCCGGAGAAACAGGGCTTTCGAGAGGTCGTCATCCCTAGGCTGGAGCTCCGGACCGCAGGCCGATTTCCCGTTACAGGAAAATGGTTCTGCTTGCCGGGTTAGAACTGGGCTCTGTTGTTTTTGAACCGTATCTTTCAATCTTCGCTCTTTCACCCTTTGGAGATGGGAAGTGGCCTCCGGCAGCTCAGTTCGATTGTTTTAGGTCGTGGAAGTAGAAAACTACTCTTCCGGATGGTAGAAGATGCTGTTTTCACCGCCTCTTCATATTGGACAGTCTCTAAAACTATTCGGAGTTATGATTGATCTATGAATCTTGCGTTATCGTGACAGCGGATCCAAGTGTCCCTAAAACCTAATTTCTTCTAGCTCTTGAGCGTCTGTTTCTTATCTAGCTCTTTTTTTGAGATTCAAAATGTTGTTTGTTCTTCAAATTTCATATCAATCGGTTCTATCAAACTATGTTGGCTATCAAATAGTGTAATAAATTGCAAAAAAACGCTTGTAAATTTGATTACAATTATTTATTATTCTTTTGTCGAACTTTATTACACTTAAACTCATGTTTTACTTTCCTATTTGGGGCTCGACAAGATAACGTCGTATTTATTGAAAATGGATTTCTCTGGGTCAATCGCACAGGTTTGGGACCCACTCCAATCGCTTCAGCTTCCAAAATTACATGGAACACGATACCCCACATGCCCTCCTGGGAAAAAACCCATTTTTGTTTGAGTTTTACGAAAACCACCATTAGGTATTTTTTACATACATAACGTCTAGGTATGTTTTCCAGTTCATTTATACATGGGTCCCTTTTTTCATGTACATCACGATTCTGGTGACACAATAACTATTAGTACACATTTGGATTGCATAAGAAGTAAGTAAATTAGGGTCATGCGAGCCGTCAACTACCTGTAGGCTCGGATTTAATGCGTTGCCAGACCCAAAGGTCAAAAACCGCAGATCGCTCCTACGTGGGCAAGATATAGTCTTCAATTGCATCATATTTCGATTTGGCAATCAGTATTTGAGAAATAACTATTTTAAATTGTCGTTTATTATTATTTTTTTTTATTTTACTTATATTTGCACAAGATGTCGTAATATTGCTGTAGAGGTCTACATGTAGCAAGGGGGAAGAGGTATAGTCCTTATTCATAGAAAGCCGACACATAGTAAGTACACTACATGGTATAAATAGCATGAACTCAATCAAATCAGAACAATGATGTCTGCTATTGGATAAACGTGAGATCTTTGTAGTGAGCATAATTTTGTCGATTGGCTTATTATTTTCTGTAATGAACCATCGTACTCGGCCTAGAAATAATAGTAACACACTCAAAATTTGTTAGTCTACATTTCAACAAAGCATAGTATCAAAAATCAAAATAATGACCAATCAATATAACGTGAGTTTAAAAAAAATCACATTTGGGGTCAAGTTGTGACTGAGTTTTCTGCCGTTTTCTTTCTGTCAAATCAAAGTTGAAATCGAATTGCTGAAAGGTGGAAAAATCAAGGTATCAAAATTTTCGAACTAACAATAATCTTTTTATGTTCGTTATTGGTAGACATCCCTTCAATGAATCGGATGAGGGCACTCGCCCGCTTTACGTTTATCTGTTCTTACTTCTCAACGGCTAGAACCTTAACAGAAAAAAAGAACGTCAACATGAAAGTGAATTTGAACATTTGAACACAGTAATAATGAGCTGATATAATTGCAATGACATTATATTCTAGAGTTCATTTCAAACCGAGTCTATTCAACTTTTGTTATGTTTGCTGCCTAGTGAAGTTGTTTTTATATCATCAATTTTCTGTTGGTGGGTGCCTGTCATTCGTTAGAGATGTATACGATTCAATGCCACGGTGTTGAGGCGTACTGATCAACTGAAGGGCCATTTTCCCAAAATATGAAATACAGCTATTTTGGAGGCATCTTGAATACAATTACCAAGTTTGGAAGCACCGTCAACATAATATGTTATATCACTTGATGCTTAATTAACCTTCTTCCTATTATGCTACTTCCCTTGAATTAGTTAGAATGAAGGTTTGCTTCAAAGCTTCTATTTCTCTCAACAATATAAATCGATCATGCGCAAATATAAAATCCTTGCGACATACATTTAAACTTTGAAGTTAATTTTTTTGTTACGATTTATATTGAAGCTGATTTAACGATGGTTTTATTTTCAAAATGTACAAATTCTTGATTTCTCTCAACAATATAAATCTCTCAGCAAATATAAAATCCTTGCGACATACATTTAAATTTTGGAGTAAATAATTTTTTTGTTTCGATTTATATTGGAAATTAATGCTTTTAACTATGATTTTATAAATGATTAATAAATGGCGATTCTTCTCCGGTCAAATCGCTTTAAATGATAGAATATTATTGTGTAATTATCCAAAAGAAGCAACTTGAAAAAAAAAAAAAGGATAGACGTGGTATATTTGAAAAGCGGAAATATTTCTTTATAAATTCTCTCTGTAGACTCTATAAACATCAGAGGTTCTGCTGAGAAAATCAGCGGAAATAATTTGAAACGTGACCAGTTTACTGCCTTATTTGTGGATACTAGACTCAAACCTTTGTGTAGGCTCTGTCATTGTTGTCTGTACAATAAGTTAACGTGAACTTGACACTGTTGTCCTAATTTTATTTTTTTCCCCTTCATTCTCAGGTAAAGACCTCCGACGTTTCAAGGCTTACTGAACAAGAACGGTTGCAAGAAGTGAGAATGAGAAAATCCTTTCTAACAATTTTTCCAAATTGCTGGAAACTACCAGCTTGTTGTATGGCCGAGCGGCATTCACCTATCAAGGTTTCCGAAGGCGTGAAATCTTTTGTTTGCCTGCGCCTATTGCCGTTCCTCCAAGATATTGTCAGACGACACAGAGATGTCCACCATTTTTAGAGAAATGTTTAACTAAATCAACCATTTAACTATAAAATTTTGACAATTAATCCAGAACAATGGCAAATTTGCATTCCATGCATGCATTCATAGCTTTTAAACTCCCAGTCAAATGCAAAGTAATTGTTATAACAAACAATCTTGTCTTCGGTGGCTAAAACACTTGAGACGTTGGCGAAGTCGACCCAGTTGCGTTTGGCCCTGCCCTGTTCTGTACTCCTTCGTACTCAACCGCGTTGCAAGGACGCCTGCACTTGGTACAGCTTCTCAACTGGATGCGGAATGCAGAACTGTGAAAGTTACTAGATGAGAGGGAGTTTTTACTTTATACCGCGAAAGCATAAAGTGTTTAATATGAAACTACAGATTCAAAACAAATCGATTTTGTTGTTAAATGAGTTGTAGTTAGGCCAGTCAATATCGACATAAAAACGCTGCAAATTCTTTCACTGGGGTTTATTATTCAATTGGCTTGCGTCCATGATTTGAATTCCTACTAAGCTTTGGAGTGTGCGTGTTTCACAGGATAGGGCGATTATTGAATTTCAGGAGATATGCATGGAGCACGTAAATCTGTTCTCGACCAAAATACCTATTTGGATTGATCAGTTGATCATATTTGTGTGCCTCCTGAAATTCAATAATCGCCCTATCCTGTGAAACACGCACACTCCAACGCTTAGTAGAAATTCAAATCATGAACGCAAGCCAATTGAATAATAAACCCCAGTGAAAGAATTTGCAGCGTTTTTCTCACAATACTCCCCCAAAATAAAAACATCTACAATTTATCAAGTCCTTTAGCACTCGTATTGCGTTAAAACTTCCCCAAATCCAAATTTAAGCGATGTAGCCAAAGGTAGACAGATGTAGAGGAGGCACACAAATATCATCAACTGATCAATCCAAATAGGTGTTTTGGATGAGAACCGATTTACGTGGTCTATGCATATCTCCTGAAATTCAATAATCGCTCTATCACCTGGCAAACACGCACACTCCGAAGCTTAGTAAGATTCAAATCATGAACGCAAGCCAATTGAATAATAAACCCCAGTAATAATATTGAATAATATTTACCTATATATTATCAGCGTTTCATGCATATCAGAATGCTTCAACCCGTGTATCGGCTACTAACTACACTACAAGTATTCACATCGGCTATCACTCCAGTATCCACATTCACTACAACTCGACGCTATCGGCCGGACATCACTAGGTTACAAACAAACAATAATAAACCAAAAAACGCAAATGTTGGCACCATAAATCGGGCCATACATCGGGAATGGTTTGACCTACGGACCTGGGGAGGGGCTCACTCGATTCCTGACGGTATGTTCTTAAAATAAGTTTACATTCATGCCGCTTGGACATGTTTTGAGGTTTCTAGGGATTTTTCAAAACTTTGACAGCCCTTAAAGGGCACTTTAAATTGAGTGAAAGAGCTGGCTCAAGAATTGGGGAAAAGAAAATCAGACGTGAACCAGTTTCATTAATGAATAAATTATTAAGACAGTTCTGATATGATTTGTGCAAGTAGGTATGATTACTCACTCCTCTTTTGTTTCCTTTAAACAATTTTTTGAGTTCACGACACGTGTTACACGTGGCCGAAATGTGTGATGCGTGCATAATTTATTAGTTAACCTGACTGGAATCCATGAAGCGAGTTCAGTTAGCCTTCCATCGAAATAATGAAGGAGTGGGTCATTTCGCAGAAAGTCGCAAACTCCGGTCCTCAGCAAGTTGTGGGAAATTTTACATGAATTTCATGCTTCCAAAAATATTCTATCGTATATATGTATTGGAAGAACATGATGAATCAACTAGAATGCGGATAACTATGGCTATAAAGCTAAACAAATTATAAACCCCTATTTGTCACTTCCCTGGCATGTCCCTGGGTTGAGTTATACGCCTTCTCAGGTCTGTTCTCGCATTGGATTTGAAATTGAGCAGGATTTCGCGGGCACATCGTGTTGCAGGGGTTTGCAGCAATTCTACTATAATAATTAAATGAAATTATTTCATAAATTATTGGGTTGGGGGGCTGGTTCAGGCTTGTCCCTTGGGTCGCAGGTCACTTCCCTGTGAAATTTTCAACTTGGCGTGAAGGCGGGAAAACTAATATTTCGAACATTTTTTTCCTGTTGACATCACTGCTAAAATCCCGCCAACTCAGTGATAACCTACTTGGTTTTTAGGAGCTTCCTCAGTTCACGTGGTGCAGTGCCGATGTAAAGGAACTGTGTGTAGGTTAATCATAGCCTGTCACTCCCGTGTCGCAGGGTCTGAACTTGTGGAAAGTACCACAATACACGGAATAAGAATAATTAGTGCCTTTTTAGGAGTATTATCAGACAAAAAAAAAAAAAAGAAACTCAACATAGTTACGAAAAATGAGGACATCAGCTTGAATTTTCCTAGAAATTGTCACTACCCTGGGTGTCACTTCCCTGGAGAACTGTTTGCAGGGAAGTGACTTTCTGAGCAGGGTTGTGACTTTTTTCATAATTTTTAATCGGTTTTGCTTGATTTAATAAGGAATGGTCGTTGTAACCTACAAGTACCTAACTATTTATCTTTTAGTGTTCATCCAGGACGCACATGATGTCACCAATCACCCGAGAGGACATTTTGACCACATAGTGAATAAATTGCTGCAACACTAGTCATGTTTTGTGGAAAATAGACCTCTTCTACTCAGTATTTGTGATATCTTGCTTTCTCTTTAAATCTTCGGAAGTTTTAATAAAAATTTTACAAAACCAAACGATTTTAGTCACTTTCCTGTGACCTAAGTCACTTCCCGGTCCCCTCAAATTTTCAAAATGGTGGTATCTTGAAGATGAATCATTTCTATGATGAGATTTTCCGTCATTTTACTTCCAATATATTGAAGAAGACAATAGTAAGGAATGTTTGTTTTCCATGAAAGTCAGTTTCTTGTTTTTTTTCGAAGCTGAAGTTGTCACTTTCCGCGAAATGACCCGAATAACGATCGAACTAAGGTGTAATGTGTCCAATGTATTTGGATTTTGGGCAATTTAAATAATATATTCCCGTCTGAGTGATTCTTCAATATTATTAAAATGCCATTTTGATTTTAGTGATCAAAACAATTGGAGGATGCGGGGATAGTGATCTGTCTGTGCAGTAGGTGCTGCTCTAGACAAGAGGAATCATTTATGATGTAGGGTGTGTCGGATCATCGAGGAACTTGGATTTTCGCGTGGCAGGTTACACTTGCAATGTCAACCCAAACTCGTTTGTTCCAATCTAATAGGTTTTGACGGGATACTGAAAACTCACGAACCAGTCCGTATTGTCTGTCAGAGACTGACATTCGAGTGTGAGCTCCAGGGTGAGGAATATGGCTACACCTACAGTCGGTACCTACCTATCTACCTACTCAGTCGGTCCTACCTGCAGACTCGCCACCTAGACTGACCGCGTCCGGCTGTCCAGCGTTGCCGGTTCTTGCAAAGGTCGAAGACACTCGCAGCCTCCTTCAGTTCCTATCCAAGCCCCTTGCCCGTATCTTCATTAACCTCCCCCTCTCCCGCATTCTGCTTCCCTATTCCTCTCTCCACCCACGTTCATTAATTGCATTGTGCCGAAGGTGGCTGCTGCCTTCTTCCATAATATTCTCGTCAATTATCAACTACCCACATGCCCTCATCTCTTATCGTTGCGGGCTATCTAATTTCACTTCTCCACGACCCGTCTTAACCCCAGCAGACCTTAGAAATCTTGGAATAGATTATTTTCATTTTCCGTCCTGTCAAACGTAATTTGTCTTCTCTGAAAATGCCTGACATACCAGCATTCTCCTTGACATCCCAATAAAAACAGACATCTACTATCAATCAAATAGGTATTATTGTAGGCTCGAATAGTTTGACAGAATTGACTTCTTTGACGAGTTTATGACATACATAATGATGTCGCGAACAGATGATTTTAATTTAAATTTAGTTCAGTTTTACTATCAAATCACTTTTTTTATTATTCAACAATAAACTTTAATACCTATAAATATTACTGCAAAGTTAAGACTATTTGAGAAATCCGAACTCAATATATTTTTCCGTAATTGTCCCATGTTTGTGGACGCTCATTTTGCATCTCAAACGGAGATGGCAAAATATCTTAAATTTTCAGGATGGAACTCATTTCCCATTTGTTATCTCACACCTTCTTGACCCATCTGTCGAGTTCGTTAATTTTTTTTCAAATGAACTCAAGGGTTGTCGAAGTTTTGTCATTAACTAAAAATCTCAAAAAAAAAAAAAAAGGATTTGATACGCATAAAACGCTGCAAATTCTTTCACTGGGGTTTATTATACAATTGGCTTGCGTTCATGATTTGAATTTCTACTAAGCTTGGGAGTGTGCGTGTTTCACAGGTGGTAGAGCGATTATTGAATTTCAGGAGGCACACAAATATGATCAACTGAACAATCCAAATACCTATTTTGGATTGATCAGATTTATCATATTCGTGTCTCCTGAAATTCAATAATCGCTCTATCACCTGTGAAACATGCACACTCCAAATCATGATTCACGCAAGCCAATTGAATAATAAACCCCAGTGAAAGAATTTGCAGCGTTTTTTAATGGTTATCAGAATGCTTCAACCCGTGCATCGGCTACAAAGCCTTTTAGGAGTTCACTCCAGTATCCACATTACTACTACATCACACTACGTCACTAGGTTACTGATATCAACACAAAAACAACAATAAACCAAAATAAGGCGGATGTTTGCGCCATAAATCGGGCCATAGATCGAGAATGGTTTGACCTACGGACCTGGGGAGGGGCTCATTCGATTCCTCGTGGAGTGTTCTTCAAAAAGAGTACAAATTTTGGCTGCCTTGACTTTTTTGAGGTTTTTAGGGATTTTACAAAACTTTGACAACCCTTAAAGGGCACTTTAAATTAAGTGAGAGTGCTGGCTCAAGAATTGGAGCGTCGCCGGACCAACATGTATTTTTCCTGAAAATTTCAGCTTATTTTGCTTCAGCCGTTTGGGAGAAATCGTGCGTACGGCGTACGGCGGACGGACGGAAAAAGTTTTATTGAAGATTCGGATTCTACACCCTTTGAAACGTAAACCATGAAATTTTCAAGGGGGGTTAGAGTTTCGTTTTTCAAGAGCGATTACAATGGTTTATTATTGAATAATAAACCAAAAAACTTGGAAATGGAATCAGCTCTCCAGCGTTATGGTCAACTTTGCGATTCATTATCGATTTCATAGATGAATTCAAGTTTGAAAGCGAAAAAATAACGATTTTACGAGACAATGTATTGAGGGCCCAGTTTAAATAGTGTACCATTGACTACGTCTGTGACTATGGCTATTCAATACAGAAACAGTAAACTTATGTCATAGTTTTCAGCGCTTCATACACTTGAAACACTCAATCTTGTAGCACTTGAATAAGTGATGATCGGCGATGTTATCTGAAGTGGGTCCTTAAGTATTACTAGCAGTGATAACTGATGACCATTCAAGAGTTTGTCAAGTGTGTTCCAAGTGGGTGTGAGGAAGTCTCTGTATCCGCCTTCCTCTCCGCTATCTCCTTTTCACTTTTAGATTGTTCCGCCTTTCATATAGAATAGAATGTTTAATGAATTAAAAATGTGTCTCTCTAATGTCCTGTTAGGTGAATTTTCGTTTTTCAATATTCATAAATGTAGGTATCACGAAAATTGGAACATTTTTGATGCTTAAATATAGATAGATGAATCAGATAAACGGTTTCTGGATAATATTCTGATATAAATACTTTTTCTAGGAGGTACTTATTTATATGGGTCATTTCAAAATTTGGGGTTATTTTGTGTCACACAGCTTTTGTGAGCTTTTTACTTGTCTTGAAAATTGGATTTTTTCCTGAGAGATATGGAACGTTGGTGTCCTGGTAGATCACCTACTACACATTTCAACGATCTATAAGATCAAAAATCAAAAATCATTAAGAAGCCTAGTTCTCTCTCCCTACACCTGTCACAAACAGTAGGTTGGGAACTTCAACATTTTTGGGTGCGCTCTCTACTCATGTTTTAATTAAAATGAAAAATGTTATCGATCCAGCTTGCTTTCCTCTTCCTGGAAAAATGGAAAAAGATGAAAAATTTCATGATTTGGAAGGGCTTTCGTCACGTTTTGAATCTGTCATAAGGTTTCATTCTCTCTCCCTACAATTTGTTTGAACTGCCGCCCACTCACAGGAAAGGCATTCTGATATGTATGAAACGCTGCAAATTCTTTCACTGGGGTTTTGGTTTATAATTGTTTTTGTTTTGATAGCAGTAACCTAGTGACGTAGTGATGTAGTAATGTGGATACTGGAGTAAACTCCTAAAAGGCTTTGTAGCCGATACACGGGTTGAAGCATTCTGATAACCATAAAAAAACGCTGCAAATTCTTTCACTGGGGTTTATTATGCAATTGGCTTGCGTTCATGATTCATAATTTGAATTACTAAGCTTTGGAGTGTGCGTGTTTCACAAGTGATAGAGCGATTATTGAATTTCAGGAGGCACACAAATATGATCAACTGATCAATCCAAATAGGTATTTTGGTTGAGAACAGATTTACGTGCTCTATGCATATCTCCTGAAATTCAATAATCGCTCTATCACCTGTGAAACACGCACACTCCAAAGCTTAGTAGAAATTCAAATCATGAACGCAAGCCAATTGAATAATAAACCCCAGTGAAAGAATTTGCAGCGTTTCTAATTCATCGAGCATTGTGTCGGCAATAATAGAAACACTCTCCGATATCAAAATTTTCCACTCTTTCAAATCTGTATCTTTATTTAAGGGGATTCCGTGCTTCATTTCTAAATCTTCCCATTCCTTGGCCCAAAACACATTATAATGCATACACTTACGCGCTAAATAATTAGGTAGCCGAGCTTCAGGTAACTTCAGAATTTTCAATATATAACCGAGGTGTAACTTCAAAGTGTGAATAAATATAGGCTTTAACTTAGTCTCAAGTAACAAAATATAATCGGGCGTGCATCTCGGTAGCGAATCACTCAACGAGATCACTCCGAACAAAACCCCAAACCTGAGCGGAGTAGCACAAAATCGAGCGCGATAGCGCTTCAAAAACCTTCACCTTATTTGGAAAAAGTCGTAATACTCTATTAGAACATCAAACTTCTGTGAAAAGCTGTGTGGGTCAAGAATTCTTGAAATTCATTGAGTCATTTCTAAATATCACTTTCTAATTCATGTCTGGATGCCAATTATATGACGCATGGCGTGTCCTTTTATTCTGGTGTGTTGGAAGTGTTGAATTACTGTTCAGCTGTGTATCCGCGGTGAAATAACTGAAGAGACAGGTTGAAAATTTTCAAGACTTGAGCTCTTCTGGGCCATTTGGCTTTAGAACTGGGATAACGACACACATTGGCGAAATAAAGAGGGCAGTGGTGTATCCTGTCCGGCGCCTCCTGGAGGCTGTTTTCTTGATGGAGTGGCCAACAGCTGCTATTAAGAGGTGAAAGCTGCGTCATTTTGAAGGCCCATTACCGGGAAATGCCCTGTTATTCGCGTTATCGAATAGAACCGGCTCTAAACCCCATGTTTTCAGCGGATACTGGAAGAGGGGAAAAAATTCTTATTACGTTACTTGTATGTAATGACCCACCATCAACACGCAGGAGGGAAGGTCACTGTACAAAGAGAATGGAAGTAAAGTGGGCATTTGAAAGTTCGACACATTGAACTTTGCAGGCCCTGTTTATGAATGATTTCCACACCGTCCGCATTGGTTTCTCCAAACCGTTGCATTGGTTTCTCAACCTACGGTACATCAGATACTTCAGTACGGTCGGTAATTCAGGGAGTATTGATGGAACGCAGGGAAATAGAGAATATGGAACAAAGCAAAACTAAATTCACAGTTGGTAAAATTTTGCTCACGAAGTTACCGCATTTTGGTGCCCAATTTCATTGCTAGTGTTCAAACTTTTCGATTTACATGAATTGCATGTAGATCATAGCGCATGTCCAAATATATACCTGGAAATATCCAGAAAAATGGTACCTTAATTTATACTCTGCCACTTCCCAAGACGCCCTGTTCCAAATTTCAACATCTCAAGTCGAAGAGAAAAAACGCTGCAAATTCTTTCACTGAGGTTTATTCAATTGGCTTGCGTTCATGATTTGAATTTCTACTAAGCTTTGGAGTGTGCGTGTTTCACAGGTGATAGAGCGATTATTGAATTTCAGGAGATATGCATAGAGCTCGTAAATCTGTTCTCAACCAAAATACCTATTTGTATTTATCAGTTCATCATCTTTGTGTGCCTTCTTATTGAAGCTAGTAGCTATTACACGCTACTACACCCGATTTGTTCAATATTTCATATTGTTGTTGAATATGATCGTAAACAGCTTTCGAGTTCAATAAGATGTTTACTGGTTCCCCAAGTTGTAATTCAATCTACTCAACCCCCTTCCAAAGTTGAGCATCCCAAGTAGATGAGGGACAAAACTAATGACATTTAATATAGCTGTGTGTCAGCTCCTCCTAAATGTAGATCCAAGAACTTTTTAAATAATTTTGTTTCCAATCAATCGTGTCAAAACCGTTAAGAAAATGGGTAAGACAGAATGAATACACGTATTCATTACAGTTACAAGTGTATAACTCCTAATTTGGACGTCAATTTAACAAGTATGTTTTGGATTGACTCTGCTCCGCTGCGTTGTTTCAACCCTCTTTGAATTTTACATGCTGGTAGCTAATTTACTCAAAGTTGCGAAGCATACACATCTGGAAGGAGAAGAATTTGTAAAAGTTTGGAGACTGTTGAATTGAATACCTTTTTCAAAATGCCCTCTTTACCTCCATCTTACATCGATGAGTCGGAGCAAGTTACATTGGTAATCATATTAGTGTATATGCCTCAGATATCTTCTTGATTTGGGCCTACAGGGAGCGTTGGAATGCGAAAACCACTAGTGGCACTCGTTCACCTCGCTTCCACCCCGTCTTACGGGATGTAAGATGAAATATAACTCAAATTGTGTACGTGAAATGAGTTGTGATGCGGAAAATATCTGAAATTAGTACATTTCTAATTTCAACGAATGAGTGGTTCGAATCCTCTGTAATCACGGTTTCCCTCCGAAGTAATTTTTCGAAAGTTCAGGGTCCTCGTGACCGAAGTCTTTCCTTGAAGATTCACGAGAGAAGAGATGGGATTCCGTGATCTGTCACTGGGCATGCCATGTTTTCGGATGCAGGAGAGTCCATCTTCTATCGGGTGCTGTCCTGGCTCTTGTCCCGGGGTGGGAGATCGAGGCATGGGGGTCGGCGAGGCTCCGACCCCATACGGTATGCGTTACGTCACAAGACCGGTTTTTCGCCTTCCGCAACTCCTGCCTGTCCAAACCTAACTGTTCCGTGGTCTCCTCAGAAGTTCCTCCCTCCAGGACGCGAAAATGTGAACAGAGGTGGACACTTTGTAATCTAGTATCCATCCAGCTCCTGTGGCTGTCCATAGATTCTACTGTGAACCCTCCTCCCACTTTGGTGTACTGGCTATGATGGTGGAGACCCAGTTCATCTGGCTCTGGCTCTAATAGATGATAATAGATCTAATAGATGATAGAAGTTTGAAACCCCACACTTGTACAACTGTAATCAATATAATTTTTAACATTATTTCCATATAGTTTAACACTTTCTGATGGTATCTCTAATGAACATATTTCAAGTATGTTCCATCTCATTCATATTCGCATAATTTACTATCCCTCCCCTCCACTTTAATCGCTCTGTTTTCAATTCTATTTAACATAAATATTGTACGATCATGCTGCATGACTGAAACTGTTGAATTTGAAGTAAAATTTTGGAAACTTGATCAATTTACTGCACTCAACAAGTTGTTCAGCGAACTCGAAATTCCTTTTGGAATCCTTGATTTTTTGCAGATAGTTTTGAAGTTTTTGTCTCTTATACTTTTTTATGCAGGAATCACACATATTCCATTTAAAGGGTGGCCCAGCGAAAGGTTACATCCTTCATTTCCACAATTGTCCACATAAAAAGGCGGTCCAATGGTATTCTTCATATATTTTACTTTCGTGCACGTCACTTGCTCTACATTGGTGCTAATAAACCTTAAAACAAACCCAGAAACCCACGCTGTTTAACGCAGAAACTGTCGTGTACAAGGGCGCAATCCGCTCAGCCAGCTCGTAAAGTTGCCATGTCACACATGAATCTACTCTTGGATGATAACCTCAAGGTTAACACATGAATTTTCTTGTTTTTCAACGCTGATTCACGTGATACTATCCGTTATTCGATTCGGATGAAATCCGGATCCGTTAAACTGGATGAATAACCACAGAGTCACCCTTCACTTCCCCTGCATATACTGTAAACATCGAGACATAAGCCACATCATAATTTCGGTTTATCATTTTCAGTAATGAACCTTTGTATCTATGTACCTACCAAATATTTTTGTAACCCCCTCAAAGTTTGCCATTTTACGTTTCTAGATGGCTAGGTTCCAAATTAGCAATATCTGTACGCCGTACGAGCATGTGTAACAATTTTCAGCGTTTTTAAAATTCAGATTCAAAGTCTAAGCGGAGTATAAAAAAAGGAGTTCTCATTTTATCAAATCAATAATACAAATCAAAGTTGGTCATTTGCGCCGCTTTGTGCCATCTTTCAAGTGGCGTACGTGAAAGTATTTTTTTCTGAAATTTGAGTTGGAAATTATGAAGAATGATGCTGGTTCCATCCAAGAAGGTCAAGGTATGGTCAAGTTGCATACAGATGAAATGAATGTTGTTGAAGGACGTTATTCATTCAATTTCATATTGAGAGGTTGAATCCTTATGAAATGTGTAGAATCCGATTCTGTGTTAAAAAATGTGGGTTTCTATCATTAAAATAACGTCTTTTCCGTCAATTTGAAACGATTTTGGTGATGAAAATTTTCGAAGCCATCGAAATAGCTTTATTTTTCAAGAAAATTCACAGGAAGAACGTTTCCTACCTCCTGATGATTGGTCAGGGTTGTCTTTCCAATAAAAATTCTGGAATTCCAAGTCCTGAAGCTCAAAAAGTGAACCAGTCCAAGCGTGGCGCAAAAATTTTCCTCGTGTTCCAAATCACGAGGCGTTTTCCAATCAATTTAGTCAATCAATTCTAAACTAACTCTCCGTCAAGTCACCCTCTCCTCCCAGGTTACCTCCTATCTGTTATGATACCGTCCAGTGCGCTTGTTTTCTATTCCGGTACCTTGGTATTTTTATTACGTGGATCACGTGATCTTGGACGTCTCGTTTGCAAATCCAGCAGGATTGTCGAAACATTCTCGTGAATATCTACCACTCGTTCTTCTCTTGTTCAAAAAAGAATAAGCTTTTACGGTTTACGATTATAATCATTCACTTCTTTTATAAAATAGTTGTGCTTCAATTTTCAACTGCTAGATGCTTTTATTTTCTCCGGTCTTCTTGTTTTCTCAACAGTTCTCTTTCCATGCCGCCTTCTGGTAAGTATTCACTTGGAAGGACGGAAAGATGCGCTGAAGAAAGGCACTTTCTTCTTAACCGGGCTAGTTGAGTGTCTTTGTTAACAGTTCAACCGTGACATCGGCCTTCCGTCTCAGTGTTATCTACGATACCAACCTCCCTAGCTCTTCTTCCCTCTCGGGACCTATTCGGGGTTTTTTGCTCTTTTTTTTTAAGAATCCGTTCCAACGCTCTAACGAACCTGAACGACCCTAAAATCTTACAGAACCTTACTCGATAGTCGAACACTTCCAGGGAGTTCTCATTCAAGATTTTCTGTGCATGGAAACATTTACAATTATACGTTGAACCTCACTTCCTTCTGATGAGCGAAAACTTGATGTGTTAGTCGGCTCTTTTGGTTTATTATTCAATAATAAACCATTGTAATCGCTTTTGAAAAAACAATTTCTAATCCCCCCCCGAAAATTTCCGATGTGTGGCCCGGTTTATGCTGCCAACGTGCATCCACATTTTTTCGTCCGTACATCACTAGATTTCTCCCAAACTGCGATCAAAACAAAAATTTTCAGGAAAAATCAACAGGCCCTGTTTTTTTTCACCTAATTTAAAGTGCCCTTTAGTGGCGCAAAGTAAAATTCCTAGTGATGTAGTGAATTTGTTTACGAAGAACTGGAGTGAACTACTAAAAGGGTTTAAAGCCGATACACCGGTTGAAGCATTCTGATATGCATGCATATCTCCTGAAATTCAATAATCGCTCTATCACCTTGAAACACAGCTTAGTAGAAATTCAAATCATGAGTGCAAGCCAAATGAATGAAATTGAATAGTAAACCCCAGTGAAAGAATTTGCATCGTTTTCATAGGTGTGACACAATTTATAGATTCTTGACCAATTTTTGGATTACGTTTTTGTTCTATGCCAATTTCAATCTAGTTTTAAAACAAACTATGAAAAGTTTGAATCTCAAATAGAAGAAAGAAATATATGAGGTCGTTTTAACTAAAATGTGATTTTTTCTTCTCAGCAGTTATTGTTGACGCTACCCAGGCTACAATTCATAATTAATTTTCGTAATTATTTCTTATTTCAAATTTTGTATGATTTCGCTCGAAATAATAGGTCACTCTGTGGACCCACGATCCTCATTAAATTCAAATAGCGATGTAGGACGATGGAATAGCACGCTTAAATCATAATATTCAAACTTATTTCTTTGAATATTTGTTCGATTCTACAATGGAAAAGCATTTCATACTTCATGAAGGTTGTGTGGAAGTGAAGTCGAGATGAGTTGCTTCGTTTATGTGGCTTTACAGCGATCTGTCCGTTAATCTAACAAAAATACTATATACAAACTAGATGGAGGGACTGCAAACTGTAAAGCATACAGTTATATGGTTTTGATGCTCTCTTCGCTTTTATTTCAATAAGTAATAACTCAAAAAACCAATCAGTAAAACATTTTTATGAATCATTAGAAAATATTGACAAAATTTTTCGTATTGTTCTATCTTTCTCCTTATCGAAACCGAATCAATCGGCATCTAAATGTTCGTGTGAATTGGTACGTAAAATTCTATTGAAATTCATACCCCTCTGAAGGAAGTTGAGGATACAATTCTGGCAAACCACACAGCTTTCCGCTGGTTATGAGCTGTCAGACAAGAATCGAAATAAGCACGGTCATGTACGGAGTTCAGCTGGGTAGGATAATCTATATTGAAATTTCTCTTTAAAAATGTTGGTTTGTGATTATTAATGGCATGTGACAGATTGATAGAACATTCAAACGTAAACTATGAATAGACAGTTGCCTTGATATGGCGCTGATATCAATGCCAATGCTTCTCTTATTTATCCCACAACAGTCAATGGCGAAGGACTCGGCTGAGTTATAGTCTTCATCTGCATTCGTTTCAACGACAAGCCGATGGTTTTACATTTCCTCCTCTGACCCTCTTGATAAGCATCTTTCGCTCCATCAATGTCATCTGGAAGTGGAATTCTCCATTCGCAAAGACGTTCAGGCAACGAGAATCGAATGAATGGGTCATTCCTGCGCAGAAATCATATTAATGAGGTCAGCAGCACAATGAATTAGGAAGAGAAGGATGATTTTACCTGAAGACACGTTTGGGACAAATTACAAGGGCTAACTAATTTTATTTTTAGAAAAACTGAGGCTGGCAAGAGAAATTGAAGTAGCCTATAATGCACTCAACTCAATTTAAAACGTCCAATTTAATAACTATTTCAAAGTATTCACTACAAATCAGATAACTTAAAACAGAAAATAGCTGCAAATTCTTTCACTGGGGTTTGTTATTCAATTGGCTTAAATTCATGATTCATGATTTGAATTTCTACTAAGCTTTGGAGTGTGCGTGTTTCACAGGTGATAGAGCGATTATTGAATTTCAGGAGGCACACAAATATGATCAACTGATCAATCCAAATAGGTATTTTGGTCGAGAACAGATTTACGTGCTCTATGCATATCTCCTGAAATTCAATAATCGCTCTATCACCTGTGAAACACGCACACTCCAAAGCTTAGTCGAAATTCAAATCGTGAAAGCAAGCCAATTGAATAATAAACCCCAGTGAAAGAATTTGCAGCGTTTTTATTGCAGATTCGGATTCTACACCCTTTGAAACGTAAACTATGCAATTTTCAGGGGGGTTAGTTTCTTTTTTTCAAGAGCGATTACAATAGTTTATTATTGAATAATAAACCAAAAACCTCAATACTGGAATATAAAAACCAATTATTAGTACTATTCAGTCTGATTAAATACATAATATGATAAAAATTCAGTTATATCATACTTTACTGTACGATTTAACATGATTTTCAACATTTTTCCAACGATTTCTGAAAAATAGCAACCCGTCGGTTTTTACCGACTTCACAAAGGACTGAGGTACTCATTTACGTTTGTAGGTTTGTTCGCAACTTTAGCAAAGTTGGGTCCTTTCTGCGTTCTATTAAAATAGTCTTGATATTTATCACAGAATTTGCGTATTCATTTTCCCTTTTCTTTCCCTTCCTGCCTTGACGTTACTAAATTTCTTTGAAATAGTTGCCAGATTCTGTCTTGAATGTCACGCGTTAGATAGATAAATCTTTCCACTTCTATCTACATATATGTACTTCTTTTACTCGCCGTTTTGGTACATGACAAAGACTCAACCTGTTTCTAGATATGCATTGAAGAAGGCTTATTTAGGGATATATTTTTCTACATTCATCTGGCTATGTAAAACTTTAGACATAATATAGAAAGTGCTTAAATGAGAGTTTCGAGCCTGCAAACGGTCAGTTATCAGCAGAAAGTTGACTTGCCACCAGCAAGCTCAACCGAGAACAAGCTAAGTAAGGTTGGATGTAAAAAGTAAAAAAGTAAAGTAAAGTAAACAAGGAATTTCACCTTGGATTTTCGTCCGACTACCCGGAGGTGTCGCGGACGTCGCCAGCCGTCCTCCAGAGAGGATCGGAACTAGGCCTGACGATTTCGCTCGTGGCTTCCCATTGCCTCACGCCCCTGGGTTGGGAGCGTTTTGGATTCACGTGATATCGAGATCAGAGGTGAACTGTCTAACGATAGGACAGGTATACAATAATTGATAGGATTTTGACCCTAATCATTGGTGCCAGCCGGATTCGAACTGGGGCAATCAGTCCCACTGAAAGTAAACAGCTAGAGGACCGACGCCTCAGCTCGCTCTGAACTGTCCCCTCATAAGGTTGGATGTGCTACCATACCTTTCAGCCTTGTCTACTTGTCATCATTAGATCTACTGGTGCTACTTATGAAGTTTAGCAGAGTATATTTCAACATGGAGGGTTCGTGATTCTCACAGGCAACGTCTTTTTTTACTAAGTGCATTGAAATCGGTCCTAGATACAATGAATACCCCGTTCAATCGTTTTGCCTTTTAAGATGCGTTTTGTTGCTGAAAGTAATATGTCGAATGGTTTTGTGCTACGCCTCCCGCATTCGATGAGGCGGTTGCCTTACGTCATTTCAATGATCAATACTTGAGTCGAGGTACCTGGAACATGTCTAGGTCTAAAAATGAACCGTGAGAACATGTGTCTATGATCGTCTGTTTTTATTTACGTTTCTTCCGAACAGATGAGGGCGGAAGGAAACGGCTCTAGCAATCTGTTACACATGCACCCTTCCTTGAAGAGTTCTCCAAAAGTTATAGAAAGTCAGTTCCTCAAACACGCAATCTCTTGATTGAGGTCTTGTCATGACATTTCCTACTCTGTATACAAAAGGTAGTGGCAATTGTGCAGCTTGACCTTTTTGAATTAAGTCTCGAATGAAAGAAATGTAAAGTTTGAAGTTGAACCTTCTTGGGGACCCAATCTTTATCGGGACCGTTATTTGCGGGCTCTCCGTTGTATTGGATTCACGGAAACATCGTGACCTGGTTGCTTCGTAATTGGTTTCAAATTCACCTCAATATTTGTTGTGGGTACCTAGTGGGGTTAGATACAATTGGCAAACTACATACTATTAATTATGGATTCTATTTGCCCCACCTACAAGACATCGTTCTACTTAGCAAAACATATCCCAAACTATATTGATGTTACATCCACATCCCTTGTGAATGTGGATTCAATGCTTGTCGATCTGTTGACCTGGGACGGCAATATCGATAAATTTGTAGCGGTATTTAGGTATTGCATTCAATCTTTCAAGCTAAGAGCATTCTCGCTAAACGAATAGAGCAACAGAATTAACGGTGAATCATTATGTTCAGGATAATTGGAAATGAATTAATGTATTTTCTCTGCCTTCTCTGGATATCTTGAATTCAACTGTATTAACTACAGCAAAATATATTTTATCATTTAGCGCGGCAAATGTATGAAGATATAATAAAATGTAAATCTTGGGAAGATGTTATTGTGTCTAGTGCGAGATGGAATGGGTAATTTTCATTTAACCCTACCATCGTCATCAACTATCAACCTAACATAAGATCAGACAAAATTATTTAGCTGGAATAATGTTCAAAGATAATCCTTATTTACCATATATGTTTATACTCAATCGCGGAACTCTTTATTTTGTAATATTGATAGAAGATGATGTGTTATTTTTCGCAACTCGTTGCAATGTATCATATAATGCAATAGATTTTGAATTGAATTGAATTGAATTATGGATTTTATTTAAATGGCATCTTATCGACGATGCTGGTGGCATGTTCATGGAATACAATGTCATCCATACGATCGCATCACAGATTGCATATCTCCACATCATCTATGTGAAAACGATAACCAACGCCTGATGATCAATAGAGTCATGCGGTGCTAGGCTTCGTGTTTCTGTATGTCAAAAATTGTCAGTTTCTAAAAAACAAAAAAAAAAGATAGTACTTCTGCCTCAAAGTTTACTCTTCTGTTAGAATTGATGTTTCTTCTCACCTGCTCATTTGTCAAAAGGAGGCTGAAATGGAACGAATGAATGATTTCGAAATTAACGAACAATTACTTGCTGATTATTAAGAAACAGGAAAAAAATAACTATCAACCTTGATAACCAATTATGAAAATGGAAAAGGTGATTTTAATGGGTAGAGAGACTATAAGGGGAAATATGTGCTATATCGAATGCAAATAATAAGTAATTGAATAGTGAACAGCGAATAGATAGTGAGAATCACTGCTGTAGTACCTGCTGCTTTAGTGACATGATTTTGTAACATATTCTAACCATTTGGTTGGTCACGGCTGAAACAAGTTCCATGTAGGAAAAGACGTCGAAATTGTTCACCAAGTTTGTTTAAGGCAAAGAGATGGTTCATAAACATATTTGTAGTTGACTTTTTGAATAACCCTTCATGGAAATCTTTTTGGATGACTATATTCGGGTTAGGAATGTTGGCTAAATATTTCAGTAAGTTTTGGGTGGTGAAATAAGTCTCAAAATCTCTATTACTGGCTTAAGGTACATTTTAGACCACTCGGAACAATTTTGGTTCATGTCACTCAGTTTTCTAAACTTTGTATTTCATTTAACGAGTCCATTACCCGTTTTTCGTTACACCATTCCAATTGTTGAATTTACCACCTGTGGGGTAGGCTAGATTGGAGCAGAAGGAACTGCGTCCATCACGATACATCCTTACTCTTCAGTTGTTCAACAATTTTATAATTAAATCACTCTACGGTGCTAAGGAAAGCCACATCAATTGAGAAAACTTTGATTTTACTTGGATTTTGACTTTAGTTCACTGTCAGTTTGAATCGTGAATACTGAAGAAAATCTTTTTGAACCTTCACTTTTCTGAAGAATGAACAGGGAGCTGCTACATAGTACAGTAGACTGACTATCGAATCCTGCTTGTATGTTGGGTAACTCCAAAAAGTGCCTGTGCGATTGTTTTTCATGGAAAATGACTCCATTAATCTGGAGTTGTGTTGAATGACGACTTGTAAAATTGGGGCTTTATTTTGAGGCCTTCGCAATATTAATGTGGTCGTGCGAGCATAGTAGATATTGAACATCGACAGAGTGAGAAACAAAGGATTAACTTGTATAACTTGTGTTATTAAACAATATTGGCTACGATGTCTGTACTGTTCGTTACTTTAGTATTATAGAAACGTATCAAAATCAACTACATCGTCTTCACTGTTCAAATTGCTTCCGAGTCTACCAAGGTAGCGGAAGCATTGTTTTCAATTTCGGAATGTGAAAATTTTTTTGTCTCCAAAATCAAAAATTCCACTCGCATTTTGCGTTTTAGACCTTTCTGAACAATTTTGGTTCCGTGTCCGTGTCTGTCTGTCTGTCAGCAAATCCTTGTTAAGGCAAAACTACACGGAGTTATAGTCCGATTTCGATGAAATTTTCAGGGATTGTTCGGTTTGATGTGTAGATGGTCCCCTATAGGTTTCATGACCCCCGGATCAATAGTAGCCTCTGCGCATGCGCAAACGTGAAATCCTTGCCACAAGCATGGAGTTCTTGACCGATTTCGATGAAATTTTCAGGGATTGTTCGGTTTGATGTGTAGATGATCCCCTATAAGTTTCATGACCCCCGGATCAATAATAGCCTCTGCGCATCCGCAAACGTGAAATCCTTGTTACACGCATAACTCCGGGAGTTCATGACTGATTTCGATGAAATTTTCAGGGATTGTTCGGACTGATGTAAAGATGGTCCTCGTGAGTAATAAAGAGAAAATAAAGTTTTAGCCTCGAGCTTGGATCGAACCATATTGTATACTCTAAACAATCATGTTATGGATACGAGGAAGCTATGTGCCACACCCACTTGTTTTCGAACCGTTTGACTGAAAATCAAGCAGGCGGTTGCCCCACTTTCAGATCGATCCCATAACTTTCATCAACGAGGTTCCTACCGATTTCGTCGGTTTTTTTATATCAGTAAAAGTTAATTGAGGCAGACACTGTCCAAGATTCATCACAGGCAAAAAGGGAACTGCTAAGGTATAATTGACACAATTAGGAGGCGGAGGAGGAGGTCCCAGGAGGAAGCGACCTTGCTACCGTTAGCCTCAACTTCCCCACCTGTTGCCTCCTCATCCACCCAATCTCCTCAGTCCAGTTTACTTTTCCCGCGGCCCCGCTTTCATTCAAATCACTATGAGCTGACTACGAGCAGTTCAGTTCCTTGAACGGTCTCTAAAACGAGTCGGGGCATGACCTCATCAGCGACTTTAGTTATGAAGCGGATATTTAAATAGCTTCATACTTTTCTAACTCAGAACGATTAAGAGGAAATTGTTAAAGCGATAATGTTTCCCGAAGACTATTACATTTTTTGCTTTATGAATGATAATTCAAGGAAATAGTTCGAAACTGTGTTTCTTCTTTTTATGCGTGAGATTCTTTTTGAATGTGAGCAAAACGGAACCTTTTTGAGGAAAACCCGTAAATTATTCGGTTGCGTGGGATGAGCGGACGCAACTACCTTTCACACTTAATCCAGGCTTTTCCTGTATCGCCAGTGTCTCGAAATCTGGTGAGCGCGCGATCAATTGTGCTGTCGATGTCAACGTATTTCTTCTTCCGCTTGGCTCCAGGTTCTCCTTCCTCTTGACACCAGATTTCGAAGTTTAGCTGAAAAAAAAAACCGTTGCGTGTCTTCTTGGCCACTATCCTGTTGAGTTTCCTGCTCCACCCTTCCACGGCATTGCTGGTCCTATGCATTTGGCCATGAACATTCTACAATCGGGGGAGCACTGGAGATTCTGGAGCCACTGCTCTGCAAAGTTGTCCAAAAATGCGTGGAATGGCAGGCTGGGGATGGACTGGCTCATATAGCACCAGCCGTCGTCAATGGAGTCCAGAGGAATCGGAGCTAGAGCTGCACACATTCTGCATATATTATGAGTTTCGATGTCCTCCTTATATTCTTCTGTCAGTCCCACTTTCTCCATCTTCTCCCACAAACATTGGTTAAAGTGAAAATTGCACCCTGACAGTTTAGCGTTCGGCAGTTGAGTCTTCATTGCATTTAGCGCAGCAACCTCAAAATCAGACTTCATGTACGACAGCGACCATTGGGGTGTCCAGTTCTTCAGAAGTGTGCTCAGTTTTACTTGGCGGAAAAGCAAATATCGCTGGAGCAATGTTGATTTCAGAGTTGGTACTTCTCAAATCCGCGTCCGATTCCAAACAGATTCAAACATATAACTGGTTATTAGTTGTTGAATAAGTTTCAGCGTCCGCTCAGAGCACGATTTTTGGGCAGCGTACCTTAATTGGTGTCCGCTTATCCATGTAAATAAGTCTAGTCAAGTATATAACACTTTTTTATAAATTTTTCATTGTTACACTTCAAGCTGAAGTTTATTAAATACGTATCACCTCGCAGTTTCTCTGTTCTATTCTTTCAAAGCCATTTCTAAACTTATTTGTCATCTTTGTCATATGATGGTCTTTCGGGAAATTTTTCTTGGATGGGTTTCGTTTTCTTCAAAAAGATTAATTTCCAAGAAAGCTTCCATACATATTATATGGGGAGTACAGATGTAGTTTGTCACGCTTCAGGTCCTAATCTCTCAACGTCTCTTGCATTTTGCAACAAATGCAGTTACATCTGTTAACTCTCTCTTTACTTTTACATCATCTCTGATGACTAGGGGAAAGTTGCGTACTCATGATTCGGCCAGAAAGTGTTGTAATCTATTGCTAACCATTACAGTAAGCACTAATACATATGTGGTGGGAGAATAATGTGAAGCACATACCAGATGTTTTACCGTAGGATACCTTACCCCTCGGCGTTACAACCCATGGAGGATTTAAGCCTGGTCAACCACACGTCCCCATGCCGGTCTGTCCATGGCGATGGTCCGCCACCTCCGTACATGCAGTCGCCGCAGATCCTCTCTACTCCGTCAACCCAGCGCAGCCTTGGTCTTCCACGCAGTCTTCTACCTCCTGGTCCATTGTTGAAGAGCTTGCTCGCTGCTCTGTCACTTGACATTCGCTTCCCATGGCCTGCCCAGCGTAGTCTTGCACGCTTTGCCTCAGTAACAATGTCTGGGTTTCCATACATCTTGCTCAGCTCACGATTTGTTCGTATCCGCCAGACTCCCCCGAAGCAGGTTGCTCCGTAAATTCTTATCAGCGCCTCAGCTGATTTTCCTCTCTCCTGGTAAGTGTCCAGGTTTCTGCTCCATACAGCACTACGGGACGTACTACTGTGCGGTATATTCTGACTTTGGACGCTCGACTGAGCCATCTGCTTTTAAATATTTTTGTCAGGGCGAAGTAGCACTTATTGCCAGACTTTATTCTCGCCTGTATTTCGTCCGTTTGGGAGCAGTTGTCATTGACAACCGCTCCCAAGCGCTTGATTTTACCGTAGGCTGGAAAGTATAAAATTTATATTTTATAGATTTAATCCCTTAAACGTAATATGTTCGCTTTGAGTCAACAGTGGTCCTCTTCACCATATCATGGTGTCTCCCGTAAGCTTAGGTATGATGTTACTCCGGGAGCATTTCATTACATTTAAATGGTGCTTTTAGATAGGTAATCGTGACTTAACCGTAATTGAATGTTCAGATTTCACGATACTGCGTGCACATATGATTATCATACATACACCAATAGACGCGGACGTATTTTGTACAGGTGACTCAGGTTAGATTTTTTCGAGTTACCTAATCTGATGATGATCATACCATCATCAACGTGTATCCGATCGGTTTTCAAACGATTGTAAGGCTTGTATCCTCCATGTTTTTGAAATGCCTCTCACGCAACATATTTCTTCGTAACTCATATGTGACATCGCTCCGAATAGTGCAGCGAGCGAGACGATTGATCACCTGATTTTGCACGGCAGATCCCTTTTTGTGGCGTCGGGTCATAATGAGAAAATAGACATGTCCTTGTATTCCCTCCTCTGTCGCTCTTCAATCCCTTCAAAACAAGAGAATTGAACAAAGACCCGATCAACCGACAGGCATATCATTACAACACGAGCCGCGGTTCGTAATCCAATCAAACAAATCCAAGATCGGAGAAATATAATGGGAGATCGGAGCGGCCTGATACTAACAAAGGGGGTTACAGTAGACGCGAACAGGGTCTACCTTTTCACCCACTGAAGCCCATCGCGTCTGACAATGAGTTTGTGCAACCTTTTTTTAACAGAAGGTTTTCGTGAGAAAATCGGCTCTCACGGGATTTTTTCACAGTTAGAGCGTTCAGCTGTGGGAAGGCGGGATATTATACAGCGATGTCTTCATTCCCATTGTAAGGAATCAAGGTTACACCGGGTCTCCCACAACATGAAGGACCTTGGTCCTTGTAACATGAATAAAACAACCGAAAAAAAGCGGTAAAACCAAAGTAATTGGTGATTTCCATGAACTACCTTTACAGTTGATACAATTTTCCGAGTTATAATCACATCCGTAAATCAGAAATTGTGGTCAAAACAATCCTTGAGGGAGGGGTAAGGGGAGATAAAATGTATATAGAGCACCAAACCAATTGAAGTAACTGACTAGACAATACGGGAGTTGCAGTACTGTCGGAAAAGCTTACCAACCTATTTTTTATGAATATATAAAGTTTTTCGGAAATGGTACCATTTCATGTTTAAACGTATTTATCCCCAAATATTCTAGGTTGTCCCCAATGTTTTTCAATATTAGCCTCATATCAAGCAACTTGTGAATCGTATTCCATAACTTTTAAACTTAATGCAAGCCAATTTAAATGGGTTAAAACTGAATTTAAACAAAAATCAAATTGACCCCTTTTCTGGTTCTTTGCGGCTCAAACCTCGCAGGAGCTGTTGTGACGGAATAATTGAACTGTTAAAGACATTGTTCGTGTGAAACGAATCTTCCGTTATGTGAAAGGAACAATGGTTAATACGGAATCACGTACAAATCGCAATTTCAAAAAGGTGAACTAGTGTCAAAAATAGAGTAGTATCAAATTTTTAGAACGTTAATTTGCTTTGGAACATTCTGAAACTATTGATTTCTTTTTCACACCTCAATGCTCATGTAATTATATATTTTTTTAATTGTTATTATTTATCTACATTTTATGGTAAAATTTTCCATAATGGCGGAGAGAGCACACTATAAAATATTGAGGAGGATGTGTCTTATGGAAGTTCGAGTTGGCCATTAGTTGTGGAAAGAACCCCGAAGATGACAGTTGGTGACTCCACGAAGTACTCCCGCCGGGGTTTCCAACTGTTTGTCACATTTCTGCCAATCGGACTTCGATGTTACTTGTCGCCTTACATTTAGCACGGAAATAGCTTGCGCCAGGTCGTTCCTCTCTCATTAATCTTGGAACGCCAGATGTGCCCCGTCACGATCCACTATATCTCTGATAACCTGGGCATCTACGATACATGATCCGTAGGGACTTCACGGTAACGACGTCCGGGTTCTTGCAGGGGTCACTCAACATATGATACTGTCTCTCTCTTTCCACTTTCCAGCCGTTAGAAGACATGAGTAGGTACCTGATATCTGCTTGCCTCTCACAAACAAACACCACTGATGATATCGTAGCACATTTTGATCCCTGTGAAGTAGAAATGGGACAACATCGATATTGATAAATTGAGAGCGGCATCGATCTGCCTCCAATATCGGGTGAAAACATCGATATTATTGATTTTCGATGTTTCGTTGTCCTCATTAGTTACCTGTGTCCTTATTACACGTGACTACTGATCGCTTCTTGCTAGTATTCTGAGGATTTTGTTTGTTCGTTCGTTCAGCGTTTGTGAGTGAATATTCCATTAAGACGTCTCCAAGTAAGCGTTTTTATCAAAAGACCAACGCCAAGTCTGCCAGATGCAATATCTGTGGGAGTAAAATTATGAGGAATATTGACGCAAAATCGACAATTTTATTTTTTGGGAAATCATGTCTCATTTTATAGGTTTTTCAACGTTAAAAGAGATGGTAAAAAATATTCCAGTCATGCAGCATGCCAAAATGAGCAAATTTTCAAAGTAACTATTTTTGCAGGAGGAAACATTACGAAAAACCCGACAATTTTATTTTCTGACTTGTGATTCATCATTTTAATTTCAAAATTTTTGAAAACTGAAGATTTTTTTTTTTTTTTTTTTTTTTTAATTTTGCCAATTTTATCATCTTCAAACTGCTCTAGTTTGAACGGATTGAGATATTTCCAATCCGATTTCACCGTCGTGTTCAGCGTGAAAAAAACTTTTATAAAAGAGAGTCGGGTAACTTTCCCCCATTTGAAATCCCCAAATCTCCCCTTAGAGTGAGGCGATTGCGCTCATTTTCAAACTTAGCCTTTTGAAAGCCTAGGTAGATTTTTTGTGCAAATTTGAGTTTTAATCTCAATTTTATCGCGAGTTATCGTCTGGAATGTGTTTTTGGTGTCTTTTGACAGTGGATTTAGAATGCTTTAAAACGGATTTTGATGCAAAATTTTTTTGAAAATTCTCGTTTTAAATACTTTAGACCGAGAACAACAGGTAGTTTCTTTTTCTTCGAAAATTCGCTAATACTACGGCAGTTGAAAGAATTTCTAATATTTCTCTTTTTTTCACGTTAGGTAGCAAGCAAACTAGATGGAATTTTTTCTGTGAACCAAAGAGAAAACCAAACCGATGTTATCGGACCCAACAAATCGATATATCGGCATCGATGGCAAAACATCGTAATATTGAAGCAAAACATCCATATTTCGATAATATCGATGTCGATGTCCCATCCCCACTGTGAAGCGTTCTTATTCCAAAAGTGTTGCTAAATGGGGGAAAACGAAGCTAAATAGTAATGAAGCTAAAATTTATATTTCAAGTAAATTGTATTTGTACATTAGGGTAAGGGCACCAATTATTGACACATTAAGAAAAATTTTGCAGTTTTTTCTTAATAACTACCTTGCTTATAAACGGATCTTTCCAACTCAAAGTTTTTCTCAAGGTCTGCATTCCATTCCATTAATTTTTTTGTTTTTCAAAGCTAAATTCACTGTTTAATAACTGAAATGCGACATCAAAAATTTCCCCCCATTATTGACATACATAAACCAGTTATTGACAAGGAAATGAACTAATTGTTGACACAAATAGTCAATCTCAGAAACGTGAATTTTAATCTTCCTAAAATTGAATTAAAATATGTGTATACAATGTAAAAAAGCGTAAGTCCAAGTAAATAAGAACCATTAAGAATAAAGGTACATGTCGGAATTAGTAAGGTACCTACCTAGGCACTTTCAAATATCACGAGGTTGAATACATTATTACGTCGAATTGTCTTGTCGAATAGGATCCCATCATTATTTTTGAAATCCGATATCACCATCGTGATCACCGTGAAAAACTGATCCTAATAAGCATCAGATCGAAGTTGAGCCATAAACTCCAAATATTGACAGGGGTGTCAATAATTGGGTAACCTACGTTTCCTGAAACCCAAATGTTGACACCCTGAAAATGCCTCATTTTTATTAAAATTTGCATTTGGAAACTATATCATCTTTATCTTTTAGTGCCAACAAAGTGCTTAAAACCGATGAAAAGTATAGAAACACAAAAATAAGTAGTCATTACTTGCAAAATATTGACTTACCTCTTAGCAAAAATGTCAAGCGTCGGCTGGCAGAGAGAGACTGATAAGAAATTCTTCTTTTCTGGGCATCTAATCACTCAAGGGTGACTAGATCGTAGCCTGAATCTGTGGGTCTTTGATTTGGCGTCAAATTCAAAGTTCTAGGTAGCCGCAAACGCTCATTTTTCAGCATAAAAGGAGCAGGTGTCAATAAGTGGAGTGGTGCCAACAATAGGTGCCCTTACCCTATAATGACATTTACCTTCTATGAATAAACCGACAAATTTCGAGTAGCTCATGACCATTACTCATCTTCTGTCAGTATTGAAATGAATAAACTGAAACGAAGTCATGTCAAGAGGTAGGAGGAATTTTCATCAAGCTTCTCAGTCGAGTTTTCAAAAATAAATCATGAATCTACTGCTTCGTCCATCTACCCAACGGTCTAAACGAACAAAACCGTTGATGTTGTCAAACTAATGAATACAGTCAGTGAATTTGTTGAAATGTGACGGCTGCAGAACTAGGTCGAGATCTGCAAGGGGAGCGCCCACCTGTGGTCCCACTTCAATTAACAGTAGTTAACCTCAGTTTGAACAAGTGTATCCTACTTAACTGCCCCCTCTCCATTCGATAATGGTCGCCCGCAACAACCATGTTCTCTGAACTTCAGTTTTGTCTGAAGTCGATCCGTTTTAGTCGTTGCATCGGTACACTTTTCAAGGAATCTTTGAAGACCCACAAAGGTCCTTATAATCAACATGTATACTCGAGTAACCTCATACTTTCGCCCCAGAACTGTGTCATCATTCTTCAACTGAACTGGCAAACACCTTCTTCAAGTGAATCAATATATTTAGGTTTATTATTCAATAATAAACCATTGTAATCGCTCTTGAAAAAAATAAAAATGCTAACCCCCCCTGAAAATTTCATGGTTTACGTTTCAAAAGGGTGTAGAATCCGAATCTGCAATAAAACTTCCGTCCGTCCGCCGTACGCCAAACGCAAGAAAAAAGCTTTTTCAGGAAAAATCCATGTTGGTCCGACAACACCCCAATTCTTTAGCCAGCTCTCTCACCTAATTTAAAGTGCCCTTTAAGGGTTGTCAAAGTTTTGTAAAATCCCTAAAAACCTCAAAAAAAGTCAAGGCGTCCTAAATTTGGACTTTTTTCAAGAACTTTTCCATGAGGAATCGAATGAGCCCCTCCCCAGGTCCGTAGCTCAAACCATTTCCGATGTATGGCCCGATTTATGGTGCCAACATTTGCATCCACATTCACTACATCACTAGGTTGCTGCGATCAAAACAAAAACAACAGCCTTTTTCTGTTTTGTTTTGATCGCAGTAAACTAGTGATGTAGTGGATGTGGATACTGGAGTGAACTCCTAAAAGGGTTTATAGCCGATACACGGGTTGAAGCATTCTGATATGCATGCTCCGTCCTACGAAATTTAAAATTTTCAAATAGAATATTTTTCCATTGTAATCGCTCTTGAAAGAAACGCTGCAAATTCTTTCAATGGGGTTCATCATTCAATGATTCATGATTTGAATTTCTACTAAGCTTTGGAGTGTGCGTGTTTCACAGGTGATAGAGCGATTATTGAATTTCAGGAGGCACACAAATATGATCAACTGATCAATCCGAATAGGTATTTTGGTTGAGAACCGATTTACGTGCTCTATGCATATCTCCTGAAATTCAATAATCGCTCTTTCACCTGTGAAACACGCACACTCCAAAGCTTAGTAGAAATTCAAATCATGAATCATTGAATAATAAACCCCAGTGAAAGAATTTGCAGCGTTTTTTCAGTAAGACCTCAAGGTTGGTTTTCAAGTTACCGCCGCCCGTTTCCTACCCGCGCGCCTTGATGGATTTAAAGTTATTAGTGTGAATTGCCCACTTGGCAGAGGGCTTGTGCCCGGTGATAAAAGATCAGTTTTATTATGGAGTTGAGAGCGGAGCAGCTGGGGATATCATGTGGGCGCAATATGTGTGGGTGAGCGGTTCTTTGCTCCCAGCCCTCGTTTTTTGACGAGCTCTGACCAACTCGAAGAGGTGTGGCCTTTATCAACAGACACCCTTATTCGATATGTAATATTCGCTTACATCCTGGTCCCCTAGTTCTTCCTTCTGTTAGCTAACCCTCGCTGTTTAAATATCGTTTAACTTCCCCAACTCCCCGAAGTGCCGCGAGTAAGTTATGTAATTTGCTTGAAACTCCCAGTAAATATGAGAGTCTGGGTCCGCATTGGAAAACAAATTTTCAGGGATCGGTGAATCCAATCCAATCCTATGGATTTTTATCTGGAATTTCACTGGTCCTTTTCCATTTTAATTAAGTGGTAGTTGATTTGAGTGGGCTTCATTTCATGTGAACCTACCTTTAAGTTAGTCTATTATTAATTCATTCTCCCTATTACTATATTTGTTGTTGAAATGATTGTATAAGATAGATAGATAGATAGTTTATTTACATCATTTTTACACGTTACATTCTTCATTTGAATAATAACTGATGACCGAGCTGGATAGTGTAACACTGTGGCCCAGCCCGGAGTTGGTTCTTACATCTAATTTTTATAAAGTACGTTCCTATAACACTATATTTACACCACATTAATTGTTAAAGTTTAGATTTCACTTCCATAAAATGATGTACTTACTGTACACGCCATTTATATAGCTGCTAATTTTATTTATTCATTAATTTTAGTTCATAAAGTACTCATATGGGTTATCTCTTATTAGTTTATAGGTTTCTTTTTTGAATAGATGCTGACTGTTTATCTTCACTAGATTTCTAATTTTTTTTTCAAAATCTTTATTAACTATTTGCATGGCTCTGTATTTTGTCGTCATTTGAGCAAATGTATTTTTTACTCTCGGCAACTTGAGTCTGTAAGATTTTGATTGCCGCTGTCTCACATCAGCAAAATATATATTTTTGTGTTTACGGATTAGTTTTAGCATATTTAATGTGTTGGACGGTTAACAGATTCAAATCATGAAATAATGTATCACTCGGATGGCGCCTGGGCTTATTGAACAATAGGTACCCTTAGGGTCATTTTTTGGATCTTAAAAATTTTGTCAATTAGGTACTTGAAAGTGTTCCCCCATATTACAATTGCATACTGTAAGATTGAGTCAAACAGCGCCTGATAAATATTGATCTTCAGCTCATCTGATAGAAATTTTATTCTATAGAGGGTATAGGCACATTTCCTTAGCTTTTGACACAGATTTTGAATGTGGTGGGTCCATTTCATTTGAGAATCGAAAGTCACTCCTAAATAAATTAAGCTATTCACTTTTTTGATTTTTGAACAGTCACACGGTAAGTCATTGCAGCTATGTAATGTCAAAGGGTCACTCGATGTTGATTGTGGGTCTGCAAGCAATACTAAATATAAAATATATATATACTATATAGGTATATAAGCAAGACTATCATGTAAAAAGAGAACACTGTCCAACTGAGTAATGCCCCAATCGCTTTCAAATATCATAAAACGGATAAATCGCTAAAGACAAGAAAGAATTACGGTTTTAATTAGTACAATTTCTTCCATATGTGGCTTTCACCCGTATAGAATGTGTTGATTAATAATTTGCTGGGTATTTAGTAATCAGTACACAATGAGATATGTACTTTTAGAACTATTACTAGACTTTTCAGGGTGATTTGATGAATACTAAATTCCAATTTCGTATTTGTTCCAGGAGATGCATTATGGGAGAGGCGTTGTCAACATCCATATTATGTCTTTTCATAGCAGTTCTTGTTGGAGGTAAGAATTTACGAATATTCTAGGGCCCATATTGTACGTGTACAGGCAACTATTTACTACCGCAGATTTTAGTGTCAGTTTCGTGTTCTATTGGAAAGCATAATAATATCATATGATTCAGATTTCTTTATTGGTTCATTTTTTATGATAGAACTAAATTTATTAATGGCACAATTTGCCTTTTTTTCATGATTCGCAATTTGTCAAATTTGGTACTGTTGCTTTGAATACTTTATTGGTATTTAACGAAGCATTCGCACCACGTTAGGCAACTGAAGATGTGGCCATCATGTACCGTTACATCCTTCCACTTGATAAAAATCTTTCTGGTATGAAAAAGCAATGAGTTCTTCACAGCTGCTCTTTCCTCGTTACGTCTTTCTATCCTCGAACTCTTGAAAACTTATTTGCATATGAAAAGTTTGATAAAGGTTCATCTGCTATTTTCACTATTATTTTGTTATCTCTAAATCCACACTGAACAGTAGTATGATATTCAATTTAGCTTTTCATCATTGGTGCAAATTGTCAACTGATTTCTTCATAGAATTTTGGTTCTTCTTTCTCTTCTCTTACTTGTAAGGTTTTATGAACCCGTTTCAGGTTCAATTCCAAATCAGCTAAAATTGCTCGTAGGTAGGTCTTTGAAATATTGAGACAGTAACTCAAGGAGCATTTGAGAAATCACCTAATTAGTAAGAAATTCTAATTTTCTTCTCAGCCTACAAAATATACAGGGTGGATTCATCTGAGTGCGACAAAATAGGTGAAAGTATATGTGAAGTGTAGCAGAATGTCACTAACTGCATCTTTTTATCTCAATCCGTTCCAAAAATATATATATTTTTTTAAATATACTTAAACACGTTTTTTCTTCATAAAACCTAACATTTCCCCACTTAACCCTTTAATATCCCAAGATCCAAAATTCTTTATAGATTACAAGTTTTTCCACATTTTCTTTCAATTATTTCTTTTCTTCTTCTTACTCATCATTTCTTTAATTAGGATAAATGATAAAATTCAATTTTATCTGTATCTTGTAGGATGCTTACTTTTCAAAAGACACCCAAAACTCATAGTATCCCGCTATTCACCTTAATATTTGTGATTTTCTCGCATTTTCAGAAGACTCTGATGAAACTCGAGTTATACTGTCATGTATGATATACCCACACTGAAACGTCAGAAGTTCGGAAATAAGTTTTGTTAGGTTCAAACGTTATAGTTTGAGAACGGAGCAGGAAGAGAGGTACCCTAGTTCATGTTCTCTGACATCTCACTTAGAAACCAGAAAAAAGCAATTACAACCGTTGAGAGATAATTGATCATGCCAATTGAGTTTTAGAGTGGACTAAGAACCCATTTTTATTGGGGGAGGGGGGGGGATGACTATGAAGGGAAGGTATCTAGGAAGATACCGTGCGTCATTAAGGGTTAAACCAGATCTTTGACCACATTTTCAGATTCAGCGTTATCTATTCTATACGCTTAGTGCTCAATCGTTACCAAAAACGAACTTCCGAAGAACGCGATTGCAGTTCAAACATCGACAATTCTGTTTACAGAAGCAATCGGGTCTATCTGAAACATTGATAATTTCAGTAGAATAAAAAGTGCCGATGAAACTTGTCTAGTAAAATTTGTACGTGTACTACTTATTTACTATCACTTGATGCAAGAATTGATATGTCAATCCTCTGATGATGATTGTTTATGATGGAAACTGGCTTCTGTTGATAGGAAATTTGATGCGAATTTTAAAAATGTGAAAGAAATTTTCAACGATGCATTTTCTCTTCCGAATTCAATGTAAAATCGAAAACTAAAATAAAAAAGGGGGTTTAAGAGGTAACCTCAAGTTTCAATCGAAGATTTGAGGCACTAAGTAAAGGCGCTAGAATGAAAAACGGGTTCCACCAGCTTCAAGCAGAGTGAAAATACTATGGAAAAGTCCGGTTCAATTTTTTGATAGCTCGCACCGTATGGCTGTAATTCCTTAATGGGCCCATAAAAATGGGACACGCTGTATATTGAAAACGGATTGAAATGAAAAGGTGCGGTTGGTGTGATTCTGCTCCCCTTTACGCATACTTGTGCCCATAGGCGGCTGTAGACTGATTTTTCTGGGGGGGGGGGGGGGGGGCTAACGGCTAATTAAATATTATATTTTAATATATAGGTACATAACGCATATTTTTTGCCACACTACTGGGTAATTACCTGTTTTCTATACGTCTTTATCACCTGAGAAAATCCATCATTACATTGTTTACTACAGTAAAACAATGTTTACTATCGTAAAGTAATTTTGATGATATAAACAAACATGTCTCATGTGTTATTGTTATTATTTGTCTATCAAACATTCCTAACCACGGCTGCAAGTAAACATAATATTGATTTGAATCAGTTGTTACCAAATGGGTCTATCTTAGTTATTTTACTCGTACACAATTACTAAAATTGATCTTTTAAAGAAGATTTAAAGGGTTGTTTTGCTTCTTCATGAAAATTATCGTTCGTGTCTCGCCTCGAAAGTCTTATTCCAAGGTTCTCGTTCAAAACAGGAGAGGAAAGTGGTTCACATATTCTCGACCATATTTAAAGTGCTCGATAAATATCGCACTTCAAGCATATGGTCTTGAATATGCAATGACTCACTTTCTAGTCTTGTTATGAAATATACTATTGTAATAAATAGATCAATACTTTAAAATAGTCGAGGAGAAAGTTTTACTTGACTTCTTACCAACTCAACTCCAGAACGGTACTTTTAAAAGGCTCTTGGTTGTAATAATAAGTACCAACATTATACCGGCTCACATGTATTTACGATATAATAATACACATTATATAAAATGGAAAATTAGAAAATGTGATATTGAAAATACTACAGTTAAAAATATATACAAAAGGGTTAATTCAAATTCAATTTTCTTGGTTTCATAGCAAATCTTGCTACAACATCATTGCTACTGATTCGTTTTTTTAATAGCCTTTTTTACATGTACAGAAGGGCCAGGTTGGTAAATCTCCCCTGAGACATTGAAGACCTTATGTGTATAAGGTTGTGTACTGCGTAAATATGTAATTGCCATAATTTAAACTAATAGTTAATTTTACAATTATTGTTTAATCTTTGTTTAACTGACACTATGTTTAATCGGATTCAATTAAAAAATATGTAGCTTTTTAACTAAAAAAATCAAGGTTATTACTTGGATTAGGTAGGCTATATAAACTTTAGGTTGTCTGACAAATCTGGGGGGGCTAAGCCCCCCCTTTAGCCGCCTATGCTTGTACCCATATTTCTTGTCGTACTCAGCCGAATCCACCCTGCAAGCTTACCCCACGTTAGTATGGCCCAACAACGCATTTCGTCAAATTGACCACTTTGTCTAATGTAAGAATTCGTTCCATACGGTATTCGAATTGAAATTAGAAAGTTACGAGTCAATTAATTTTTACTATGGTTTAGTGAAGATTTTCGGTCTGCTCCACTCCTTATATTCACAGGGGAAGTGGTGAACCTGCCGCCCTCATTCACCCACGACATGGACGGGACGGTGCTGAACGAAGACGTAGCTGTTGGCTCGCTGGTGGACACTCTTCTGGGAACAGACCCCGAGGGCTCTCCCGTGAAGTTTGGCATTTCAGGGACCGACAGGTTTCAAGTCGATTCCGTCACTGGGCAAGTCACCCTCGTCAAGCCGTTGGATCACGAGGTATCAAGAAACCAAATTGAGTATTGCTTTCAATCGAATGTTAGGATGATGAAGATTTTCGGGTCATTATTTTCAATAAGAACCTTTCAGATCCACCAAAATACAAAATGTAACCTCATCAAAATTTCTTGTTTTACATTTCAAAATGAGTAGAATCAGAAACCACATTTAAAAAAACATCCGTCCGCCTCCGAAGCTTTTTTCTGCTGGACCATTTAATGCAATGTAGCGAATCTTCTGGGTGGGTTGGTCTGAGTTGAAAACTTCAAGATCACTGCTGTTCGTGGTGCGCAGTGACCGATCGGCCCTATCGTGACCAAACTGTCAAAGAGGGACCGCAGCATTGTGAGCAATCGGGTAGCTTCCAAAAATCTATCGTATGTTTCGGTTGGGATTGTAAATTATTTACAGAGCCTATAAATGTCCCGTATACACTGCTCGAATATTACCCCGAAGGACCCGAATTTTCGAAGCAGGCAGGAGGACTATGACCCTTCGTTGCGCATGTTGTGAACCAGGGCGAATTACGTCTGAGTGGCTACTTCAGATATGTGATGTTTCGGTTGAGGGAGTCAAAGCTTAATTCACTGTTCGACGAGTTATCACAATATTTTGGAGACGAAACGTTTACTGCAGCGCCTCGTTTTTGCAATCGACGGTTTTCACCCGCTGTAGAAACAACCCCGAGAAAATTCCGCTTCAGCCTTCTACAGGTTCGGGTGTCGGTGTTCCGCCTTTTTCCAACTGGGAAGAGCTGCTGATTTTCTTGGAGTGTGGAGCGTCTAATCGGCTGTACAATTGGTGAATGAAGTTTTTCTGTACTACAAGTGGAAGAGGAGGAGTTCGGGAAGGTCATGTTGGGTTCACCGATCAGCTAAAGGAAGAGATGGGACACTTCAATAATTTGTTCGGACAACTGAGGAATCATCCAGAAAACTTTCTGAATTTTGTTCGTATGTAGCACGAGCACTACCTACCAAGTGTGTAGTCGAAACGAACTTACGAAATGAAATAAAAAGCGCTGCATGTGGCAGCGACAGTGTAAACACAATGTACTATTTTCACTATTCAATAATTAGTTCACTGGCACCGATTTCGGCTGAAAACACATCGGCCGTGCACGGCCGAATAGGACCGAATGATCCCACAACAAGCGAACCAGTTGACGCGCGTCCACTGCATCAGAGCTATTCGGCCGTCATCGGCCGTGCACGGCTGATGGATTTCTAGATCCGAATAAATTGGGAATTTTCGGACGTATTCGGCTGAGCTAGCCTTCGACGTAGCAACTCGCGCGGTTCTCTCCGTCACTTCCAACAGCTCTTATTAGCGTGTGCTAAATTGAAAATGGATTGTGAAAGACTAATTAGTTTATTAGAAGAAAATGTGCCATGTTGGGATTGCACCTGATATCATCGACGAGACATTCAAAAGAAGGACAAAGAATGATTTGGATGACACTTCAATTTTCTCTTCAGAGAACTGAGGAACCATCTTTTTCAGAAAAACTTTTTCTGAATTTCTGTTCATATGTAGGACAAACAAAATAACATCATCAAAATCCATCATAATGTTGCTTACTTTGTCACGAGACACAAAAGCACATGTAACTGACGAACTGGACTGACAAAAACCGGCTCCAGTGGACGCGCGATTTCGGACGAAGTTTCGTCCAACAGGCGGGTTTGAAACCAAAGCGTTGGGTCGTTCAGTCGACCCAACGCCTCGGTTTCAAAACCGTCTGGCGTTTTGGTGCGCCGCCTGTGACTTGTTTCATTCCTCATACACGGACGACCCACCGATTCGGTTTTACTCTCGGGAAACGCTTCGTTCAAAAGCGTAGCGTGTGACATCGGCCTAAACAGTTGCTTCGTGCGAACGGCTTGCTCGGATATTCTGGACAGATATGCAAACACTGCACGATACACTGCTACGTTTTCAGTTTGGATGATTGTATTCAGAGAAAAAGGTTGCTCCAATTCTTGAATTATTACTTTGATGAGTGGTTGTCGCGGATGGTTTAGGGCACTACATGATAATAGGACGTGATTGATTGTTTCTTCTTCTTCCCGGCAGAAACGGCAGCTTTCCTCCACTTCAACTCCAATTTTCTTTAGGTATGACCTTGTATTCGCTGTTCCGCAGCGAATTCTTGACAAGCATTTGTAAAATTGCTTGGAATTCCCGTCAATTTCATAAAACCAGGGTTGGCGATGCGGCGACATGAAAACGTATTGCTGGCCAGAGTGATAATTGGAGTATTTATCATCCCATTCTGATTGAGTCTTGGCTTTGTGATATTGATTCAAGTCTGAGGGTGGAAATAGAGGCTCGATAGTCACATGTGGATCGTCTATTGTTCTCTTGGCAACCAAGATCTGATCGCAGCAAATGCTCGCGATCAACTGATCGTTGGAAATCCTCGAGCAGTGTAAACGGGGCTCAATAGACCGCCGGATTCTGCTCAGAGGGTCTACTGAGCCAGACCAGGTCCAGCCCTTGCTAATATAAATGACAGCCGCTGGGTTTTATTACGAACGATTTCTCTTATTGTCACATATTTGTATAGCTTTATTCAAATTAAAGTTCATATTTGAGTGCCCTTCGAAGTACAAGTCCAAGGACCCCTCAGGTCGAAATGCGGCTTAAATCTTATCAAACAAAGATTCTTAGACAAAATAGATTATTTCTGTTGATCTATACCCAAACTGAATTAAAAGTATCCATTTTACAAATATCAGATGAGTTGATAACCTTGGTTCTGCCATATCGATCCCAGTACCCACATGTTAAACATTGATTTTAATATGACCTGAAAACGCTTTCATTCCTTAGTACAAGTAATAATTTTCTTCTGAATTATCTTTACCTTTATTATTGAATTTTTCAAGGTCAATGACACGCTCCGATTTTTCGTCACGGTCGAAGATGATTTCAATAATCTCGTGACGATACCTGTGAGTGTCATAGTGGTAGATGTCAACGACAACCCACCTATTTTTAAAAATGTGAGTAATTCAAAATTTTCCTGATTATTCATTGCCTACTAGGCGATGATGCCATTTAATGATTTAGTATTAACTATTAGGTGTTAAGGTGATTTCATACCCGTGTAATACTACAATGCTGGACGTTAAAGTTTGCCAAGAGCCAGACGTACCTATGCAAAATTGAAGTACATATGAATTCCACTGCTAATATTTATTAACATTTTTCTACCTGGAAATCTTATTCAAATTTTATTTTAACGTTTTTTTTTTTCAAGATGAAGTATCGCCTATTAACAATGTTAGAACTAATCGTAGGTAAAGGTACCCATGTATCTAGTTTTATTTACCGATAACAATGTAAAACTGTTATTATATCCTCGAATGACAAGAATAAAATACGAAGAAAATTCAAAAATCGGTTGTTGACGCGATGTTTACGTTATTGAAGTATATCTTACATCTATGAGCTAGTTGCATCTTTCACCTATTATATCCAAACATTATGTTCATAGTGTTGTTATTTCAATTTATTTCTAGTTAAAATTGATAATGCGTTATTGTTTTTCATGCTTACGTAGTGCCGTGTGAGGGTGTTGAGCTTTCAACGCAGTTGGTAGGTGTTTATTAATTTATCAAATGATTGGAAAATGTAGTAGTTACGGTAAAATTTGCTGTAACTTTACTTCAGGCCGTTAAAATCTGTGGATGGATTTTGAAAATATGATTTGGAAGTTTAGTCCAATCGCTTCAGTTTCGAATTTGCCCGAATTCAAATAATAGTTGGGTAATCGAATCCATTATTGGCTGGCCTATCTCTTACTTCACTACCCATGATCGACAATAATAGTTGCCATTCAATATTAGCATGCGCCCCACAGCCCTCCGGCGCCCCACAACCCTTGGTTTCTATGGTAGTATGCGCCTCACAGTGCTACGCAGAATATATATGTTTAGAAAAAGGTACTCGTAAATAGGAAGCTTTGTGGAAGGTACTTACAAGAAATCCTCATTGAAAGGTGCTTCGTCTATCACAGTGCAGCGTCAGCATACTTCTTTCACGTCCTTCATTAAAGCGACGAACAGGTCTGCAGCATTCTACCCCGATTGCGCTTACCAGCAAACCGGGATTCGTCAATTTGAATAGGGTGGTCGCAAGTGCCTATAATTTGCGGACGTTTGTGGACGATTGAGGAACAAACTTCAGGACACATATTGGACCAGTCCGTGATGGTCTTAGTTGATTTTCCGGTCAAATCAGCGGTAGGTCAAGAACAAACATAAACAGAGCATTTCCGTGTAGGTAGGTACCTAGTTCGTTTGAGAAGTTTCGGTCTACTGAAGGACAAGATGGGATAGGTTGATCATAATAGCTGAGCATACACGAGCGGGATTTCCGACGGTTTGACAGTTTATTTAGGAAACCTGCAGGTTTGGAATCTACGTTAGTGGAGGAGAAAACTCGCAGTCCAGAACTGACGGTTCAAGTTTAACAGTTTTTTCGAAAAACTTGCTGTTCAAATTTGTAAATCAGTGGAGGGAAAAAACCGCAGTCTGAAACTGACGGTTCACCTTGCAAAACCTGGCCTCGTCCATCCTCAAATAGTTTGTGTAGTCTTCACGTTCTTCAGCTTAAGTTCCTTCATGAGACCGATATGGCTATGGGCATTTCTTCGGGAAATCCATTCCTTCTCTCACTTTTTGCGATCCTTTTTACGAGATACTAATACGCTCAAGGCGTACATGCCACCTGCAGCAGCTATGATTTTTTTAGTCCTTTCTTCCATTTCCGACGAGGGTATAGTAGGTGCACTGAGAAAAAACCTCTACTTCTGGCCTGTGGACTGTCCAACACGCTGGACACTCCAAAACCGACGGTTTTCCGGCGAAAAAAACGGTGACTTCTCCACTCACGAACGGTTATGGACGTAAGGACGAGTTCCCCAACTTTTTAAACTCTACGTCAGTGGAGTGCAACGGTTCAGAAACCGAGGGTCTGGACTGTCACTTAAGACCGCAGTTTTAAAGCGGCGGATCAAGACTGCCATCGACCACTAACGGACAGGTGGGATTTTTGATGAAATCCGCGCGCCTGGACTGTCAGAAAAACCGACGGTCCAAAATCGCTGGATTGGAATGTTCGTGTATGCCTAGCTAATGGAACATTCGACTTTGTTCTAGCGATAAGCCGCTTGTCTTGCGACAGTTGTCTAAGATGAAACACAACTTCGCGATTATGTACGAAACAAACACCGCTGAGGGGCACATTGCGAGTACGTAAGTGTGGGGCGCGTACTAATAGAGAAACGCAACTGTGGAGCGCATACTAATATAACACCCAACTATAGTACAAATAGAATAATGAAAACTAATCTAATTGATAGTTGAAACTAAACTAAACTTTATGTTTTGATGGATTTATTCATGTTTTGTTGCTAATTGGTCGGTTATACGCTAAATTCATGTTCTAAAGGCAATTTTTTCAATATCTCAAGGTAACGGTGTGAATCAGTCAACATGCATATGTGAATCAAGTAGCTTTGTATGTCGAGGAATAGTTGTCAGAAGTTGTCCACAGCCATCAGAATCCTACTAGAATATCGTTGAAGATTCAATAGAAAAATTGCCTCAGTAGTAGTTGATGGTACTCTTCACTCGTACATGTCGTGGAGTCGTGTAATTTAATAAGCCACTTACAATTGACTGAAGTAGCTCACCTCCCATGAGTTAATATTTACTTGTTTAATCACATTTCCAGACGCCTTACGAAGCTCTAGTCACAGAAGATACTGAAGTAGGAAGCATTATATTTAGTGATATAGTCGTCGAAGATATTGACCTTACTGGAGAAACTTTGGAAGTTTACTGCCAGGATTACGAAAAAGTGAGTTTTCCTTTTCAATTTTGCCATCAGATGTATATTGTGTGATGTATAATAGGGATGTATATTGACACTGAATTAAATTTTACTATAGCTGCCCATATAATCCTTAGTCGGAACAGAAGTACCTTTAGTAATAGCTAGGGAAATATTGGTCGCTGAACAATCGGGGTAATCGAATATTAAATTATTATTATTATTATAGCCTGTAAAATATTGCAATCTCAATTGATCTTCTTTTTCATTAGTTTGTGTTTGTATACAGGGTGTCCCACGAGTCCCCCCCCCCCCCTTCCTAAAATCCTCCAAATGGGAGTAAACAAGAAACTTTTTTTTTTTTTTAATCTTCATATTTTTTTGCAAGGATCTCAAATATCAAATTTGCGCACCCATAGGCAAGTGACACTGACTTTCTTATTTTGAATGAGAACCCCAATTTTGTATTGCAGATTGGATTCTACCCAAAATTTCATGAAAATTTGATCCCTCAACCAATTTTTGCGGAATAATGACCAACATTTCTTATTTTAGGCGCCTGTTTTCAAATTTTTCATTTAACTTTAATTGTATTTAGAAGCCTGTAAATAACTTGAATGCACATGAATATTGAATTTGGTTCAGTCCCAAAATTTACCATCAATTTTGTGGGAAACAATACGCGTAATAATGACCACATTCGTCAACAAAAAATATTTCCAAAATTCAGAATACACATCAATTCTTCAGTATTGCTGCACTCAAACATGGATATGGTTAGTTGGCGAATCCCCCTTAGATTCTGTCGCCTTGGGAGATGAATCGGACGCCTGCAAGCGTCTGGACCATCCTCTGATTCAGAATACCACATCATTGGTAGCATGTCGTCCATTGTTTTATTGTTGATTGTCCTGTTTAACCTTGCCCCTATTCATTAGTTCAATATGACCAATTTGTAAAATTTTTAGAATTTTTCGATTTTAGAATCCGTCGCCTTGGGAGATGAATCGTACGCCTGCAAGCGTCTGCTTGATCCTCTGAGCGTGGCAGAGCATAATTAATGCATCTAGCTCCTCGGAAGGGGCAAATATACCATTCCATCACATCACACACTATTAAAAATAAAGACACCATTTATTGGTTTTGAAATGATTTTCAAATATTTGAGGTAGACGTTCCTTGTTGCAGTTCCCTAACGCCTGCGAAAACTTCGAAATATTCGTCTACAACGCTAGCCAGCAGGAGTATTACGGTTATGTAACTTTGAAAGGGAAGTTAAATTATGCGGAGAGGCAATTCTACCAGTTACTTCTCATTGCCTCGGTAAGTACTTTTTTTGCATAACTTCATGCCTTCTTAGTTATTTAGTAATTGAATGTCTCACGTTTGTGACAGCTAATGATTGTGATTACCTACTTTTCTACGGACTTGTGGAAGGTATAGCTTTCTTAATTTTCACTCGTTGTCCACTCGAGTTCGTGTACCTACATACCTACTTACTAAGCATCTACGTAAAGACTTTTTATTTCCACTTTTATGTCCGAGACAGTTTGGTGCGAGTTTCTTCTCGTTATGTTTGGTAGGAAATGATGATAGCTGTCTGAATTATTTTCACTGATGTTTTTAAGCTTTTTTGGCCATCTGGAATGAAAAAACACATTAGGGCCAGTCGAGGTAAGTATCTGGCAAATGTATACGACTTCAAATTACGCTTACTGGTGTAGGTGCCTCTCTACATAAAAGTAGTCCTCTTCGACCATTTGCTTCAAGAAATGAGTTTTTTTTAAATTTTTTTTTTAATTGGTCGCTGGCTCATGAATCGGACAGTTAGCCCGTCATGAAAGCTCCATCTCAGTGACATTTGGATACACATGATGATTGCGGCGAATAAGCTGGTACTTTTGTCTTCAAATAAAATAAGGAATCTTGAATAAAATGGGCAATTTTGATTACTGTGCTTGTTGATTGCAAACGGCCTAAGAAAAGAAGAGTCTCTCTAACTTACAAAATGGTCGTACCAACCTGCCGTTTCATCGAGAGTCGAAGTATAATAAATTTGTCTTGAACTCTCATGGTATACTGTGGAATGTAGTATCCACAGGGAGACAACCTTGAGTGAACAGAACCATTTGTGGTTATCTTACTTATTTGTGGTAGGTATCTTCGGCTGATATTAACCACGAATGGGTCATGAGATCATGGGAGATTTTTGCTTCGTAGTTAATGGGGTGAGAATGGATGAGTGACTGATTAGGGTTAGGAAATCCACTGTGATACTAGTATAAGATCACTGTGATAGTAGAATAGGTCTGTAGTTATGTCGGGATATGTATGTGTGTGTCAGAATGGTAGTGTGGGGACCCTGCCGGCCCCTTGGGGGGGGGGGGCAGCAAACCGGTAGGTTATTTAATCTTTATGATCTTTTATGTTCTGCATTCTATTAAGTTCATCTTTTGTTTATTTTAAGGGCTGTAGGCCTCCCTGTGTTCTGAAACACCCCCTGACATCGGGAAACCCTTCAAGACGGGTACCAGGGAGACCATCCAAGGAAGGGTGGGCTCGAGGGTGCCGGTCGGGGTTTTCCGCAGCTCCGCTGGCTAGTATGAATGTGCGTGTCTACTGTGTGAACGTATTTATTGTATGTATGTGACCTAAATTGTAGTCGAGAGTGATCTGTGATACCATCTGTGATATGTTAGTATAGGAATCTAGTATATAGGTAAAATCCGCGATAGGCAGGGGTGGATATTCAGTACTCGCCCTGTCTCAGCCTTATTATTCTCTCCTCAACAAGACATGGACCTAGCAGAGAATGACATCCGATAATGGGAAGACCACAAGTTATGGATTAGTACCTAGGTGTCATTAAGAATGGCGGCCGATGATGGGAAGACCACAAGTTAAGAGAAGAAGTGGATTAGTACCTAGGCGTCATTAACTCCTGTCCCTCAATGTACTGCATCCCATAAAACCTGGCACCTCCACGTGGGCCATCCCGGGCACACTCGTAGAGTGTGGCTAACGCCAGAGGGGACAGGAGGGCCTGCTGTATCATCAAGAAAGAGTGAGGGAAGTCCACTACTGCCGCACACGATAAGTCCTGCCAGATTGTATTGGGCCAGAATGGCCCCAGAAACAATCGATCCCACTCTGATACAGCAGGGTCATGAGATCTTCCTAGTGTAATTGGTTGATAGCTATTTCTTTAGTTGTTTACTTGGAGTAAAAACCCATAACCTGGTGGACAATACAACCTTCTTTTGTTTTTTTGTTTCTGATAATGAACTAACATGCAATATGTCTTGGGAGCGATAGCCAGTCTTAAATTTGCGTATCTCTGAAAAATTCGCACTCCAGAAGGGCTTTGGAAGGAAAAATTCCAGTACTGTCTACACACGTGCTACACCTACCTGGCTATATGAACAGCCGATTATCCTTGCAGAGCTATCTAATTCACAAATATTAAACCTTGTAATATCGCTTGCAGCGTTTTATCAGGCTTTAGAAAAATATTTGCTATTATGGTCAACATTCATTGATGTTATAATTCAGTATAGGTAGTGAGACGGTTAGCAGGTTGGTTAAATATGATGTTTATTATTAGAATTAGCTACAGTAAATTGAAATTCAATAAGTGTAAATTAAAATTTTAAACTCCAAGTGCCTATTATGTTAGTACTACTAGATTACGGTTCCTGGATCGGGGTGTACACAGTTATAATTACTGTCCCTACTTCTGGTTAGCTTCGTGTGTAAACTTAGCTTCCTCTGAAACGTGAAGCTGCTTCGCTGATAACGGTTTGAAGTAGTTTGTTATTTGTCGTTTCGTTCCCTGATGACGTTCTGCCAGTTGTCGTTCGCATTGCTTGCATCTGCAGTTCCGAGCGGTTCTGGTCCTTAGTTTTGAAGTTCACAACTGCCACTAACGACAAACCTTGCTGTTTAATATGTAGAATAATTAGTTTTTTCTTACTCGTATGATCTAAAAACAATGAAAGATTTGATTCGAAACTTGTATTTGACAGGACGGAACGCACAACGCCTCGACGGGGCTGGAATTGAAAGTCGGGGACGTGCAGGACACTCCGCCGATGTTTCAAGGTTCATTGACTGGCGTGATCGAGGAGGATGACCCCATCGGCACTCTTGTGATGACGGTTCACGCCAAAGACGGCGATCGGGGGGTTCCCCGAAAAGTCGTCTACGACCTCCTCACAAGTACGCCCCTACTCGACGGTTACAAGTTGGCATTTTGCTCTCCTATGTTTGAGAACGTTTTGAAAAAAATGGATTTAGGCTGGAAGGAAGGCTCGTTAGGGTCTTATTGTATATCCAAACAGATTATAGATATGTCTTCTTCTCAGTAATTAATAGGAAAGCTAGCTAACAAACTGATCTCGTTAATTGGCGTGGGAGGGTGCACAAAGGAACAAGAACACAACATTTCTGACTCCAATTGTTATCATTTAAATGATTAACAGGAATACAATCCAGTTCTTGGCGACCGACCCGACAGTCCTCGCTCAACACTCAACAGTTCCCTTTGATATCCCGGCATCACCACTTTTCCGTCCGCCCGAGGGGGTCATTCGTGTACCTGCCACCCCTCCCCCCCAGCCGTAGCTTTCATCTATGTTTACTAGCTCCCCTCCTCTGAGCTAGAATCCCATATTTGTAGGTTGCATAGGTAATTTTTCATCTTCGGTACTTAAATGTGTAAAATTAATCATTTAAATGATCTGGCTGTAGAACCATAGAGGTCTACTGTCCCGTTTTTTTTTAATTATAATTCTACTAATTTATTTTTGGGGTACCGGTCACGAAGAACTTATTTTAAAACTTCCATTCTCTTTAATCCTATAAACTCCCTCCCCTCTCCTGAAAAAATTGGTTTGCAGCTTTTGTCTAAATAGGTTTTGTCTACATACGTTCCCAAAAAATGTAGGCTATGTAAAATTTAGGTAATTTATTTTACTACTGTTCTCGCGTTTTATTTTTAATTTTTTTTTTTTCTAAACATAATATTCCCTTATTAGAGAATGGGTTTTATCTATAACCATTACGTTAATAGGCAAATGTGATTACATTAATTCCAATTCATCAAAACCGTTAAACTTTCTCGATTAATCTCGAAATATTTTCCTCACACCCGATGGTTAAACTGAAATCCGAGGCTTTGCCAAAATATGCTGTTTCTTGAAAAGCGAAAGCTTGGTACTATCTACTACATAACCTCTTTTTTTTTTGTAAAATAAATTTTTTGTGCCAAGTTTTGAACTCATTTGTAAATTATGTATTGGTAGGTACCTATTTCCACTCCTGAAATTGTGTACCATTTCAAGCTGAATTAATTTTATACCACATCCGTTAGCGCTGCCCGGATTTCCCCCTATTTTGTTATAAGGATGTTCGTGTCTGTATACACTATAAATTATTAACTAATGTTTGATGGATTTGTTCCCTTTTATAGATCCATTAGACTATTTTCTCCTCGACAGCGAAACAGGGGAACTTAGAACTGCTAAACCGCTGGATAGAGAAGCTTTGAAAGACGAGAGCAACGCGACTCAAGGGATCACCACTGGTATCCTCAATCTGAAAATTCGAGTGAGTTCTGAAAAATTGTTGTATGCTTGTAAAAATCGGTTGCCGAGTGCACTGTCTGCTATGCCGAAGGGGTTGAGGCTAGAACATCAAAGATTTTTCCCTGCCGATTCAAAAATAAATTTTAAGAATACTTACAAGTGTTTCTGTTACTGTTTTCTGTATTCAGTACCGGGTAGGCGTTAAAGAAACAGTTCAAACAACTTGTTGTTTTGACAAGGACTTGAGGTATTTGAAAAAATTGAGTTATCTTTTATCAGCCTGAAAAAAGTGTAAGATGGAATGTAACGCGATACGAATAAAGAAAAACAAAATGGCAACATAGTGTTTCCTGAAATCCAAGTAATTGTTAACCATATCAATCGTATGAAGTTGAAATGTGGAATGTACCCTCCTTAGGGTTAGTACTTGAAGATGCAGAGGTCCAGGATCAGCTAAGTGGCTCTTAGTCACTATGTGTATGAAGCTATAATTTGGTATGCAACCTCTTCAGAACTTACAGTTGATGCATAATGAGGCACGATCAGCTGAGTGGCTCTAAAACCTAATTTCTATACTATTTGTGGTATGAGACTGTAATTTTGTATGAACCCTCCTTAAGGCTTTTACTTGAAGGTGGATCGGTCGAGGATCAGCTGAGTGGCTCCAAATCCCAATTTCTACCGTATTATTTATATGAACTAGTAATTTGGTATGCTGCCTATTTAGAATTACAGTTGATGCAAAATGAGGCATGATCAGCTTACTGGCTCCTACAGCTCATTTCTATACTATTTGTTGTATGAGGCTGTAATTTTGTGCGAACTCTCCTTAGGACTTGTACTTGGAGATGGATAAGTCCAGGATCAGCCAAGTGGCTCCAAATCCGAATTTCTACCATATTATTTGTATGAAGCTGGAATTTGGTATGCAGCCTCTTTAGAACGCTTACAGTTGATGCATAATGAGGCATGGTCAGCTGAGTGGCTCCTAAAGCTAATTTCTATGCTTTTTATCGTACGAAGTTGCGATTTGGTACGTACCCTCCTGAGAACTCCTTATACTTGAAGATGTATTCTTGTTAATCTGTCGTATCTGGTCACAAATAAAACTATTAGGTAAGGCTCAGTCAATTTCGAAGGCTAACCCCTGGATTCCCTCCAATAAATTTTATCCACGTGACTTGCTCGAAATGTAACTTTTTCAAATCACTGATTCCTCATGATCCTATAATGATCTGAGAACTATTGAGATGTTAGAATCCACAAAACCATTGTTACAGTGGTTGGATTTTATACTTCAAAAATACTACTTACATAGGATCATCCAGATGTTTATCCTGAATCAACAAATATCTAAATATAGTCTCCATGTTCAGTCCCCATGAATCCCCCACTTTCAATCAGTAGCGGTGGTGCAATGGAAAGCATTCCCATCTACACTGGTTGTTGGAGGGCGACCCGGGTTCAATTCCCGGCCGCGGCTTGATATTTTACTCTCCATTTTTTAAAATGCAATTCAAATTAATGTCATTTAGATCCACAGCAAACGTCGCTGTATAAGTTTTACTTAAAGGTTCATCGAATACGCCAGTGATCGTGGGCCAAAAGCAAAATTTCATACATTTTGGTGGATTCTAATCATAATAGGATCGAATTGTAGGATTTGTATATTAAACAATTTGTCAGTTTTCAAGAAGCCCTCGAAAGCTCTTGTTCAGGCATTCAGACATTTATAGCAAGGAATCAAATGTTTACCGACGTTGAAACTGTAAGCACAGAATTTTATTCAATCACAATGAAAAATGTGTGCACTAATCTTCAGCGAATGTGTATGTCTGTTCTGTAATACTTAGAAGCGTTTTCTCTATTGGTAGGTTTGAAGTTGTAGATTTGATGCAAACACCTCCGCTTATGTGAGTATAGAATGTTTGCAACTGTTCCAGGCCAGAGAGGTCGTAGATGGTGTACCCTTAGACGATCCTCTTACTTCCACCATAACTTCAGCGTCAGTTACCATTAAAGACGTCAACGACGAACCACCGAGATTTAATCAAAACGAATACAAAGTGAAGTTGGTGGAGAATCTTCCTCTAGGAACGCCATTGCCTAATTTGAATATGACTGTCACAGACTCTGATATCGTGAGTACATCCAGCATCCATAAATTATAATAAAAATATTTTGAATAGTCCAGTGAACGCAAAAGTTTCTGCTCATACTTATGTGATAAGATACATTCATTGACCAAGCCTAATAGGAAACGCATGAAGCGCTTCATTGGAAGGATATAAAATAATTTGAATGTGATGTGGAACGGGGAGCCTGCCAGCGTTCAATATTATCTACTTCAGGGAGATGATATAAATTGAACTTATTGTTAAACACTTTCATGTTTTCTACTTGGTCAGATAATCTGTGAAAGTAGGTGTAACTTTTCTATGAGACAATCGTTTTCAAATCCAACTTGGACAACCTGTTGCATTCTAGCCTTGATTGGTCTTTAGGAGCAAGTCCAGTGGGTCTTTTCGCAGCACTAATCTCGCTATCCTCTTATAAAACCAAGCAAAAATACAACCATATCCAACGCCAAGTATTAGTATAGTTGGTGTTTTTGCAAGATTCGAAAAGATGTTAGTTTGATTAAGGTAGAAGTAGTGGTGTTTCATTTATTGATTTTGATCACTCGCAAATTTTGTGAGCATTTGTATTTTCTATCGATATCTCTACTTACATTCAATTCCATCCTTCAGGGCGTGAATTCAAAGTTTTCCCTCCGACTTGAAGACGTCACTGGGGCGTTCGCAGTGGAGCCGACTTCTGGTTCTGGTTCTACAGCCGTTAGCATCAGGATCGTCAACGGACCTTTAGATTATGAGAACCCTAACAACCGCAAGTTCATCATCCTTGTGAGTAGTTTGTTTAGGATCAATCGTAATCGTAAGTAGTCATAAAATCAGAATTTTGCAATCGTTGATAACTATCACATAGAGCAGAGAATTAAAGTCAACGATAGATTATTCAGGCCGCTAACATTCATAATGGGCCGCAAACAATGACTCTGTATATAGTTATATTGTTGTACTGAGTTACATGATCCGTATATTGTTGTACTTACATGATGTTTGTGTTATTGCTGTGACTTTGTTGTGTTAGCTTGTAATACTTGAAAAGATAGCCGATAGATGGCGTCGGCTATCACAACCTGCACATATCCACACGCGCATCCATCGTTTTTAGAATCTACCTATACCTCATGGTTATCTGAAATTCGCATTGCTTTAGCACCAAGGTCTCTTTTGATGTTCAGTTGGATTGCAGGCAAAAGTTATTACAAATATAGGGGTTTCCACTTAATCTGAAAATCACGTTTGCAAACAAGCATGGTGAGATGCTCCTTTTCAGAAGAAACCTAGGTAGTCTGAGGACTGTGCCTAAGAATTCATGTGCTCTCGAGAATATTTGACGAATTCTAAAGCTTTTGAGAATGTTATTCCTTGTCTCATAGAGACATTTGTACAATATTTTCAGCCTATCAGAGTATAAATCGTCCCCCAACATACCCAAATTCTCTGTACTCCACTCCAACCCTCCCCCCCGTGATAAAATCTTTTGTTTGTATCATCGTCTTGAACTATGGAAATCTATTGCTTATAATTGCAGGTTGTAGCACAAGAAACGGAAACACAAGAAAAGTTGTCTTCCACTGCTACTGTCACCATTGAAATTACCGATGCCAATGACAATTCGCCTGTTTTCGACCAGGAGGCTTATAGTGCCTCTGTGGACGAAACAGCACTTCCTGGTGATCCCATCACGACAATCACAGCTTCTGATTTGGACACGGGCAGCTACGGGACCAAAGGCATAATTTATCAGCTGATTGGTCCAGGAACAGAAAAGTAAGAAAATAGTTGGATGATTGAATTGAGTAGGATAGAAGTAACATTCATTTCGCTTTCACATTTGGAAAATTATCCCACTACCAAACTTCTCTCAATTCACTAATTTCGTTTGCTTTTGATTCTCGATCTGTTAATTTCATATACAGTCCAATCAAATAGTATTTCGTTAGGAACATTAAATTTGCTATTTAATTTCATTGTCTGAAATGGTCCATTGCGGTCCTAATTTGAGTAATCTGTGGTTTTCCACCAAAATATCGGATGCCTAAATTCTGGATAGCCCAAAACCACGAAATTTTCTGACTTTTTTCGGTTTTTTCGATATATCTTGAAAACTAATGACCCTATCGATTTTTTAACTATATCCGTTTTTAAAGAGCATTAAATTCTCTACAGTTTTTATTGCGTACACTTTTTTCTAACTCCAATAACAAACGAGCTACAGCTAATCAAAAATTGACGATTTTCTCAATTTAAGGGAAAATTGCAAAAATCTAACTATAAACTCCTATTACCTTCTTTCTAACTCGTCCGTTGTGTTTTAGAACGTAGTAGACGCGCTCAAATGATACTTATAGTCAATGAAGATTGATAAATGCTGCAGCTTTTTGTAAGAATCATCTAAGAGTTTTAAATCTTCGATCACGATTTTTTGTAGTCTTTCTTCTGAAAACTAATGACCTGCTTGACTATCGATTTTTTAATTTTTCAATATATCCGTTTGCATGAAATGCATGAGATACATTGGTAATAGTCGGCATTGTCCAAAATCATCCACAGTTCAGGACCGCAGATAATTAAAGAATTTGGGCTTCTGAGTAGGAAGCTGCAAATCCAAAAGCTGAAACTACATCAATCATATGTCTAGATCCGAACTTTCTGCACATGTACACGCTGAGAGCGGTTAAGATACTGGAAATGAAGGATCTTGGTCGGACTGCACTAATAAGGGCGTGTAAAAAAGCTAAACGTTTCTTCTTCCATTTGTCCAATGAACCACGTTTGTGTTTCAAAACTATGGTTTCGAATAGAAGTTTCACAGATTTGGGCATAACTGAACCAACGTCAGATAGAACGTTGCCTATATTTCCACGAAAGTAAAGAGTTACACTGTTAAATCGATTTCGACTGTTAGGTCATCATCAGTAACAAACATGAACTGAAAGTACATCACAGAAAGCATATCTTATATAGGATCGAGTGAGAGGAGATTGAATCCTATTGGCTCAAGGAAGTGAAAGGGGCGGGGAGGACCAACCAATGCCACTCAAGGCTTACAAAGTGAAAGGGGCACAAACAGTATCATTTTTCTAATGACGTCGTTTTTTTTCTAATGTTTTATTCTCAGTGTAGAGGTCTTGCGAATATTCTGCATGATTGTTATATATAATTTATATTGTTTAGGTTTAATGTCAACAAAAAATCGGGAATTATCACGGTGGCCCCGTGTGAACTACCTGGTGCTCAACATTGCTTGGACTTCGAAACTAAACCTGTTTACTACCTCAACTACAAGGTATTGTTTATGTAAACATACTGTAGAATTATTTGTACCTAACCGACTTCGTCATGAAATCAATGATCGGGTTAGTATATTGAAAATACTAAATTCGGGCTGGTTGCAGGCGACAGACGATGACGGCAATGGTCACAATACAGTCGTTCAATTGAAGATCACGTTGACTGATAATAATGATAATCCTCCAATATTCGAGTCTGATATTTATAAGGCACTGATCGATGAGGGGTCTTCAGTGTTCGAACCTCCACTTCAAGTTCACGTGAGTCAGTTATTCTATTCAGTTATACCTTGGTATTAGTATTTTAGAGGCAGTCTAAAGCGATTCTCTCCCTCAACATTTTCCTTCTTATGTTTCTTTTAAGAGCTCTATTCCTTTTAATCTATCTAAATTCTTTTATCCATGAAGAATTATCCCTTATCTTATGGTCAGGCCCAATGAACTACTGTTTCATCCCAAACAAATAGCGTGACCGAACAACTTGGAGTGGAAAGAAGGGAGGAAAACCTTCATTTTCTAAGACACCCAAATTCTGATAGCCATTAAAGTGGCGATGAATACTGATATGTAAATGGTTGAGTATCATAGTTCTATGGCGTATATATAACCGAATAGTAATAGAAGATGATCTATAGCTGCCATGGTTCTAATCTGCATTTTTGAGGTTTGCCTGGTTCAGATAGCTCCATAGACCCTAAGCACTATGTACCGTGGTTATATTTATATTTTCAAAAGCTGCGATTGGTTGGAGGTGCTACGCTCTCCATCTATTGTCCTTATTTTACTTGAATTAGTTGTAATTTCTTAGTATCAAGCACTTTATTTCATTCATCCCACTCTGCTCAACGTTCACATGTAGGTATTGACCAAATTCAGATCACACTATCTCTCCATTTATTGTTTTTTTCAGGCTCGAGATCTTGATAAAACATCGGAAATCACTTATTCTATAATAGGAGGAAATACAAACAACCTGTTTTCCATAGACAGTACCACGGGAGAAATATTGGTAGCGGACAAGAATGGACTAGATATGACTGGCGTGGACACAAATACTGTCAATTTGATTGTTCAGGTAAATCGGGAATCATGAGAATATCCTACAAGTTGCATTTTCTTTAAAATATTATGTTTTTGATGAACTACGACAATTGAAGACATATACGAAGGATATGTTTGGATAAATCGATGCAAAACCCATTACTTGAGCCCAAACTACAGCCCCATCCTACTTTTTTCTGATTAACTCGGTTTTTTCTATGGATCAGATTTACTAAAATTTCAAATTCCTTAATATCTGATTCCTTTTTCTGAACTCGTGAAATCACTAAAATTATTTAAGTTTGATATTGAAGGAATGCCACGAATACGAAAAAATGTTTGAATTACCTGTATGAATTTGAGTTTACAAAATTCTGAACCCTCTACATTAAAAGAACGTTTTTTTTTATTATTCAATAATATTGTAATCGCTCTTGAAAAAAAAAAAAAAAAATATATAACCCCCCTGAAAATTTCACGGTTTACCTTTTACCGGGTGTAGAATGCAAATCTGCAATACAAAATTTTCCGTCCGTCCGCCGTACGCACGATTTCTCCCGAGCGGCTGAAGCAAAAGATCTGAAATTTTCAGGAAAAATCCATGTTGGTCCGGCGACGCCCCAATTCTTGAGCCAGCTCTCTCACTTAATTTAAAGTGCCCTTTAAGGGTTGTCAAAGTTTTGTAAAATCCCTAAAAACCTAAAAACAAGTCAAGGCGGCCTAAATTTGTACTCTTTTTGAAGAACACTCCACGAGGAATCGAATGAGCCCTCCCCAGGTCCGTAGGTCAAACCATTCCCGATCTATGGCCCGATTTATGGTGCCAACATTCACGTTATTTTGGTTTATTATTGTTTTTGTGTTGATATCAGTAACCTAGTGACGTAGTGATGTAGTAATGTGGATACTGGAGTGAACTCCTAAAAGGCTTTGTAGCCGATACACGGGTTGAAGCATTCTGATAACCATAAAAAACGCTGCAAATTCTTCCACTGGGGTTTATTATTCAATTGGCTTGCGTTCATGATTTGAATTTCTACTAAGCTTTGGATGTGCTTGTTTCACAGGTGATAGAGCGATTATTGAATTTCAGGAGATATGCATAGAGCACGTAAATCTGTTCTCAACCAAAATACCTATTTGGATTGATCAGTTGATCATATTCGTGTGCCTCCTGAAATTCAATTATCGCTCTATCACCTGTGAAACACGCACACTCCAAAGCTTAGTTGAAATTCAAATCATGAACGCACGCCAATTGAATAATAAACCCCAGTGAAAGAATTTACAGCGTTTTTATATTCTTGGTTTGGGCAGAGGCGACTGTATGAACATGTATGATATTTTATGATGATGAACTCATATTATGTTCGTGAAAAATATATAATGAAATAATAATGTTTGATATCGGTTGGTAACTTGTTTTTCAGGCATCTGACGGTAATTTCACCTCAACCGCTACCGTCGAAATTACCGTGTTAGACGTCAACAATAACCACCCTGTCTTTGAACAGGAGAAGTACGTGGTTGCTGTTCCTGAAGACACCCCAATAGGTTCGGAGTTTGCTAGTACTAGCTGTTAGTTATTACTAGCAATTAATTATTTTATTGTTATTGGGTTCTTTTGCGAGTAACGATCAATATAAAGTAGATATTTGTTCTAATGATGTCTTCGTAGAGCGTTGTGAAAAAAATGTGACTCTTCTTCTCAGATGTTAGGCATTTGTAGTTAGATCGAGAGTTTCTACAGGACATCATTACTGTTAAATAATTGTACAGAACTCAGTTGTAAAAACCGCATATGATCGTACCTAGTTCCACTGAAGAACTCTCTCTTCGGGTTTCAGGAACGAGCATAGAAAAAGTTGTTGCCTCGGATGCTGACACTGGTGTAAATGCAGAGCTGGTGTACAGAATTGAAAAAGGAGCCTTCGATGACTTTACTATTGATAATAAAACAGGGATCGTCATGGTGTCGTCCAAACTTGATTACGACCTGCGCAATTCGTATTCAATTCACATAATCGCTGTTGATGGAGGTAGGCGCATTGTTATATAAATCTCCAACGAAAATCTTATAAAAGCCCACTCAACGTACTGTCTATGTCGAATAAAATCGAAGATACTTGCATATTTCAACTAGCAGCTTACGGATTTTCCAGGAACTCCTGCCCTAACCGGGACCACCACGCTGAGCGTGAAGGTGGATAATACGAATGACAAGATCCCATTTTTCTCTCCAACCACTCAAAGGGCAGAAGTGAAGGAAGATGCTCAAGTTGGTGATGTCGTTCACACGTTAGTCGCCAAGGATCTGGACGTGGATGACATTGAAGCTCTTAATTTCGCTGCTAGTGAGCCAATCACTGCAATAGATAAAAATGGGAAGGAAGTTTTGGATGACATGTCTTTCAAGGTGATTAGTACGAATTAATGTATTGAATTACTTCCATCAAAAAATGAAATTAAATTGTATTTAATGCTCTTAACAAATATTTATCGAATGTTGTAGCAAAACTAGTACATGTGTTCATTCTAGGTATAGGTTGGAAATGTTGACATCTTGTTACAATTCTGGTTGTTGTGCTGGAATCTGGTTTCGCTATAGTTGTCTAGGTACCATAAACAGGATTTAGATTAAGCTGCTATTGGGTTCCGATTTGAAAGCCATTTATTGGTGAAATTGACTTCCGTTGGTCTCAATAAATCCAAATTTGAGCCAAATTTGAATTGTTAGCGTCCAAAATTGATTAGATTAGAAATGAGTCTCCCACAGTAGCTGGCAAATAGTATTTAAACTTGTAAATAAGATCAATCCGTGAGAAACGAAGTTGGGGGGATTCTTTCCCACGTACTGTGGCTCGGCTGAGCCTACATTTTCCCGTCAGGGACTATGGATTATCCAGATTGAAAATTATGTATTCAAGATTGTTGTGTTTCGAGCCTTAGTTCGATTTTCCGTACCATTTGTTGATACAGTTGTCGTGTTGTAGTTTCATGTCCAGTAGAGGATCTTTTCCTTGCTATATTAATGTTTTCATCTCCATTTAGCTGCTTTGTTGCTCTAAGAACATATTAATGGTCATTTGTTATTGGATATTTATGCGTAATAATCACTCTATTCTACTAAAAATTTATAGGATTTCTTCAGTGTTGACCAGACAACTGGAGTGGTCAGAGTTGCTAGACCTCTCCAACGGGATATCGCAGCAATAGTCAGAATCACTGTACTAGTTACGGACATAACTGCCGCAACCACTCAGCAAGGAAGTGGTAAGCATTTCTTGTACGATTTCTTATGTATTTTCCAAAAACGTACGTTCTCCCATATTTATTGTATCTTTGAAATCGTCACTTTGATGATTAACTGATATCTATTCGCCAGGAATGCTCATCATAACAATCATCGACGTGAACGACTACGCTCCAGCTTTCCTGAAACCGTGGACTATAACCAATCCCACATATTCGGTAGAAATCCTTGAAGAGCAACCGCCAGACACCTCACTGGGGACATTCACCGCAACTGACCAAGATTCTAATAGCATTACGTATAGCATCGAGCCAGAAAACGAGTATTTCTACATCAACAATATAACCGGTTAGATTTCTCGGTTCTTTTCTTTTAGCTCAGCTACCATTTAGTTTCCTGATTCGATTCATTCTTTGAAACTGTTTTGAGTGAATTGCTCCGTACAGTATTGCATGCTGTATATTCCTCACCCCTTCCAGTAACCATCCCCTAAAATTGGTTAAATGAGGATGAGGAAAAATGACTATTTGATTTATTTTATATCCTTGTTATTGTTCAGTCAATGTTCTAACATGTTGATAAGATCATTTAAATTGGCTAGAGAATAAAAATGTTATTTGGTTTCTTAACGCAGGTCAAGTGAAAACAAAAACGAGGTTGGATTACGAGCAGACACCGGTACTCCAGTTTAAAATCGTCGCTTACGATTCTGGCGTTCCACAACTGTCGTCAACTGCCCACGTCACTGTTAATATAATCAATATCAACGATATGGATCCCACATTTGACAAGGTGAACAAAATAAAAGTTGACATGTATATTCATAGTACAGTCTTTTGTTATTTGTTTCTCAATGCAGGTGTTAATTGAAAGCCAACAGTTCCACGTCTACAGTTATGAAAGCTAATCGATATTCATTGGGCGATTAATTATTTCCACAGTAATTTTAAATTATTTCGGTTTGATATTCTCCACGAGAGCTTTTTTTGAAGGTTTGTGATGTAGAATTCGATGAATTGGTTAAGAAATGTTCATATCCTTGCTTCATCCTCACACCCCTAACCCTCGCCTGAGAGGAATCACACCCTCTAGAGTTTCTCAAGTTATCCGATTTCTTTCCGCTTGTATTAAAGTCAATCCTTTTACAATTACAATCCAAAAGTCAGTATTTTGGGATTTCGAGAGATTTCTACGTATGGATTCAAAATTTCAAAATCCGATCTGTACCTTCAAGCCAATTCCTTGGGTTCATTCGTTTTGTGTGAACGTTTTTTCCGAGTCTTTTTCTGGGATTTCACATCTTTCCCATCTTCTAATTCAGTCTCAAAAATGTCACACTTATGTTTGTGACCTCATATTCTGTTAAAATTGAGCAACTAATCCTTGGGTAAGTCCTTCAACTTCATTCATTAAGTGAATTACGCTGAAGAAAGCTCTAGTATCTTCAAACGTCTCCTTATTACATATGTGTACACAAATTACGTACACAATTTTGGAGGTTGATCTTCCCTAATATCAGCCTTTAACTGTCCTGAAATTCGAGCAAGCTGCCTCAGTGCTATTACTAAGTACAATCTATCTTTATGAATCCTTAATTTGCAGGACGAATACACATTTTGGGTCGAAGAAAACGCGAAAGCTGGGACACTGGTTGGTCAAGTGAGCGCGACAGACGGTGACGTGGGCTACGCTGGGAAGGTCAGTTACACCTTCTCGGAGCCCAATCCCCTGTTCACCATCGACAAGGAGTCCGGAGAAATTTACGTCACTTCTAGCACGTCTCTGGATCGTGAAACCACGAAAGAATTCACTTTGAAAGTGGTCGCTACTGACAATGCACCAGGAGATGAAGCTCGTTCTAAGATTGTTCCTGTAAGAATTACTATTCTTCTATGCAGAATTGTACAATCGTTATTAGTTAATTTTGGTATTTTGAACCTATCTTCTTTTGTTACTTGAAGTAGAAGCTGTTTCCAATGAAAGAGGCTTTCAGAGTAGAGATTAGGTTCTCGTTGATAGTTATTTCGACTATCCATTGAAGTTTGACAAAAATATATAAGCAAAATAGTGAATTGAGGGCTTAGTATCTGCCATCTTTCCGCATTAGTAGTTATAAACGTACGATTAAGGGAAAATGCTCATGCTTCGAATTGTAATCGAACAACTCCATCTGTATTTTCTACAAAACTGTATTGGCATAGATTCCTTTCTGGTGAAGTTATGTAGGTGATTTATTTCATAATGATCTTCTCTTTCAGGTGCATATAAAGATCAGTGACGTGAACGATAACGCTCCTGAGTTCGCTCAGAAAGAGTGGATAGTGCATATCGTTGAAAGCATCCCATTGTCACCTCCTTCCCCAATACTTCAATTGCGTGCGCATGACAGCGATGTTTCCAGTGAGCTCACCTTCTCCATCCTATCAGGGAACGAAGGAGGTAAACATGTTACTTTTATTCTTTCGAATGAGAGCCTAGGTATTTTCTGCTTGCTCTACTTTTTCAGGATCTCGAGGCTGACGTATGTTAGTGTATTTGAACCATAGGTAGAATGTAGTGTTTTCTGCATCTGTAGGGCACAGAAAATGGTATGGCATTGTTAGTGTTTCTCTTCAACAGTTAAGGCCTGGGCACACCAAAAGCAGGGCAGGCGCGGGGCAGGTCAGTTGCGGTGCGGTTGACGTCACACCAGATACATGAGCAGTCAGAAAGCAGTTTAAAGGCGGTAACTGCTTTACAAACGCGCTTTGTGTGTCGTACCGATCGCCACACTCCGTACACTGCAAGATGTTGAACGGTTCGGACAAAGAGGAGCTATTGTTGCTTTTAGCTTTGGCACCCTTACGACGTATTAATCAAAGATCGTCAAATTTAGCTTTTAATGTGAGAGAAAAGTTTTTATCGTACTTTAATAACAATCAATAGGAACTTCAATAGTAGTTCAACTTACTTGTCATTTCCATTTCTTCAGCTATCTTCACCCATAGACGCATCTCGTATGTTGTATTTCTATAATATTTGTCTTTAAAATCATATAAACATTTGTATTTCCTAACCAACTCTATCAATTTTTCATTCGGTTCCATACTAATTTTGTAAAAAATTACAACTCTTGAAAACCGCGCTGCGACTGCCCCGCTCAGCTGCTTCGTTGTGACGTTTCACGTAGTAATACCAGTTCAGTGTGTCATCCCTCGTATATTTACATTATTTACTAACGTAGACACACTGCCCCGCGCCTGCCCTGCTTTTGGTGTGCCCAGGCCTTTAACCTCTTTATTCATCCTGTCTGCTTCATAATCGATCATTGTATTCATATTTTACTACGCATATGTTTCCTATTAGGTAAAAATCACACTTTTAATTGAATTAGATCCGTTCATTTTCAATAAATCCGCTCGTGATTTCAGAAGTTTTCTCGCTGGATCCCAACTCGGGGATCATGTATCCCAGAGTGTCGTTGAAAAATCAAAAGCCGAAGTATGTGATGAACGTCCAAGTTAGTGATGGCGTTCACGTGGATACTGCTACTGTGGAAGTGAATGTACAAACTATTAACCAAAATACTCCAGTTTTCCTCGAACCATCCAGTCATAATGCCACACTCTACGTGGAAGAAGTAAGTCCAACCATTTGCAACATGGTAAAAACCACAAAAAAATATACTAACAATCTTTAATCAATGAAGCATCATTCTTAGATAGCCCTTTCGCAAAAATCATTGATTTGCTTGGACGAAATGATCGCCCTTCCAATCTCGATATTATCTACGTATTGTGATAAAGAAATCAGAAATTAGCTCAAATGTTGAACTGATTTCGATGATTAGGTCATCATCAATAGGTTATTATTACTATTATTATTATTGTTTGTCACTGATGATGATCTAACCGTCGAAATTGCTTCAGAATATTGAAGCTAAGTTAGAGTTATTACAGCATCTCTTTATTTCTTTGAAATTAACTTACGGTGTCTTCATTGAAATAAGGTTCCGCTGAAGTTAGCCCCATTGCCCATACCGGGAACGCGTAAATAAAATGCATACGGTGAATCTCCGTATGTTCGCATTCTAATGTTGAACTGTGTTTCTATCATAGGTTTAGATTTTCAAAATGTTAATGGTTTTCTTTTCGCAAACTTTATTGACTTTACTGCATGTCCCTCTAAAAGCTAAATTTGTTGGAACTAAATTGATTGTTTCCCTTGATCCTTTACAAATATGTATGATTGAAAATTGTACACCTGAAAGAATCAGATTAGTTGGTGGATAAATCGTATAACTATTCAATGTTCAGTTGAACCTGTTGTACTTCTCATGAGTAAAACTCATACATTATGAATCTGTTTAAATGATATTTATTTAATCGATCGTTCTTATAGTTCGTATGTAAACTCAAGGAGGACAATTTTCTGTCCACTTCTAATTCAAACATTCTGTCTTCTGTAGGATGACAATGAACCTGGAAAGGTAGTGATGACAGTGTTTGCCAAAGACGGAGACGCGGGAGAAAACGGTCGCGTGACTTATCACTTCAAAGTTAACAACAATAATGTCCAGGAAACGGACGATTTCATCATTGACGAAAAAACTGGTCGGATTCAGGCTAAAGGGGTCCTTGACAGAGAAGTCAAGTCCACCTATCAAGTGAGTAAACTAATTGATGTCTTCTGGAATTCAATCAATCAATCAATTTATTTGCAAAAAAATACATATTGCAAGGAGTTGCGAACTTAATACATTCTAGTAATAACTAGTAACTGCAGTAGGAATAACTAGTAATACAAGTAAATAAAATATGTAAAGAGAAATGAACAGCGATTCGGCATTTAAAAAGAAGAAAAACAAAACCAGGCTAAAGAACATAACGATTTGGTCACTCTTGACACTTCTAAACGAGGGAGAAAAAAAAAAAAAAACCAAACCACTCAAACTCGATGAAAATCATCCTTCCTCTTACTTATTATGGATGAAACATAAGAAGATTCTTTCCATGTCCTCGTCCCGTTCTTCCACAAGCCATTTCTTGTTATCGATCTCTCTTTTGAAGAGGTCTATTTGTTGATCATCCAACCTATGTGTAGAGATCACGCGCCGTTGCTTGTCACTCGCTAGACTGAGGTCCTTATTGGGAGGAGGATATGGGATTTCCAGGGTAGTGACACAAGCCATGTGTTCTGACGAGTGTAGAAAATCGCTCACTATAAAATCACTGAAAACATTCAGGCAGTCCAGGTTGATCAATGCCAAATCCACCACACTCTTTCCCGCCCGGCCAAAATAAGTAAATTCCCCATTTGTGTCACTTTGTGATCTCCCATAACCCACAAGAAGTGAATGATCCTCGCAGAGCTCCAAGAGGAGCCTCCCTCTCTTGTTGAATTTGGAATCCATAGAATTTCTGGTTGAATTGAGATGTCTTCTGGAATTGGTTTAATGGTATTTTGAGCTCGAGGAGCCAGTAATTGAAACCCTAACGGCACCTAAAGGGAGATGGTGAACAATATCAGAATTAAGGCTCCTAATATAAAGGGAAAATCCTCATCTTCCTAATTTCAAAAACCGTCTTGAGGAAGGGAGTTTATGACGAGATTGCTCCTCTCACCAGATAATGATAGTTCACGGTATTTATTGCATTTTTGTAAAATTACTGTCATAAAGTGTAGGAGCTCCTCGAAGTTTTAATTCGTCTGTTTTCCTTTGTCAGCACGCTGTACCAAATGGAATTAGTTAGTTTATCATTATTGTTCGATTAGATGCCTATTCAGAAATTCTTTTGTTGATATTTTACGAGGATTCTTACGGTTTTTAGTTGGTGCTGGTCGCTCGAGACCACGGAGTGCAAACCTGGCACGAAGGTGTACAGTCTCTCACGATCGTAATCAAAGACAAGGACGACAATTTACCCAGTTTCCCCAGCACGGACCCCTATGTTTTCCATATCAAAGAGAACTCCCCGCCATTCACTCGTATCGGTAAGTAACAAACTCTCTTTTGATGTGCTAGGAGGAAAACCAAAGTCATAATGAACGAACCACCCTTTCTATTTCCGTTGATTGTGGAGAAATTAAAAAAAAATTGTCGAAGTAACCTCCCCTTATTTTTATCATTTAAATGATTAACAGAGTACAATCCAGTTCTTAGTGACCAACCCGACAGTTCCCCCCCACTCCTTCAACTAACCTTCTGGTGGGCTCCTTCCGCCCTTTGTTATTTTCCGTCCGCACGAGGAGTCATTCGTGTACCTGCCACCTTGGTAAGTACTAGCCTCTCTGGTGCCCTGGTTGAATCTACAGATTTTTCCAGGGAGTTGGTTATGCTTAGTAAGTACCATTTATGAACACAGAATGCGCTCACGTAAATCCTTGTTAGCCCCTCCCCCCCTTCCAGCCGTAGCTTTCATCTCTGTTTACTAGCTCCCCTCCTCTGAGCTAGAATCCCATATTTGTAGGTTGCATAGGCAATTTTTCATCTTCGGTACTTAAATGTGTAAAATTAATCATTCAAATGATCTGGCTGTAGAACCATAGAGGTCTTTTTTTGCAAAGAATTAAACCATTGCATTTCTGCGCATTGCGCATGGGCGCTGCGCGCACCAACTTTGTTTTTTCAAATGGAACCACCCAATTTTATTGCAGAATCGGATTCTACATTCAATTTTATAAACATTTTACTTCGACGACTTTTTTTTGGACGCACCCAGGAGCGTCCAGAAGCGCCCAAAGTTTGCCTACGCCTGAAACGTGGTGGTTTAAAAAAAGTGAAAAATCACCTTATCCTGGCTCTTGATCATTTTTGTTTTAGTTGGATGAGTTTTTAGTATCTAAATTATCTTGTCGAGACGATGTGATTTATTTTCCCTCAATCCTTCAATAATTTTTCGGATAAATACAACAGAAACAATAAATTCCTTCTCAGCCTTCAGGAAGTTCGGAGGCATAAAAAAGATTTAAAAATATGATAATAAAAAAATTACTGAGAAGAAAGGATTTATTTTTAAGCCTGCCTTAGCCGGTCCCAAGCCTGGGTTGAGAAAGGTCCTGGGTGCGTTCAAACAAAAGGTCGTCGAAGTAAAATGTTTATAAAATTGAATGTAGAATCCGATTCTACAATAAAAATTGGGTAGTTCCATTTGAAAAAACAAAGTTAGTGGGCGCAGCGCGCATTTGCTCGCATGCGCGATGCGCAAAAATTCAATGGTTCAATTCTTTGCAAAAAATAAGGGGAGGTTACTTTGACAAGTTTTTTGATTTCTCCACTATCAACGGAAATAGAAAGGGTGGTTCGTTCATTAAGAGCCACCCTGTATATATTGACTTGGAATTAAATTAGATCAGTAAGGCGTTTGGGTTACACTGTAAGAGCTTAGCATTCGGTATTTATTGGTTACTATGCTTTTCAGGAAGAGTAGAGGCCAACGATATGGACGAGGGAGACAACTCCCGCGTTTACTATTATCTAGTAGGTGACAGTTCAAAACTTTTCATTGTTGGGCGTACGGACGGCGATATTTCTGCAAACGCTACTTTGGACCGAGAGGAAAAAGATTCATACGTCATTTTCATCAAGGCGACCAACGATCCGGATTACTACTCAGCTAAAGTGAGTCAAGAAGAATAAGTATAGAAGAAATTGATCTACAAATGATCTTTTAAACATGCCTTCACGTCAAAACTAGTTTATTCGGTTGTATTTATAGTGGCATAATTTATCTCACTAGATACAGTTGATTATACTTAAGCTTACAGCTTGACTCTTATTCAGTCTTTTAACTTGTTGCAATTGATTTGGAATTCATGAGTTCCAAACCCCCCCAACCCCAGTCCCAGTAAAACCAATTATAGCATTTCCAAATCTAATTCAACATTTTACAAACCAAATTCAACATTTTACAAACCAAATTCAACATTTGACAAACCAAATTCAAACCAAATCCAACATTTTACAAACCAAATTCAACATTTGACAAACCAAATTCAACATTTGACAAAACAAATTCAACATTTTACATTTTTAACGAAATTCAACATTTGTAAACCAAATTCAACGTTAAGACAAATAACAAATTCAACGTTTGAGCAAACCAGAATTAACGTTTGACTCCCAAATTCAACGTTTGACATGGTATCGTTCTTCGCTGAGAATATTCCTCACCACGGTCTTAATTTCAGAAAATGCACTCTCACCTGCATTCAACATGGGAGAATAAGGTGGAAGAAACATTTGACTTATTCCATCGAATGCACTTGAATCAACCAGTTGACAAATCAAATTCAACGTAGAGCGGTTCAAGAATTAACCATAACAACAATAATTCGATTAGTCAATAAATAATTTTAACCAAAAATGAATTTGCAGTTGAATTAGATTTCAAATGCCTGAGTAAATTCATACTCCCCGTTCAGTTGCACGTGGTCAAGACATGGTATCGTTCTTCGCTGAGAATATTCCTCACCACGGTATTAATTTTAGAAAATGCACTCTCAGCTGGATTCAACCTGGGAGAATAAGGCGGAAGAAACATTTGACTTATTCCTTTGAATGCACTTGAATCAACCAGTTGTCAAATCCCGGTTCGTAATTTGACATTATCCATCCCAGATTTCGTTTTATTATTCGTAATAAATATTCGTTAAAAATGTAATGAATGTTGAATTTGGTTTGGAAAATGTTGAATTAGATTTGGAAATGCTATATACTGAGTAAATTCGTGACCATTTTCGGAATTAGAGCGTATTTCGTCATCTAAATTCAACGGTACTGCCATCTATTGAAACAAATTCTCAAATAAAATCATTGATAATTGCCTGAAAATTGAAGCAGGCAACATTGCCATAACTTTACATACGTTGGTGTTCCTTCGTTCCCTGTCTTGATATTCGTTCCTTGTACGTTGATATCCCGTAAGTATATTTCCATCCTGCCATGATCTTGAATTTCTACTCTTATGTGTTTCAAGAGTATTCGATGTTACATTTCCAGGATGATCTCGACGAAAACGATCTAAAGCCTAGCCCGACAATCGCGATGGTCAATATCATTGTTATGGACGAAAATGACAACGCTCCCAGATTTCAACCAAGCCAGTATTATGCCGGTATGTACCTTTTATGGGAACTTGATTAGCACTGCGGTACTCGCTACAGGGCACTTGGATTCCACAGCCCCTTTCAAGCAAATTAGGTTCATAAGAAAAATCAATCTTGTTGATCAGTCATTTATGAAAATTAATCAGAAATTCGATTCAAATGCGGTTTCTTTAGTGTTTTACTAGTTGTTTTATCCTGCCAATTATTTAAGCGTACTAAAAGATAATGAACTCCTTCATTTATAACAGGCTATTTTCTTGAAAAATACGGTAACTCAAAAGGAGGGTTAAATGAAAAATCATACTTTGTTGGCACCAAGCTGTCGTTGATATGTACTGAAATTGAGAAGGAAATTGCTGTTGTTCCATCAAGCGCAACCTATAATTTTAGCCCGCATGCTGTACTATACATTTTTTTTGTATAAAATGTTTCCATGTTGCATAGTATACCTATTTTACTGGTAGTAGTGTTTATGGAGTAAATAAGTTGTTACATGCATCCTCGATTTCATGATTCAGGTGTCAATGTCAATGCGCGAACTGGGGAGTTCGTCGCTCAGCTGACAGCGATGGATGAAGACGCAGATTTAAATGGAACGCTGACGTACATGATACTCACGTCCCACTTGTACAGAGCCGGTGCTAACGTGTCTTCGGGATCGGTCGTTCCGCAGCCGTTCTCCGTAAGCGAGTCAGGGAGGCTGACTACCGCCACTTTAGTCGCCGAGTATAACCAAGAACGGTTTATGCTTGAAGTGGTAGCAAAGGAGAGAGCTCCTCCATACAGAGAGGCCACTGCCAAAGTTAATGTAAGTTGTCATTACCTGGGCTGATTCGTGGATTGTTTTTTGAACAAAACAAAACTACTATGTCTTAAACAGTGTTGATAGTTGCTTATTATGTTTAATAGTAAAGGTTAGAAGTGATTTTTTTCGTAAATTGGTCACCCTTGTAGCCGAGTGGTGTAACCCACTAACTGAAGCTTTTCGGTTGAGCAGAGAATTCCGGTATCAATTCTCTCTGGATGGTAGCGAAATTTATCAGGGTCCGCCTCCTGCCATGCCCGGCACAACGTAGTGTCCAGGACACCCATTCTATGTTTAAACACTGAACATACTCCACGATTTGAACGCAGTCTATTCATTAAAACAATCAATGCTCTACTCGATATGTCATTAAACCAGGGCACCAAGATAGGTGAAGGGTATTTGTTTATAAAAGGATCCTTTTTCGGAGTTTTTGTACGAATTTCTCCATTTATTTAAGTAAAATGACTTGCTATAGAACATTAAATCTTTTTTGGGCATCTTCAAGTCTACAGATATACCAGTAATCCCCCCTGTTTTAGCTAAACCGTCCTCCTTTTCATTATATCCAATACCACGATGACTTTTGATCCAGACAAAGTTAACCGATACGCCCAAGTTTTTCAATTTCACCAACTCCTCAAGTATTACTCCGATCAAAGGATTGCGGGCTCTTCGGATTCCACCTTTCAATAATTTGAGAGCACTTAATGCATCAGTGAATAGTACCACGTCCGATATTTGAGTACCTGCAAGTAAAGAAGTTAAATACTTCAAAGCTAAAAAAAAATAGCTGTGATTTCTGCTGTGAAACTTGAGTATTCTGGAGCTAATCTAAACATTTCTTGGTGAGAGTTTGTGACATCTAAAAAGGCGCATCCAACGATATCTTTATTTTTACAGCCATCCCATTCCTGCTTGGGAACTTGCAGCCTCGTAGGTGAATTGAATGACGGTTTATATTGTTTTGATGTTGATTAATAGATTCGATAGTTGATCAATTCTAGAAATATTCTCCAAAAATAAATTGGAATCCTGATTTCACATAAGTTTGGGTGTGTTACCGGCTCCTAGTTTTCACATCCATCGGTTTTTGAGCTGAGATCCTTTAAATGCCAGCACAATGAGAAAGGATATGTGCTCAATTTCATCATCAGACCAATTTCGTATTTGCTATCTATTTATTGATATAGGTATATTTATTTTAGTGTCATCTGCAATTCGCAATTGAATCATTGACTATTCATTAATAGAACATACAGTTTGCGTATTCGGAAAACAGAGTTTAAAAACTACCAAGGATGTGGTTGGGTAGTCTATACATTTGATCCAGTAGATACTGTAATTCATGTGGAATCTCTAAAAGAACTTCTTATAGAAAATTACTAAATAAAATAATGGATTTGTAACTATTTGGAAAATCAATAATTTGATGATTAGAATCACTACTTTACACGTGATATTTGATGATCAAGTTTGAAGCCACTAGGTGGCCACTACTGAGCAGTGGCACTACTTTACCTTACTGTAATTCATGGAGTGAGAACTCTAAAATAATTTTATGAATGGGGGTTAAATTTGTAACTATTTAACATGATGAATGATGGTGGGTAGGTTGAGAGGACGTAAAAACAATAATATGATGATTAGAATTACTGCTTTACACGTGATATTTGATGGTACTAGGGTGAGATGGTCGAAATTTTCAAGTCTCGTCTTTTCTCAGGTGTGGGTATTTGAAGAGCAGCAGCTGATCAGGGTGATTCTCTCCCGTCCCCCCGAAGAAGTTCACCGCGAGAAGGAACAAATTGTCATGGAGCTGAGCAACGCCACCAAGTCTCTCGTTGTCGTGGACGAAATTAAATACCACACCGATTCTAATGGCTTGATTCAACAAGATTGGTGGGTGGTTATTGCATCATACACGTTTTTGTTATTTCACCATCAACAATTCTCGCAATTCCTTTGAAGCAACAATGATGCTATTAGTCTTATGGTGTAACAATTGTAAGATTATGTAACTTTATTTCAAACAAAGAGTTAGTACTCGTAGTTTTGCCTACTTCACAATATAAGCGATTATTTAATATATTTTTATTGACAGCTAGAGGGGAATTGATGACCATTGACGTCTATATTTCCCAAAAAAATCATTTGCCAGTCTGGAGCTTAACGAAATTCGGGGATTCAAATTGACGCTTGCTGCTTATAGTGTCTTAAGCCACAGTAGCAAGTTTAGTAGCAGTTCTAAAATCAGAAGACCTACGAATAGTCCGTACATTACCTTAAAGAACGTTCAAATTTACTGTTTTGTTGTCTCAACTGTTGGAATGCCCGTCAACAGTCAAGGTAATTTAAAAGGTGCTAATAGGACAGTACTTATTTGAAGATGATGGTTAATCAAGTACACAAATCGGACATTTGGGCGCCAATCCTAGTTTGGCACTAGCGTACATGATGTCGATCCCCCGTATTTCTATCTAAAGTTCATATTCAAGCGTCAAATATACAAACGCTGATTATTTTTAAAACCTCTCCTGTTTTCTGTAGAGGATTTTCAACTAATGTAAACTGGATAAAAACGCTGCAAATTCTTTCACTGGGGTTTATTATTCAATTGGCTTGCGTTCATGATTTGAATTTCTACTAAGCTTTGGAGTGTGCGTGTTTCACAGGTGATAGAGTGATTATTGAATTTCAGGAGGCACACAAATATGATCAACTGAACAATCCAAATAGGTATTTTGGTTGAGAACAGATTTACGTGCTCTATGCATATCTCCTGAAATTCAATAATCGCTGTATCACCTGTGAAACACGCTCACTCCAAAGCTTAGTAGAAATTCAAATCATGAACGCAAGCCAATTGAATAATAAACCCCAATGAAAGAATTTGCAGCGTTTTCCTGAAAATTTCAGATTTTCTGATTTTTCCTGAAAATTATCAGAATGCTTTAACCCGTGTATCGGCAACAAAGCCTTTTAGGAGCCTTGCGTACGTTCATGAAATTACCGAGCTTACGTTTGTGAAACTGACGCAGACTAAATATTTTAACATTATCTTGAAATAGGTAATATAAGCAAAACAAGCTTTAACTTGTACTATACTTCCACCATGTTCTTTTACACAACCCCTATTAAGTAACGCTGTTGAAAATTGGCAAAGTTTAGTATCACTTCGTTGTTTTTTTAGGACTGACATGTATCTGCATGTGATTGACCGGAAAACTCAGTCTATCTCTACAATTCCTGATATACTGAAAGTGTTTGACTCCCAATACGACTTCTTGAAGGACCATTATGCCGGATTCGCCATCGAGAATGTAGTGGTGTGTATTTATTTGTTTATGGTTCGCTGAAATATTTAGTGTGTTGCAGTTCTGCACATTAATTTTAGAACTGAGAAAATATTGAAGCTTCAAAAATTAAAATTTCATGAAATAATGTTGAACAGCTGATGAAGGTTCCCAAGTGATCAGGTTAATTATAGGTTTGTTTTGACAAGAGGTTCCGAACCAGTTCGGGATAGAACCAGCACCTACAGGGGGAGGGATAGAACCACCGAGAACTTTCGGTATTCGTTCTACTTGTCCGAACGCTTTACGAACTAGTTTGGAACCAAAAACTTGAACGTCCCCTTCCCGCATGGTTCCGTCAGACATCGAGACCAAAAAAAGAGGCAACAGCAACAATAACACATAATAATATTCCTACAAAAATCAAAACAACTTGACTACCTATTTTTTTAATTGTCTGACTGTTTCTGTCTGTGACTGTATTTTTGATTCTGACGACTGGAAATTATACGAGGAGTTTTGGTACCGATCAAAGATTCCTAACAACACACACCGACTCACTCTAAAACGCTCGATAAATTCCACTTCGTTGTATTGAGCGACGGTTTCCAGGTTTCTCCGTTTTCAGGCGCAGCCGTTGATTAACTACGTACTCCACTACCTCTTTGACAGATGAGCTGAAGTCAGGTTCACTGATGACGGTGTGGTTCTCATCACTCAAACTTGATGACGAACTAGCCATTGTTGTAAACCTCGGAATTTATACTTGAAACAAAGTTCGTTTTGACAACCTCAACGGTGTAAGTAGGCCGTATTTGGGCGGGAATAGATGATAACCGTTGATAAAGCGATAGATCTACTGCGCTTGTCTCGGGCTAAAAGTTCTGGCAAAAATCTTCGGACCACTTGAACTAGTTCTAAGTGGTTCTGGACCCCTTGTCCGAACAGCGAACCAAGAGGTTCCAGATTTTTCAGAACTAGTTCTGGCGTGTCAAAACAGCCAAAAAGGGGCGTGTTCGGTTCTGAACTGGTCCTGAACCTCTTGTCACAACAAACCTTATGAATCCTAACTTAAGATTCTTAAGCATTCCTCACATCCATTGTTGAATGGGGTTTTAAATGGGAAATACAACTGCTCGTTCATCCTAAAAATACAGTCTCGATGTGTATTAGTTTTTTCAATTCCATGATTGAGTAAGATAATTATACCTGTTGATTTTCACTAATATTTGATTAGCGATCTTAAAAAAGAACAGCTAAAGCTCTCACGACCACTGGGGGTTCCAAAAATAAGTACAAACTGCTTTATAAGAGTCAATTCAGATGTTGGTCTCGTACGTTTTTGTTTTCTTTTCCGTAAGTCTTCAACTACAGACCTGCTCAGGCTGTGAATAATCGGTTATTTTCAACCTATTTATTAAATCGTTCAAGGTTTTCGTTATTCGTGTTTCAGCTATACACAATTACTTTTGACTTCAACAGTCGCACTGCCTCGTTCTTCAATAACAATATTACTGAATAAGTACATCATACCGTTTTAGTGTTAATGTGAAAATATGTATGGCATTTCAGCCGGCGTATATCAATGAGAAACAAGACTCCTTCGAACCTGCTCTAGCGGCTCTCATAGCTCTTCTCATTGTCCTGTTCGTGGGCTGCGTTTCCGTCATTGTTGTGTGCTGTTGCTTCAGACACTGGTGAGTTTAGTATCTATGAACCAAAGGTTGTACCTACCTCCCGACCAGTAAGTTTGAAGAACTCAGAATACACGGATGCGAGTTATTATCTAATAACCTTTACAATGGCCCGACCATTCCAAAAAATTTGAAAAAGTCCATTTTTGTCAAATCGTGTGTCTCAAATAGAATAATCCAAATAGATGTTTGGTTTGAACCGAGTATCAGTGCTATAGACTCGACCGTCCTGGCATAAGGGAAAGGATTTCATAATTGAGCCGTGTGCACGAAAATGAGACCAATCACATGCACACATTGTGGTTCCTAAAAAGACACAACCCTATTTTAAATAAAACCTAAACAGTTCAGCTAGAATTTGAGTCAGTGTTTTCTGTAAAAATGTAATAAAAGTGTCTTGTATTTTTTAAATGAAACATTTTCAAGCAATTTTTGAAATAAATCGAACTTATTTGGCTCTTTCAAATGTAGAACGTCATAAATTGACATTTTATTTGCTCAAAGTCAACAAATAAGGGATTTAAGCCGTTTCATTATTTTTTTTCCAACACATTTTTTAATCAACAATTTTCTCAAGTTTGAGCTTATTTTAGTTTCCAAGATTGCTGTTATTGTTAGATGATATTTAAATGTTTTCGAAGTTAAGCCAGAAGGTGGATTTTGGTTGGCATGGATGAGATAGTTTGGCAAATACGATCTATGATCAGGTATAAAGTGGGAATTGTCTTCAATTTGGGTGGATGGACGTGTTGTTTTCAACTATTGTTACAAAGGTTATGGGATTTTTTCCATCTCATTTCTTATATTTTTTCTCACTTTGCCTTAGAGATGTATTAGTGTGCACATTCATTGACAGGTTCAACAATTGCGAAAATCTGAATATTCAGTTTATTCAATCTTCAAAATCAAAATATTGACTATCAATGTGAATAATGTTTTGGTTGATTCGATCTGTTTCCATCACCAAAAGTAACCTACATATTTGTGGTATTCCCTTAACAATTTACACTCTATTCTTCTTCCACTTCTTCTTATTTTTATTATATTGTATGATTTATTTATGATTATTTTTTAAAGGATTGTTTCGGAGCCGATGGACATGAAACAATCTGACATGCTGATTAAAAAAACTGTGATAGATGATCTCAATACCACCGAAAACCCCTTGTGGATAGAACAGTAAGTTTAGCGATTTTAGTTGTAAATATTGTATTTGCGATTATCTTACATTGGTAGACATTTTTAGTTGTATTTGTAATTAATTACATAGCAATACACCGCAAACGTCGCTTTTATTTCAGAAAATTGAAGTTGTACGAGGAACAAGAACTCACCATGCAGGTGTTTTGTGAACCGGAAAACAATCAGTTGCCCGACAGGAGGGATTCCGCTGATATGTCCGTGGTATGTTACTTATAGAAAAGTTATTTGTTGCAATACACGGCTTCTTCAGGAATGCGAAATAGGCTCCTCTTCGAATTTGTAGATTTTTTTCAACAAGGGTTGACGAGAAATGAATTTGAATTTCTACTACCTTCATCTATACTTTAATTAGCACGATAGAACACGTTAAAGTCAAGAATGCGAATGAATCTCTTTTATAAATACCTAGATTTTATAAATTCATTGCCAACAAAGTATCATACGGTTAGAACCAGTAGTAACAAGTTTCATTGTAGTTCATTTAGCTGACCAGCAATGGTGTTCATCATTGATCCGGTAATAAATTCTATCACTTATCACTTGTTTCTTTGAAAAGTAATGTCTTTCTCGTCCCAGTTGTAGCTCATAATGCTTTCATTACAATCATGCAGTTTAAAAACTACTACTCGATCAGCTGGTACATTAAAGCATTACAAACTCCTTACACAATATTAGGGATTTTCCAACCGCTTGCTCCGAGCTACACCAGTGGAAGAGCACAGGCGCACTAATGAGGGAGCAGGATGAGGCGTTTTCCAACCGCCGCCAGTGTAACTTTGGGGCAACTTGCACTGAATTCCAACCGGCCAGGGAATTTGCTCGGGACTCCCCCAGGGTACTCTAGCCTGAGGTCGGAGTAACTTGCTCTGAGCAGGAAACCTAGGGTAACCTCTTCAAAAGTCTAACCTTCCTCATTCCATTTTTTCGTTTTCGTGCGGTTGTTTCCTACTTATTCCTGCTTATTTTCGATGGAGTTTCTGGAATTAATTGGAGATATTTCGTCCTCATCCTCGAGCGAAAGTTCTTGGTCGGACTCTGAGTTCCTAGACATTGTAGCCGAGGAGCTAATTGATCGAGAAGTTCTCAGAAATAGATTGTATTTCGAAAGAATTGTCGAGCAGTATGACGCCAACGATTTTTACGGCCATTTCAGGTAACAGTGCACTTAATAGTTTAATAACACCAAGAGACTAGCTTCAGTGAAAATCAAGGAACATTTGACAGAAGCCGCGCGAGATGAGGAAGGTTTCACGTTCGAGGGTTATCCTCCCGTAAGGTTGCTCTGGGACTTTCATTTCATTTTCCAACCCAGTGTAATTCCGTGTGTACACCGCAGTGGTCCCGAGCAGCAAGTGCCCTACACTGCCATGCCCCGAACCTGCTCGTAGCAGGTTGGTTGGAAAATCCCTATTCATGCTCTCTTCGCTTTACTTCTGTAATAACCGTTTGCCTCTAAAATTGTAGGTTGACAATACCTACGCCACCATACAACACCCCAACAGAAGAAGTTCACTCAACACGATGCTATCCCTAGGCGCTGGGGACTACGCTACTTTAGGTGGCTCGGTGTTGCCACTTGACAACATCAGTTCGCACAGCCAACAGGTGTGTATTGTCCTATACCGAAAAAAATTAAATGACCCAGTCGTAAAAACTTTTAAGGCATTTAGAATTACAAAAACAAAGCATTGCATCAGCGAACAGTAAATTTCACAAATCTTCCTATGTGGTGGGCACGATGCTTACAATAAATGTAACCAGTAACAACGATTTCCCAGCAACTCAATATGAATTCCTCCTCTCTTTTCGTGATGTACATCTATTGTGTACGGGCCTAGAAAGATTCTTGGTCAAAAGCGATTATGTTAGTGCTCGACCTATATTTAAATTAACTGGTTTCAACATGTGTATTCTTACTATCTCCTAGTCCAGTAATTGAGACATGTTCATGAAAATTATGAGTTAGGAACCCGGTTTCTTTTCCATTGAAGTTATTTGAAACGCGATCTTTTAAGGAGGATTTCTTATCTATTATTTGCCTCCCTGAAACTCAAATTCCCTCTAAACCTCGTCCCTTCCGATCGTAGTTGACTCCCGAAATAGTCTCTGATGGCCAGGGGTTCTAAACCCGTTTAAATCTCATTCAAAGTCTAAACCAGGTCATAGTTCGTAATAAGAGAAGATCTGTTTGAAGTTCAGAGATTATCTGGGGAGGTTTAAACTAGTGAAATAGCGTAAAGTGAGTTCTATGGGTACTTAACAGAGAAGTTGTGTTTCAACTGTCTTGTGTATTTCATTTTTAAGAAGACTAGAAGCAATTTCCGATGATGGAGTTATTGTGGACTTTGGGAGATTGTTTCTTGAAAGGGTTTTGCTTGACGCAATAGAATAATTCCCGACTACCCGTACAGTTCTTTACTTTTTCTGTTCTTCCTTCTTTTCTTTGTCTTTTGTACTTTAGCATCCTAAAACGCGAAGTTCGATCAAAGGTTAAAACATGTTTCAAAATTGAATGAAGCTTAGCCTTGTCTCATTTTAAGCCTTGTACCTCTAGCACTAATGTCCATTGTTTACTCGAAGGTATTTTTGGGGCACGACATTGGCTCATCATTAAATGTTGCCTAGTTCTTTTCATTTTGCTATTTCGTTGTTTTAGATGTTCGAAGCAGCTCTCGGGTTCCAAGGCTCAACGTTCCAAGTCCCAGAGAACGCAGACGTATTCCGAGCACGCTCCGAGCTTCGAGTGAACAAAGACGGACAGCCGGAATTCGTTTCGGAGCTGATATGAAGATTCCGGGCGTCTCAACGAGCTCTCAGTTAGGTACCACGAAACGCCCACCATCGAACACGCGCAACTAATTTTGAAATCGGTTAATTAGGCCCAAGATATTTCAAGACTGATTTGTATTATTCAAGAAAAAACATAGGTTGCACTTGAAGTAGGTGATGTAGATTTATAGGTGACTTTGACTTCCCAGGAAAAACAATGCATGAGACATGAGGGACACCACACTCCTTTCCAGTCTGATTGCGTAGCTTTCTGGATTTGGCTTGCTGGAGAGAATTTCTGAAGGCGTAATCACAGTCACAGACAATTATACTTGTGCGTTCGATCGGAGAAGAAAAATTTGTGAAGGAAATCAACACATGAACATGGATGACTTAGAGCAGTCAGAATGGATCAGTTTCTCCTGTAAAACATAAGCAACATTCAGTATGCTAATACTTAATCACTAAGGTTGTTTCGTAGTTTTTTGTACTCCTATATTTCGTCTTACTACTACTCTAAACATTGTACATACTTCTAAGAGGTGGTAGGTGTGATCCCTTTAACTGAGTTCTAGGCTGTAAGAGTCTCGATCTCTATCCGACAAGGTTTCAGATTTGTATTGTTCTAGATTTCCTGACGATAAATCTATCTTAGAACTTAGAGTTGATAGCTTGGAACCCCCCTTCAACGCTTTGAAATTTAGTTCTGCCTCGACGACCGTTTTAAAAACGCATTAGATTGAAAATTTCGTTCATATCTTTAGCTATCTATGATTGACCTTTTGCACGTAATGAATTTTTATTAACCTAAACCCCTTGAAGTAGCTTTGTTAACAATTTTGTGACTAATAGTCTGCGAAGTACCCTTTTTCTTTTATTATTTTCCTGTAAAATACGATCCTTTATTGTGAATCTGAATTAACTAGTATAGTTTAGTTTTAAATGCATCACTAATATAAACGGAAATAATAAAAATTAAATAACCCATGGCCGCTAGCATATGCGTTGTCTTTCTATATCCTGGGCACGCGCAAAGTTTAACCGATTTCAATGTTGATGTAAATTGATCGTTAATTCCTGGTTCGGCCATATTAGTTGTATTTTATCAAATTGTAGATAAGTGGATGTTATTACATAATGTACATACACAGTTTTATTTAGACATTAATAATTTTTTACTGTTGTAATAGATTTTGTAAATGTTGATCTGTGCCAAATTAACTAATCTTCAAACAACGAGAACTGCAGTTGCCCCAAGCCGTGTTGAATAGGCACAGTAAATAGGTGACCACCCATTTATTATAATAGGTACGACTGAAATGTTTATTATGAATGAATGATGTTATCAATAACAACGTACCCTACTATAATTATTCCATCACTATCATTCCATTGAATCTTTTTTGTGAACGATTTCCGACAGTCTTGTGGACTGGTCTCTTATTTCTCAAGCTGATTACACTTTATTAATGAACGAACGTTGAATGAATGATGGAGAAAATGGAATTTAGACAGTTTTAGACAAAATAAGAAAATAGTTTATTGATCGATCCCATTTGAGGATGCAACATTCTCTATAATGTTATATTCATCAAACAATATGAAATGATGTTAATTATTGATGAATGCCAATTAATATAGGGCTTTCAAACTTTTTGTCATCCGAACGATTTGTTTGGTTTCTTAGACCTTTTCAGTTTTTAACCCTTTTTTACTCAGCGGATATTTTAAATGTTCAGGGTTGTATGATTTGCATAACGAATTACAAAAATGTATCTAGATTCCTAGTTAGATGAGGTGTTGACGATTTAATTGAGCTGCCTACCTTAAGAAGAACGAATGCCCAAAACCTAACTTGTGTTTAGTGGAAATGAAACTTTTTTTCGTTTTTGTAACTCATAGTTGTACATAAAGATGTACGTAATAACAATGTGTATATAGGAATACGGTCGCAAGATGAATCGAAAGTTTAGCGAATAAGTATAAAATTATTGTATCGAACAAACTATTTTCCGTCCAATAAATTGTAGTTTTTTAAATGATCAACGGAGAGCATTTATTTTTTTCTTCTAATTTTCAGGTTCCACCCCAATTTATCAAATCTTGGTCATCTTTAACACGAATCGTGGACAAAAACTAGGTCAAGGCCGATTTCTTATCATATGATGTCATAGCTCTTAAACCAGAGTAACACAATTTTTTCTGTCTCGATCCATAATTGTCTTGGAGTCACTGGTTTTTATACTAGCAGTCTTCCAAGACGATAATTGGCGATGCTATAGCGTATTAGTTGCTGAGAGATTTGGATAGATTCTCCCTTCGATCGGTAGAGTGTTGTAGGTAATATAATTAGAGAGTTCCTAGGAGATTCGGACACCGTGGTATCGTATCAAGTTGGTGGTGGTATCTAGGGCGAGCACAGCTCTGGTTAGCAAAAATGGTGGCGTTACCACCAACTCAGCTGAACTAGTGGTATCTCTGATCCGTATCTAAGAGTCACGTACGTTTTGCTTTCACGTCACTATAAGAAAACGAGCAGTCTTTTTGATGCTTTACAAGATCACTCGGATCACTCGTTCTTTCGTTTTTTTTTTAAATCCAAAAATGCAGGGGGTGGAAGACTTTTTTGAATATTATGTTAACGGATTGATTTCAACTGAGGAGTTGCTGTTGATTTTTCGAACGTATTGTAGCGGGAGAGTGTAAGAGAAGTACCTCAACATTTAAGCCTGCTCTATGGGAGATTTTCCCTGGATGACGTGAGCGAGGATGATGTACTATTTTCGTTCCGATTTAATAGAGAACATATACATTTACTCCAGAGGCTCCTTCAAATTCCCGCAGAAGTTACGACAGATAAGTACGCTTGGAATCAAAATTGATTTGTTTGTAACTTCTTACTTAGCGACTTGGGGAGTACATACTCCAGAAAAGGAATGTACAGCAGGGATTCTGGGGTTGCATTTAGACAGTTTTTATAATAGCGAATTCCTAAATGAAGCTGTTAGGCTCTTTAAAAACTCGCACAGTTGGCGAGAGGCTCACTCAAAACAAGTTGTTAGTTCGTAGGTACTAAATATCGAAATCTTAGTGTTTTCTTAAACTGTAAAGTACCTAATAAAATGATGTTGAATCAAAATGAAAATTCTGCTCTCTCTTGGCATGAAATTTCAATTTAGCAATTTCAGAAATCAAATTTTTAGGTAGAAATGTTGAAAATGTTGATGCGAAGCGGTTTACAACTAGGTTACCCCGATGGCGGGTTACTTTGCGATAAGGACGAAAGATAAGTTCGTTCGGATCGCATCAGTGGCATCGTAACTTCCGTAAAGATACCACCGTCGTATTGCAATACGACCGATCGTATTGGCGGCGCATGCGCAGTCGCGCGTTCGTATCGCGATACGGATTCGTATCGGTATTGGCGGATCTCCTAGGAACATTCTATTATCTCTACTCTTGGAAGCAACCCCATATCCAGGGGTGCCCACAGGGGAGGGTGCTTTAAGTTGATTGAAACAGTTTTTAATTTGACAAAATTCAAAAATATATTACATCACTAGAGAATGTAGGTAATACGTATTACGTATCGTTACACATTACGTATCACGTATTAAGCATCGATAGAACGTAAATAATGAACCTATTAATTGTCATTTAAGTATGGTTTGTTTTCTTCTTAAAATAAATATTGTCATATCTATTCCATTGTCATCTGATGATGTTAAACTTGAAAGGGATGTTCACATGCAGCTTCCATCGAAGTCAGGTCTACAAGTTACGTACTTGTCTGTCGAAACAGGAGGTTGGTATGTTCATAGAATGTTTTCACCTCTTACAAAATCAAATCAAACATATTAGTGTAACACATATTCCCCTTAGATCAAACAGGCATGTGGCTTTTCGTGCAAAAAAAGCTTTGGCAGGTTCATCAGCGTTTTACAAAGTATTTGGGTAGGTACATATAAAAAAAAGGAAAATGAAGGTGATTGATATCTCAAAACTGTAACCTTTTAAATCCATGTTGTAAAAATTAGGTTTCAACAGATAATATTTTTAGCGATATCTATAAAATTTCACTGTTCCAGACGCTTGAAAGCGTCTGGTATATCTCCTGCGGTGGCGGATTCTGGAATCGGGAAGGAGGAACTAATCGTATCCATTTCAACTTGATGTACAATGAAACGATCACGAATTAACCCCATTGCCCAATACACTTCCAGTTATTAGTGGTAACCGCGTACCTAATTATTACTGTGTACTAAAACCTAATAGATTTGTATTACAAACTCGGATCACAGTAGGTATTACGTAATAACGCCATTAATAATGATAGGATTTAAAAGTTAGTTTTGATCTAGAGCACTAATGAGACCTATAGGCCCCTCTTCTTATTTAGTCTTCTGCCAGTTTGACGACAATGTAGTCCGATTCCTTCAAATTCTTCGCCCTGGTGAATGATGGCTGCATCAAGCTGTCGTTAGAAATGGAAGAAATGACCGCTTTTACATTAGGAAAGCCCAGATCCCGTTAAATAACGGAATTCCTCACGTACCAGTCAGCATTAGTTATTAAGCAAAGCGCCGGGTTTGTCATTTTTTGATTTGCGTCTGACTGTCCGATCCCCATATTGAGCTCCCACACGGTAACTAGAGTAGAACTACCGTGGACTACCGTCTACTCTAGTTACCGTGGAGCTCCCCTACAGGCCTTATCAGATCAAGACGTATGGTGACTTCCGTTCAATCAGAGGTTTCAGTAAGATCCTACTTATTTCTTAACTTCATGACTAATTCGGCCGTAGTATCACCAAAACCATTGGCTAATTCTTGTTTTTTTGAAATAAGGGCGTTATCTGGTTCCGGCTTGATATTAGTTAATAATTGATATCGTTTTATTGCAGTTTTGTAGGATCGCAGAATTATTGAAACAAGTATCTAAAGAATTTGTAATTTTGTGCGTATTACCATTCAACTGAAAATGGATTTTATCTTAGGCATTCAGGTCTCTGGTGATGGTTTTCAACAGTAAAGATTCGCCATTCCTTACTGTACTGGCATTCTTTTACTGTTTTTACTTTACCGGCATCATCTGAATTTGCATTTGTGGGTTTCATACTCGAATCAAGCTTCAAGTTACTAGGCCTTTTCAATTGTTCAACTAGACAGCGCTCAATTACGTAAGTATGCTTCCAGTGGCGTAACGGTCCCCCCCCCCCATCCAGGTTATTTGTGGATCATGGATCGCCGATAGAACGTAATGAAACAGTTTCGTAATTTCAATATAGTATAAGCGCAATTATTATTCATCATCATCACATTTTAGTATTTTGATTATAATGTTACATCACGAAAGTTTGCCACTCTTTGGAAACAGCAAGAAATAACGGGGAAAGAAATTTGTTACGTTGGCAGCAGCTAGCAGGCAAAACATCGCGGCCGTGCTCGGTTGGCTCTCTACAACAGAAGCCCGCATTTGTGTTATTTGGGAATGTGTTTTGAAACATTGTTGACAACTTCCTCTTCCTGTTCGCCTATAATTAATTATTTCACGCTCAACAGTTTTTCTCTTTGGTTTATCCATTACATATTAACATAAGTGAATGCAACTAAAAGTTTGATCGCCGGTTACCGCTTGCCATTTCCTCTGTTACGCCACTGCATGCTTCGATATGTGGATAGAAATCATTAGGGATGACTATTGTCTAATAATAGTGGAGATGGAAAGCAATTCCACACGCAGAAATGAACGCGGCATATCATTAAGATTGGAAATAATGCTTACAATTTTAGTCGAATTCGGACTTGATGCGGTGCCCAGGATTAAGCCTTTAAGTTGGATACTAAACCATCAAGACCTGACAGTCGTGCGGGTACTGTATAACTAGCCCCGTGCGGATGGGTGGGAGGTGGGAGGCTATGAGCGCAGCACCCCCTGTTTCATGCCAACGTTCATGATCGAAGAAATCCTCGAAGGTTTTTATGTTTCTTTGTTTTTCTACATTGAATCAAATGAAGTTTCAGTTAATGATGCTATCAATCTACTAAGTATATTAACTTCAAACACATTATTTCCCTGATTCATTCTCGGTTACTCTTTCTTGACTAACATTTACTCTTAGTTTTTACTACAATGTTTATTACGATCAAAAGTTTATATACTTCAAGGCTCCGTAACAATATCGTACGAATAGGATGGTCACGACAACAAGAAGAGAGCACTAAAGTATATATCTGTTTATAGTATTTCGCCAACGCTTAGCGTATTTACAGCCAAGTTTTTTCCAATCTAATATGGAATATTGATGATAGTTCCAATTTTTCACTACTATGCATAGAGCTACATAATAACTGTACCAATTACAGTCGAAATTGAATACCGGTTAATAGTTGAATACGAGAGAAGAATTCGTACGGGTAACAGAAATTGTTCTCACGGATGAAACATTATTCCAAAATCGGAAAAAGTATTCCGTTTTCTAAGGAATAGATGGCATAACACAAAATCTATATTCATTGTAGCACACTTTCAGGTTTGCATTTTATAAAACTAAACCGTTATTTTGAAAATGTGACATCGAAAAGGTTAACGATATTATCGAAATTGAATACATTAATAGTTGAATACGAAAGAAGAATTCCTACGGGTGACAGTAATTGTTCTCACGGATGAAACATTTTTCCAAAATCAAAGAAGCCGTTTTCTAAGCAAACATAAAATTATTGTTACCGAAGAATTTTACGACATCTGGATTATCTGTTGGGGGTTTACAAGCGCTTTTGGGCTGTATAAATACAAAATTTAGAAGTGGGTAAATTTAATCGCATTTGAAGTATTGAGAGTTCAAGCTGTATGATTAGAACGCAACATTCCCCAATATTACTAATGTCAGTTGCTGACTATCATACTATTCGTGCACACACTGAAATGAAAAGTTTTGAAACCCAAAAAGCTAATTGGTGTGGAAGGTGAATTGATTAATTAAGAAGTCTAATGAACTGTCGAAAGGTTCAAAGAAAAGCTATGCGCTCATTTCCCATGTGGAATTGGTGGATTTTTAGGGGTTTCGTGTTAGAAACAACTTTATATGGATATTTGAGAGTTTTTTCTCGTAGTTAATTACCTCTTGTATGATACAATTAATTACCGTTACAGACGGCTACATTATTCGTTCCATGAATGTTTTGTGATAAGAGCGAGGAAGGTGGTTGCGTAGTATTAATACGGTTTTAGGAAAACATCAAAAGTTTTTGTGTAGTGCTTAAAAGAATATTATGTTCGACCCATGCTTTCCACTTTCCGCCTTAAGGCAAAATAACTAATGATCAAACCTATTTGGGGTATCATCAGGATTCCATTAAAAATAACCAACGAAAATATTACGAAAAAAATAGAGCTTTATTGTGTGGGTACTAATTAAATGACTGCTGTGCCTAGGATGTATCTCGATTCTCGTATGTCCCGTAAGATACTTGATTGTCAAGCGTTCACGCAAAATCTTAGACACTACACTCCAATAAAGACGATCTTCCTGAACGATCCCCGGAACCTCATTAACTATTCAACCAGTTCATGACAGGGAAGGAAGATGTACCTATCTTATATACTACGGTAAGGGGAAAAACCTGAGGGGTCAGGTACATCACATTTTAGCCGTTAGGCTTCAGGTGAAAAGCATCCGGGGGTGCAGAGGGCGAAGCCCCCGCCGCACAGTGGAAAATATGACCGATTTAGGTGGACAAAAGTCAAGTCAAAAGTTTGGAATTCCTTAGTGCTTTACAGGTATAAAGAATATCATCCATAATGGCGTAAAATTCGTCATTTTTCCACCCATTGGCAAACCAAATAATATCAAAACCAAATTCATGTCGAATGGCATACATCATGTCAGTGGCGTATATATGTAATATTTTCGGAGGGGGCCTAGAAAACGGGGGTCTGGGGGTTATCCCTACATAGGGGGGTCCAGAAAGTTTTTCAAATCCGGTGTCGAAAATCACATGTTCAACTATTGTAGCACTAAAAAAAAACTTATAGAAAAGTGGTTCTTTTCTCAGGGGAAAGCATACCTAGTTTTGTCCTAAATAATATTCAGTTAATAATTTGGAAAGGTGAAAAAAAATACATGATTGACACCAAGGTTCCTTTTTATTAACATTATTTTGGACCGAAAAATACAATATTAATTTATATTTTCCAAATTTCGGAGGGGTCCCGGGCCCCCTCCCCCCCCCCCCCCTATATACGCCCCAGCATCATGTTTACTTCAGCTGGTTTGATCTTCGTGTTTTGGATAAAGTTGATTATTGCCTTTACGCATGAAGTCGTACATTTTCATTCACATGCATGATGACGTTTTTCTTTTTAGTAAAGTGTGACAGGCTTGTGGATAGTGAACAAATAAACAAACATTGACCAGGGTAAATAAAAAATAAAAAAACTGTTCTTTGTAGAAAAGTTTTCGAGGTTGATTTGAGCATCCTCGGCTGACATGAGATTTTAGAATCCACGCACCACGAAACGTAAACCTTAAAAAACAAAGTTGGTAAATTTGAGAGATAAAGTTGAGCAAAATTTTTAATTGGTCAATTACTAAAATTTATTATTAAAAGATCGTGATTCACAACTCAGTCTCAGAGCACTGAATGTCGAGCAATGCAGCATTAACCCTGGAAACCCAATTTATAGGTGTTAAAGTACTTACTTTACGTTCCCACTCCGAGAGCAGCAGCGGAGAAACAAGGCAATTAGGAGTGATCAACAGCCCAACACCACGTGATGCACCAACCTGTGCAAACATCGACCAATTATAACTCTATCCAGTTAAACTGTTCGCGTGCCTCGATTTCCACGTGAGCACGAACGATGGAGTTTGGAATTCCTAAATTATACAAATAGAACTACGGGCATTCAGGTTGAACTAACTTCGAACTAACTACTCTGTCATTCTACAATTGTGTTAGTCAAAACTAAATTAATTTTGCCGTGTTATCAATCGATCAAGACTTGGATGGAAACACAATTGGTTCTGTGCTAAAGGTGCAATTATTCCAGGAGTAAAACGTTATCCTGGTTCCTTGAGGGTTCGCTAATGAGGAGGGGGGGGGGGGTCGGTGACGCTGTTCGCCATATCGTCAACAGAATGCAGAAGTTGGGGAAACATAAGTTCTGGCAAAATAATAACAATTCACATTACAATTTATGTTTCAAATATTACCAAGAAGGTAACTATCTAGGACAGTGGTTCCCAAACTATATTTGACCGTCGCCCACTTTGGCCACCCGAGTTACGTCATAGCCCCCCCCCCCCCTCCCCCCATACCCACCGCAAAGATTTCTTCGACTGTAGACTGACTATACCTAAACTAAAATGTACCCAGTCAGTCCAAACTCCGAACAATGAAAACATTGCAGAAAACACACGTTACAAAAAAATTGTATACTTACTGAATTTACATAAAACACACGTATATCAACACATTCACACACATACATGTCACGAAATTCGTTTTTTTACACACAAATTCACAGCTAGAAACATGAACTAGTATGAAAATAATTTGAAAAACTTTAATGTGAGACAGAACAAAAAACGCTGACATTCGAAAAAACTTCCATATTTGGAAAAGCATTTTTAGAAAAACTGGTTCAAACTTGAAACGGAGGCTAGTGAGATGGGTTAACTTGATGAGCGTGAATTAGCTGTTACGTTGGGTTCAATTTTGATCATTTGATCAACTTCAGCCTCAAGTCTCCTCTTGATGAGATCTGCAGACGGTTCCTCTTCTTAGAAATTAGGTCGGAAACTATGCTGAATCCGCGCTCTACAAGATAGGATGACGGGAACGCGATTAAATATTTCTGAACGATGGCCCATAGACCTGGATATTGCTGAGCTACGGGTGTTGTTGTACATCGAAAGCAAAACATCGATAATCGAACCATCGAATCGGTTCCGGGAATGTTTCATCACTTTGTTAGAAGATTTTGTTAATTTCCTATTTGATAATTCAAGGAATTTTGTGAATACTTTCAGTCAGAGTTATCTTCAAATTGAGCAAATTGATCATCGCCCCCTTATCGCTCTCTTTTCGACTCATCGCCCCCCTGATGCCCAATGATCTCCCATCGCCCCCCCGAGACCTCTCATCAAGTGGACAATATCGCCCAGTTTGGGAACCACTGATCTTGGATGATGCATCCCCTTTCACATCAAATCTCTCCTCAAAAATACTTAAAGTCCACACATTTGATTGAAAGAAACACTTTTGTTTTAGCACCGTCGCTGAAAATTATTCCTAATAATAAAACTTATCTTAGAATAATACTGAGTTCATGGATACTCAATCAGAACTTTCGTTTGGCCTTGAAAAACATTTGGCTCGGGGGATATTTTACAAAACCCGACGGAGATGACGACTCTACTGGTTCCCATCGTGTGGCTACGATCTCTTGCGCCCTTGCGTCTCTGATCAATAAACAGTATCCTTGTACAGTATAATCTGATAATGGATGGTTAGTTACGAATGGAAGTGGTATCGTCAGCGATTTACCAAGCGCACACACATCATTATTACTAGTTGGTCCTCGCCCTTATTACGAAGTCATACGTGGAGAGCCTAATCGTATTATTGTTTCAACATCAGATGAACGCTCACATGAAAAGATAGCGGTTGCGACCTAGAGACTAAACTGGCCCGAACCACATTTGAAAACATATTCAACCTGATTTTCTTTCCAATCTTCAAAAATCGCAGTGGCTACGGAAGAAAATGCTTATCAACTTGCTACTAATCATCCCCGACTCACTCATGGATGCGTTTTAATCATAAACTTCAGCTTAATTCGTTGATCCTACGAGGTAATATGGCATTACAATCGATGTCCAGCAAAATATGAGTTTTATTAAATTAATATTTAGTCTAATTTAATTATGTGCGAAGTTTGAGGGTAGTTGTGATGTTTGGTTGACTCAGACAGTTATCATTATTGGATATACTGCTTAGCAATCGTGCTTAGAGTGGCACTTGTGTATTTCTTTGTTATTGATACGTATTCAGTGCTTTGGTGTCAGTTGCTTTTGTCTGTTCTCGAACTCATTGGTCACGAATTTCATTACAATTGTTTCAACAACGACTGATTTCTGCACATGTGCGTAAGCAAAAGTTCTCTTTCGTAGACCATCCATCGAAATCGATTAATATGATTTCGCTGGTTACATGTTAGCGTCTAGGTATAAAGTCTGTTTTGTGTTACAATTCCTTCAAACCAACAATAGTTCGTGCCTTTTACGTTTTACGCATACTGTTCACGAACGAACTGGTTTATGCATCCGACAAAACTAACTCAAATCGTCACTTGAGAGGTCTGGCGTTGTCACCATTCGATTCAGCGAGAAAAGTTACGTATATCCCGCCTCCAACCTTTTTTCGTCGAGACTTTTGAAAAAACCTCAATTTTAACAGAAAACACACGTTTTTCTGCAGTTAAACACCATTTCCTTAACTAAAAATATTTTTAAAAACCAAAACGACCACACAGTTGTAAAGCTGACATTTTGGCGCACGTTTTACCAGGCCTGCACAGTTCTGCATCAAGCATTCATGGGGTTTCTGGGCCCCAAAAACAGGCGATTTCAAGATTTTGACAAGACTGCCATTTCGCGCAGAAATCGCACATCTTCAATGCAATAAAAAAATGTTTTCTGACATTAAATAGATAGAAAATTTAACGCTCTTTTCAACGGTGTCATCAAATTTCAGCTATCTTCAAAATTGAGGGAGTTATGACAGTGTTAATGACATAAGATCGAAAACACGAAAAAAATCTTAAATCGCGAATAACTCGGAAACGAGGCCTCTGGCAAAAAATTGCTATGAGGCTTTTTTGGTCAGAAATGAGTTGTAGAACACGTAGGTGTCGGATTGTGCATAACTCCTGGGACACCCTGTGTATTCAAGATCTTTCTGATTGATATAACTAAAATTCAAATTTTTCGAATACTTTCCAAAATTCGTCAAGTAATTTATTTCTATTAGTCTCAAATGAAAATGGATCTATGTATATGAAAATATTCCATATGTACCAATTCCTGTACAGTCTATCTTGAAACAAAAATTTAACAGAAAATGAAACAAACACCATTTGAAAAAGTAGCTATTTCAATTGTTTGTTAAAGATCAAGTTTTCAGTAATAGAGTTTATTGTAGTCGTTGAATAGCCAGCGGATGTTGTCTGTAGCTGCTCATTTTCTTTCCACGTGGTCTATTTGGTTCAAGTGTAGTTGACGGCATTTTTACCTTTAGCGGTTGGTGAACTGAGAGTTTAAATAGACTGTGCTATTTTGTTCTGGAGTCCAGATGGATTCAAAGTGCTCATCCCGAGGCGCACACAACCGTTCAAATTGCCCAAGTCCATCTAGTGACTTTTATAGTGGCGCTCTTTTGTTTTCTATTCGTAGCGTCGGCGTTTCAACCATTTGTACGAATCCGTCGGATTAATCGTCGTCAATCTCATGGGAGAAGAGAAAAGCTTCTGCTAACGGGTTATCTAACAGTAGATAGTAAAGGCTTCACCAATATCGGTTGGTGGTGGAAGGTGGGTGTGGCCAGGGTGCTTGATTCATTTTTGTACCTCAATATTTAGAAAATTTTCACTCGCTGTTCTACCAACTCAACAAAAATCTCGTAATAAGATAATTTAGAGAAATTCACTCGTACGATCATGCAGTAAGAACGGAACGTTTTTGAAACATCATTCCTGATCGTGGCACAAAACGGCCAGTAATTGTGGTACTGAAGTACGATTAATAAGTAAAAAAGCGGGACAGTAGGCCTCTATGGTTCTCCAGCCAGATCATTAAATGATTAATTACACATTTAAGTACAGAAGATGAAAAATTGCCTATGCAACCTACAAATATGGGATTCTAGCTCAGAGGAGGGGAGCTAGTAAACAGAGATGAAAGCTACGGCTGGGGGGAGGGGGGGGGCTAACAAGGGTTTACGTGAGCGCATTCTGTGTTCATTAACGGTACTTACTAAGCCTAACGAACTCCCTGGAAAAATCTGTAGATTCAACCAGAGCACCAGAGAGGCTAGTGCTTACCAAGGTGGCAGGTACACGAATGACCCCCTCGGGCGGACGGAAAAGTGGTGATGCCGGGATAACGAAGGGCGGAAGGAGCCCAGCCGAAGGTTAGTTGAAGGAGTGTTGAGCGGGGGCATATACGAGTAATATATGATTGATATGCCAACTTGCAGAACCACTGACAATACCGACCACTATTTCTCTTTGATAAAACGCACTTTACTCAGCTTGTCATTGTTGCCCCAAGTACTTAACTGTCAAGCTTGTAGATTACCTACCTCAATTTTGAATTCCAGTCACCATGGTTGGAAATAGTTAAGACGATCAATGAGGTTCGTAAAAGCACAAGATCAGTAGAAAAAATGCTGCTTTACAAGCTTCAAAATCGTAGATAGAATCGGATAGAAATTCGCCTCAAAGATTTGCCATGTGTCAGCAAAAATGCGAACATCGTTATCGCAACATACTTTTCCTAACCAGTCCTTAAATGAATTTTAAAGTTTTGAGTGAATTTCAAATCTCAAAAACATAATTGGCTTTATCTATCAATCATGTGTTTAGAGTTTAAAATCAGTTCAAAATTCATAATTACTGAGAACACAATTGGTTTATGACTGAAGAATAGTGTAAAATTGGAACGTATTGCAATGTTCATTATTTGACTTTCATTGCAATATATTTCACTGAATGGAATAAACTGTTATTATTTACTTTTTTATCATATCTTGCCAGGTTCTGAAAATATTTTAAAGTCATTTACTATGGCATTTTAAAACTGGGTTTTAAGATAAAATTGTAGATTAACAAATGTAGCCTAACAACTGGGATTCACTGAATGTCTCTTAGTCTTTCATCCATTAAATGTCTAAAAATCCGAAAAAAAGGAAAAAATCCCCGAAAAGACAAAAATCCCTATCCCATACTTGTCCCATTTTTGATTTGCTACTAATCTGGATGCCGTTGAATTATCATAGCGACACTCAACCAATTTGGAATTATACAGGGTGTCCCAGGAGTTATGCACAATTAGACTCCTACGTGTTCTACAACTCATTTCCGACCAAAAATACCTACAAGCAATTTTTTGCCAGAGGCCTCGTTTCCGAGCTATTCGCGATTTAAGATTTTTTTGTGTGTTTTCGATCTCATGTCATTAAAACTGTCATAACTCCCTCAATTTTGGAGATAGCTCAATTTTGATGACACCGTTGGAAAGAGCGTTAAATTTGCAATCTCTTTGACGTTAGAAAACATTTTTTATTGCATTAAACATTTGCGATTGCTGCGCGAAATTTCAGTTATGTCAAAATTCAGAAATCACCTGTTTTTAATCTCGCGTAGCAACCCCATTCTTTCTTGACGCAGAACTGTGCAGGCCTGGTAAAACGTGCGCCGAAATGTCAGCTTTCCAATGGTGTAGTCGTTTTGGTTTTTAAAAATATTTTTAGTTAAGGAAATGGAGTTTAAATGCAGAAAAACGTGTGTTTTCTGTTAAAATTGAGGTTTTTCCAAGTCTCGAAGATGAATGCGACTCATCGCAATGGGAAAGAGTTGTAAAACACGAAATGAGTTGTACAACACGTTGGAGTAATTTTTATGATAAAGATCGGATTGTGATGTTCATTCAGAGAAAATCATAACTCCTGGGACACCCTGTATATGATAATATATTCGTATATTTTACAAACATCTGAAAACATTTGCTTTGCCACTGGATAATTTTTATGATAAAGATCAGGAAAATAATCAGCCATACGGTTCACTCAGAGAAAATCCAAACATATCCTATTTAAACTGGTTTAGTGCGCGTATAAATTAAGACGGGTGTAAGACGATCCATTAGTTTCTGAGAGTCATTAGTATGCACAACCTGAGTCATCATTAATATTCAATAAGATTAGTAATTCACTCGTAGAATTTCAGAGTCCACTGTACTGAATGTTCCCAACATATCAACTCAGTTCATGAAATAACAAGTTTTAAATGACTTTTAGAATAAGTTTGGATAGGGCAGCGGAGTGGCAGGGAACATTGCCAGCTGAAGGAAAAGTAACCATATGGGTGAATGAGAGAGTAGTTTTTCTTTGAATGCCGGAGCGGAGCCGGGAGGGAGACAGACTAAAATTGAAATGGGTCCAAGAAGAAACAATTGTCAACTCAATTTCCACTTCCGGAAACCCTATCTCGTGTGACTCTATTTTATAATAACTTGTGAAACTTGACTCCGGAAGTTATGCCCGCTTGCTCGTCGTGGCCTCTCATCCGGATTTTGAATTGAATTATTCAATTCGTTTTTCAAGAGAAGGAGAGGGTGAAGACGGAGTGCCGGTTTTCGCACATATGAAAAAAGTTTGAAAGTTTGATTTTACCTTGGGGAGGGACGAGGAGGGAGAAAAGATCGAGCGTCGGTGCCAATTTCAAGCAAGTCAAGGGGAAACTTCCCGAACCACAAATGTGTTATGAAATGTGAGACCTCCTGTACCTACTCGTCACGTTCAATAAAATTATACGTTTAATTTTCAATAAAATTGAAATATAGCGTTTACTGCTGAAATCGAAGAAGGTAGAACGGCAAGAAGGAGAACAGCTGCGAAAACGGTTTGTCAAAAAATTGTCAAGCAAACAACATTTTTGTTTAAACCCCCTTGAAATTTGTTGTTTTTGTTGTCAAGATGTATGAAATCAGAAAATTGAAAAAAAACCGCTCCGTCCGCCGTCCGGAGCTCTTCTCCGAAACTACTGAACGAAAGTTGATGAAGCTTCGATAAAAAACTCACATTTAGTGTCTAGTTCAAATCAAATCAAATGTTTTTATTGCAAAAGGTACATTCTGCACAATGTGGAGTTCGTAAAAAAGAAAATAAAATCATTTTCGTCCTATCCAAATATGAACAGCATAAAATTAGACCAGCCCCCGGTAATCCTTCAAACTTCTCCCATAGCTCCCCAATCGACCACACTTCGTCATCAACGACCAGCTTGTCAAACCTAATAAATGCTTTATGTCCCTCTTTTTTTGCCATCATTCGGTATTGATTGAGTTCCTTCTGCATTTTCCTTATCTCAAATAGAAATCTGGCATGAGGAATGTCTGAGAACCGTTTGAGGTTTTTAGCTGCATTCAATGCTTCGAATCTGAGTGCTTGGGATGAGAACCTTACCAGTACAGTATTCGATTCCCTTTTACCAATAAACCTTACGTACTCTACTTCCCTTGAAGACAGTTCAACCATCAACTGAAGTCGAACAAACGTAATCACTCTTTCTCTTAAACTCGTACCTAGAGTTGGCGGGAAATTATCAATAATGATATTACTGAGACGTAATCTATCATCATTCCTTTGAGCAATAAGGTTCGCACTTAGCTTTTTCACGACCTCTATTCTCTCACTGAGATTTAGTGTCTAGTTCTCGGCATCGATCTCAGTAAATTTCAGAAAAAGGGTGAAGGGCTGAAATTTCGAAAATTTGAATTTTGGGAAATTTCGAAATAACATTACTGTTTTAATGTTTGTTTTTTAAATTGATAGACTTGCTTTCAAAAAATCTAATTAGCCCACCTGGACCGCTTTATGCTCATCCGTTCGGTCTCCCTAAGGATTAGAACTTTGACAGAATGCCGACTGGAAAGACGAATGAAAATGTGAACGTACTCAGAAATAGTAAAAAACGCTGCAAATTCTTTCACTGGGGTTTATTATTCAATTGGCTTGCGTTCACGATTTAAATTTCTACTAAGCTTTGGAGTGTTGTCCAAAATACCTATTTGGATTGTTCAGTTGATCATATTTGTGTGCCTCCTGAAATTCAATATTCGCTCTATCACCTGTGAAACACGCACACTCCAATTCAAATCATGAACGCAAGCCAATTGAATAATAAGCCCAAGTAAAAGAATTTGCAGCGTTTCATGCGTACCAGAATGCTTCAACCCGTGTATCGGCTACAAGCCTTTTAGGAGTTCACTCCAGTATCCACATTACTACATTACATACATCACTAGGTTACTGCGATGAAAACATGAACAATAATAAACCAAAAAAAAAAAAAAAACGCAAATGTTGGCACCATAAATCGGGCCGTATATCGGGAATGGTTTGAGCTACGAACCTGGGAAAGGGCTCATTCGATTCCTCATGGAAAGTTCTTCAAAAAGAGTTCAAATTTAGGCCGCTTCGACTTTTTTGAGGTTTTTAGGGATTTTACAAAACTTCGACAACCCTTAGAGGACACTTTAAATTAAGTGAGAGTGCTGGCTAAAGAATTGGGGCGTTGTCGGACCAATATTGATTTTTCCTGAAAATGTCAGATTTTTGCTCCAGCCGTTTCGGAGAAATCGTGCGTACGGCGTGATTCGGATTCTAGAAACTTTGATACGTAAACCATGAAATTTTCAGGGGGGGTTAGTTTTTTTTTCAAGAGCGATTACAATGGTTTATTATTGAATAATAAACCAATAGCCTAGTATCATCAGAGAAGTTCTATTTCATTCTGTAGTGTACTGAATGGTGTAGACTTTCTTGTCAATTTCGTCTTTTTATTTTAGATAGGAGAGTTTGAAAGTCATGTTACCACTGAAACGTTTGACGGCCAATTAAACATGAAGTGGGTCGGTATCTCATTCGTAACAGGGTGAAACGGATCAGATTCAATTTGCAATATTCGGACGTTGAAACAGTAATCTATCAATCTCCAAGAGTCTATCTGCCATGCTCTAACCAATGTCTCAGATGCCGCCTTCACAGCAGAAGAATCCTACAGAAGAAAAATAAAGATACTATTTTAGGTTTATGATTTTCAATAATTAGCCTTTGTAATTGTGTAGCACCATTTTTCCCAACCCCTTCAAATTTGGTCTGTTTACGTTCCAAGGTGCGTAGATTTCATATCTACAATGCTTCCGCCGTACACTGTTCGGACAATAAAGGGCTTTAGAATTGATGAAAAAATGCTTTCTTTCGCACATGGACTCCAGTTGGGGTCTAGTTGGTCTCAACTTTTAGCAACCTCGATCGCCTCACACACGCTTTAGCCAAAACCTGTTCAAAAATGTGGTTTTTCGAGGCTTTATACTGGTATAGCGTAGTAGGGTGTGATTTCCAAATAATTTTCGGACACAAAATCGTCTGTGACAGTCTCAGGTCAATTAAAAATCCCACTCAAAGCAAATAAAAGCGATTCATGAACCTAAAAGTGAGCCCCAAATTTCACAATAACACGAGCAATTACGGATCATTTAAAAACAGTAAACCCTGTGTTGAAATTGGCAGCGTTTTCTTCTTCATCTGCATTGAAAGTTGGCGGCAAATAAAAACGGACTAAGGTAGAACGTTGTTTATATTTCTATGACCTAACCGTCAAAATCGATTTAACTGTGTAACTCATTATTTTCGTGGACATATAGACAATGTTTTATCTTACTCCGTTTTCATTGAAATGGATTTCCACAACTTCGTCGCGAGTGACTTAGTCCGTATGTTGGTGGCAAAACAAATTGTATAGATGAAGAGGTAAGTGGATTTTTCAAAAATGCATCATTCTTGTGATGTAATGATTGTCGAGCCTTCTTTGTAGGTATAATCACCATACGGTTATTATGCTAGTTTTATGTTCAGTATCATGTTGTTGGTAAGGATTGGAGTTAGATTTGTTTATTGGGCAATAGAGTCTCAGGTTTTGAATATTCTTGATGTCTCCGAAGAGAGACAACAGCATTGAGGACAAGAGAAAATATCGGGGATGTGAGCTAGCGTTGAACACCTGTTGATACGTGTGTGCTGAAATATTAACTCGTACGCCGAGAGATTTTTTTCTTTTTTTTCAACCGTACCACCGGTCTCACATACGCGTAATCTCGGTGATTGCTTATTCACTATTTTGCTTGGATGTTGACTTCATTTCCCTGTTGATTTATAAAAAAATAAGATTCGAGAATGAAGTTAATTGGCTAACATATTATTTTCTTGAAGAAATTTCATTTGTAGCGTAAGTACGATAAATATGGGAAATCGATTCAAAAAATCGAATCTTAAAGATCGATTTGCTGAAAAATCGTCACAAAAGTATCGATTTTTGGTTTATTATTCAATAATAAACCATTGTAATCGCTCTTGAAAAAAAAGTTTAACCCCCCCTGAAAATTTCATGGTTTACGTTTCAAATGGTGTAGAATCCGAATCTGCAATAAACATTTACACGTGTACGCCGTACGCACGATTTCTCCCAAACGGCTGAAGCAAAAAAGCTGAAATTTTCAGGAAAACTCCATGTTGATCCGGCAACGCCCCAATTCTTGAGCCAGCTCTCTCACTTAATTTAAAGTGCCCTTTAAGGGTTGTCAAAGTTTTGTAAAATCCCTAAAAACCTCAAAAAAAGTCAAGGCGGCCTAAATTTGTACTCTTTTTGAAGAACACTCCACGAGGAATCGAATGAGCTCCTCCCCAGGTCCGTAGGTCAAACCATTCCCGATCTATGGCCCGATTTATGGTGCCAACATTCGCGTTATTTTGGTTTATTATTGTTTTTGTTTTGATATCAGTAACCTAGTGACGTAGTGATGTAGTAATGTGGATACTGGAGTGAACTCCTAAAAGGCTTGGTAGCCGATACACGGGTTGAAGCATTCTGATAATTTTCAGAAAAAATCAGAATATATGAATTTTTCAGGAAAACGCTGCAAATTCTTTCACTGGGGTTTATTATTCAATTGGCTTGCGTTCATGATTTGAATTTCTACTAAGCTTTGGAGTGTGAGTGTTTCACAGGTGATACAGCGATTTTTGAATTTCAGGAGATATGCATAGAGCACGTAAATCTGTTCTCGATACTACTTGGATTGATCAGTCGATCATATTTGTGTTCACTAAGTGTGCCTCCTGAAATTCAATAATCGCTCTATCACCCGTGAAACACGCACACTCCAAAACTTAGTAGAAATTCAAATCATGAACGCAAGCCAATTGAATAATAAACTCCAGTGAAAGAATTTGCAGCGTTTTATGTCTTTACTTTGCTACATAAACTCGAAAATGTAACGCGGACAGCGTCACGAAAAATTGTAGCGTTTTACCTACATTTACGGGAATGCTTCAACCCGTGTATCGGCTACAAAGCCTTTTAGGAGTTCACTCCAGTATCCACATTACTACATCACTACGTCACTAGGTTACTGATATCAACACAAAAACAGTAATAAACCAAAATAACACGAATGTTGGCACCATAAATCGGGCCGTAGATCGGGAATGGTTTGACCTACGGACCTGAGGAGGGGCTCATTCGGTTCCTCGTAGAGTGTTCCGTTAAGAGTGTGAAAATCAATATTTGGTTGATATTTAATTCATTGGAGATCTACAGTAAGTTCACTGAATGCCCTCCTCCTTGCTGATAACAAAGATGGCATCTTTTGACCAAGATTCTTGAAAAGGCTAGTAGTTTTTTTGCATCTTCTACAATGGCAGCAAATTTTTGCACTCGTAATCTGAACTGACCGAGATAACCATGCGAGATTCATCGCGTATGCGAGATATCGAAGAAGCTTTTTCAAGAGTTGACAAGGCACACTTACCTGGAATTAGGAGGCCCCCGATGAAACAAGGTCCACTACCGTTTTCTGAGATATATAGATTTTAGAGAGTGTATGACCACTCAATTCAGCGAATTTATTCTAGTTGGAAATGACCTGTAGAATCGACTCCTTGAGTTTGGCCCATAGTTAGTGTAGACACCCTGTACTAAATGCACAAGTCTAAATTCAGACTTTTTTCGGTGTGCTGGTAGATGAGTGTAATCATGTTATTCAATTGCTTTAACCGTATGCAATATCTTTCGGGAAACGTATAACCCCATGCGATAATTATTATCCCCTCTTCTTCAATGCTAAGCAGGCTTTACTTCTCCTTATGGTAGTTGATTGTGGTTACATGTATCTCTTGTTCAAAACAAGTTTGAACTTTCTTAGTAGTTTTAGCGGAACGAAATTATAAGAACCTCAATGAAACGGGATTAATTTAATATTGTATATTAGCCAATGTTTTTGCTCTTAGTTTTGTTCGATAATCGATTTACAGAGCTCAATACAATATTTACTTCGCTCCCAATTATCTAATTCCCAAATTATGTATGTCGATCTCGACAACTCTTCCCTCCCGAAACTTCCAATTTGGAATATCCTTAATCTGACAGTTCCCCTTCCTTTTTCCAGAGTTTATGAATAATTCATTGACCGCTCCGTCACATTCAAGATCCCAATTTCCTTATAAAGACCAATTTTAATAAGGTAGCTCATAAATCTCAAATGAGGGTAATTCGGTTTCTTCTGAAACGAATTATGAATTAAAAAGCGAGAGGCCCATTTGCTGTGTGTTTTGGTCATGGTTGTTGGTTGTGCTGTGACCACTTTCATTTAAGAAATCAGATTGGAGCGTATAATAGGTTTATTTTTATTTTTCGGAAACGTTTCGTCCCGCTATGGTGACTTCTTCAGTCCTACAGACAGCATAAAACATTCGTCAATATTTACTAAGGCCTATTACATACATGTGAAAAAATAAAAATAAACCTATTATTTTACGCTCCAATCTGATGTGTGTTTTTATAAATACATCTCGGAACAACAGAAAAAACTTCGGATTTCGATTTTTATCAAAACCTGAGAACTTCTAAAGATAAACTTTGCAGATCTACAGAATGGGTTTACAAAAGGTAAAAAATCAATCTATAAGTGAATTTTTTATTGTGATCTGGTCGTCTTCTCTAAAGCTAAGTTCAACATAGTAACTTAAGAGGCTTCGGTTTCAAATTCAATTAACTAAATGAATTAATTAATTCGATTAATCCAATGTGGTGTGAGAATATTCAAGCTCCAGGCAAAAATTACCTGAACAGAAGTTCGTTGCAGATTATTTCAAGACCAAATCCGTGAGAAAAAAGTTCTAATCAAGCAGTCAGATTTCAGTATATTTGCCAGCATAATTTGTAAATGTCCAAGTCCTAAGGCTGGAACCTGACTGAAAAACATAACGTCAAGATGATGGTGAATGTAAATGTCTTTGCACAAAGTGGAAATCGCCGGTTGAATTGTGACAATCGAATCAGCCGATATAACTGCAACAGAATTTACTTTTCAAGAGTTCCTTTTGTTACCCAGTCTCTCAGTCTTTCTTTCCAGTCTCGTATTCTCTTTTATTTGCGGACAAGTGAAGTGTATGGATGTTTAATCCTATGTATGTAGACACAATACTGATGGAATAGTAGTATATAACATGAATAACTTTGAATACGGAATAGCTTTTCAAAAAACTTTATTCATTTCACAAAGTTATTAACAGAGAATCACAACGGTTAAAGAGAGCACTTTACTTCGTGAAGGGCGACACAAGACTGCCTGGCAATATACAACACCAGTGTGGCTCGCAGAGCGCTGAACAGGGTTTTCTCTAGGATCAACAGTTAAAAAAAAAAAAAAAATAAAAAATAAATAATAATAATTTCAGCTATTATTAAGGACTTAACAAATATGGGTCATTCTCCCATTTGGTTGGAAATTCCATTTCCCAATCACAAGAAATTCAAATCACTTAAAACCTGTTTTTCTCTTCGGGAATCTTTAAGAAATAGGCTAAAGATCCTCCTCATGAAAATTTGGTTCATAAAAGTGCGTGTGTTGAGAGATAAATGATTATGATGAAAATCATAATGGTGAGGGAATTGGGTAGAATGAGGGAATTAGTGATCACCACAATATTCAACTCTTTGAACTTCTTTATTAACTCACTTTATTGCACAATCATGTTGAGCATTATGGTTCTCAAAAAAGGTACTTGGCATAGGTACAGGTACTCATTTTGACAGCTCTTGACGAAGTTCTGGGTCGTTTTCTATTCTTTCCCGCCTCTTCCTGAGGTACTCCCTCTTCTTCCGCTTCTTTTCTACCACGTCCTGTTTAGATGGTGCAATTAGTTCTGTAAACCAAGGAATGATCAAAAGTTGTGATATTGCAATTTATTTCGGATAACAATTATAATTATAACTTCAGTTTTTGTCATGAACATAATTCCCTCACATCTTTCCTAATTCTCTCACTCCAGTAGAAGTGAGGGGATTAGGTGTGGGGGAATTAGGTTTTTAGCGATTATCAAAAGTGTGCCTCCCAACATGTGTTGCGGAGAAAAATAAACAAAATATCTTACATCTCCCTTTGGAAATACTTCAATTTATTTAAAGTAGAATGTGAAACTTACTCACCTTAATCAAAATACCACTGAGTGAGGTAATTAGGCCTTTGAATAGACAATTCGGGTTTTCTTCAATCACAATATCACACAAACTGAGAGATTAGAGGATTCAGGGCGACAGGTTACCCTGAAGTTGGCGGGAGCTTTCTCAATGTTGCTAACTGTTCAACACGACACAACCTTGCTCTGGGAAGAGCTGGCGCCTTGTTCAAAAAAAGGTGAGGGAATTAGTCAAAATCTTATGGACACTGATGAATGAGGCTACACACTTTATATTCAAAACTTTTGGGAGCTACTGTTGATACTGGTCGTCAGTTGAGAACATAACAGAGACACCAGAAAAAGAAGGAAAACGGTATGAGCTATAACAGGGATTTTATTCACCATTGCATCTCACAAAAAAGGTCAGTGGACAGGTGAGGGAATTAGGTTTTGAGGTGTTTTTGAGTGTTTTGAGACAATCAACCCCAAATTTGACTGGAAAATTAGGGAAGGGTCACAAGAAGGTCACAACCAAAAGAGTACGTGAAGATCATCACCGAAGCCACAGTTGTTCAAAAACATGAAATCCGATGGAATGGGAGAACGACCCATATACACTTATACCTACATAGGTGCAATATACTCTACACCGTCATAGACATTGAAACACAAAAATTTAACGACATTTGTAGACCCCTCTGCGCATTTTTTTGAGCCGCTTTGTGAGCTGAATTAGAGCAATAACTGAATTACGCGTCCCCCAATCCCGGTTTTAAATGAACGAGAAGGAACGTCCGACTCCACGACAATTCCCAGGGTACACGAGCTCCCCCTGCGTTTTTATACCGAAGCCTTCTAACGGATAACTGAACAAATTATTCAGTGGACTTTGCATTCCGCGATTAACGGCTGAAAAGGACCACCATCTCGACCAGTCGGATTGACTACCGCGCGGTAAAAGCGGATATTATACGGGTGAGGCGAAAAAAAAAGAAGTTATTGGAACCAATAGGCCCGGCAAACTCAATTGACCATTTAACGACTCCCGGAGTTTACAAGTTTGCGCTACCTTGTAATTTTAAACTTTCCCCCCTCTCCGGGACAACTTCCCGGGACCTTCTACGCGATTTTTTTACGTCTTTTTTTTATGACGACGTTTAGTGAGAGTTCCGGATGTAACTAAGGAGAAAAAACTCCGGTTCAAAAAACCCTCTGTTGAAAAAAAAAAAGTCCGTACTCTCTCCCTCCCCGCTTTCCGAAAAAATAAAACCGTTCAAAGAGTTACCGGTATTAAATCTTCCCTTGTAGCTCCAAAGAAAGGTTTGGTTTATTGGGTCATATTCTCCCCTCCATTCCCACTTCACCGCTGCCTTATTCGTTTATTTTCTTTTTTTTCACGTTGTATTTTTTTGTCCGGGAGGCCGAAATAGGGAAAACCCTATTATCAACTTTCTTTTTACCGAAGGAAATTCGTTGTTGTTCTAACCACTTACGGAGGTTTCCTTGGCCGTTCCCCAAGAAATATTATTTTCAACATTTGTTTTCAAACAACTCGCTGAATTCAGATAGGTCTATTGGGCGAGTTTTCTCATTCATGACCCAGCTGTTTTAAAATAAAGTGACGATAATATTGTATTTTAGTGATAAATATCATGCTCTCTTAATTTTCATAAAAATTAAACATTCCTTGTATCAATTGCTTCGCTGTTCTATAAATGTGGATGTCTTTGCTTGTGTACTTGATTGGGGTTGTAGATAATTAAAACCAATCAATCAAGTGCATTGTTTATAATTCTCATGACGGGTTGCGATATAAATTAAATTTTCTTTGAGACCTACTTAAGGAGCTCCATTAATAAAAAACGCTGCAAATTCTTTCACTGGGGTTTATTATTCAATTGGCTTGCGTTCATAATTTGAATTTCTACTAAGCTGTAGAGTGTGCTCGTTTCACAGGATAGAGCGATTATTGAATTTCAGGAGGCACACAAATATGATCAACTGATCAATCCAAATAGGTATTTTGGTTGAGAAGAGATTTACGTGCTCGATGCATATCTCCTGAAATTCAATAATCGCTCTATCCTGTGAAACGCGCACACTCCGGAGGCACACTCCGAAGCTTAGTACAGATTCAAATCATGAACGCAAGCCAATTGAATAATAAACCCGAGTGAAAGAATATTTATTTACCCCAGTAATAATATTGAATAATAATCCCCAGCAATAATATTTACCTATATATTATCAGCGTTTCATACATATCAGAATGCTTCAACCCGTGTATCGCCTATAAACTACAAGTATCCACATCGGCTATCACTCCAGTAACCACATTCACTACAACTCGACGCTATCGGCATCCCTAGGTTACAAACAAACAATAATAAACCAAAAAACGCAAATGTTGACACCATAAATCGGGCCATACATCGGGAATGGTTTGACCTACGGAAATGCGGAGGGGCTCATTCGATTCCTCATGGTATGTTCTTCAAATAGGTAAATTTTTAGGCCGATTCGACTTGTTTTGAGGTTTTTAGGAATTTTACAAAACCTTGACAGCCCTTAAAGGCACTTTAAATTGAGTGAGAGAGCTGGCTCAAGAATTGGGGCGTCGTCGGGCCAAGATGGATTTTTCCTGAAAATTTCAGATTTTTTGCTCCAGCCATTTCGGAGATATCGTGCGTACGGCGTACGGCGTACGGCGGATAAAATTTTTTATTGCAGATTCGGATTCTACACCCTTTGAAACGTAAACCACGAAATTATCAGGGGGGGTTAGAATTTTTTTTTTCCAGAGCGATTACAATGGTTTATTATTGAATAATAAACCAAAATCAATAATATAACATTTTTCTTATAATCGATGATCAATAGTCCTTAAATTCAAATTTGGAACGAACTGACCAGTGTCGATGTTGAGTCCACGTGTCTCCAAATCGCCAAGGCAGAAAGCGAGCGAATATTGGTAAGCATATGCGATGCAGTCCTCGCGTAGAAAAGTCGAATTTTGATGTGCGTACGAGTATGATGTGTGAACGGAAACAGTATGTTATGTATGCTGCCTCCAGGCGCCTTGGATCTGTAACGAAAGGTAGGGATCATCCGTGAGTATCGAGGACAATGAAGGCTAGAAATTGGCCGAGGAAGATTGGATTTAACTCATTACTTACATATTCCGATGTAATGTGGAGCAAAACGCAGACAATCGTCGGTTCAGACCAGTAGGGATCCAAAACTCCTGAATTCTAAAATATGCGATTTTGAAATAGTTGATTTCAACAGAAAATTGAGTAAAATGACGAGAGGTCTGGGTATATCGAAGACGAAGCGTGGACTGATGCGATGGGGAGAAGGGGAGCGGAGCGTTGAGACGAGAGGAGAGGAATCATATTGTTCGTCACTCACAAACACAATCACATCCGAACATGAACGTAGTTTACGGAACTTAGTAAATAGAAGGCCTACCTACGAGGCGTAAACAGTGGATCTTCAGCGAATTCCGCAAAAATTTTTCAGAAAAAATGACATGTTCAGATGGTTTCAAAATTATCGAAATTTTGGTAAAAGGGTTGAAGACCCTAAAAAATGCTTCCAGACGATAACTTTCCTTAGGATCAAGACAAAAATGTCGTTCTTTCGTTAAAATCGAGCACTCCAAAAGGAAAGATGAGTTCCTTGAGCCCACTACGCTGTAGGAGTTACAAAGAAAGTTCGTGCATGGGCAGTAGTTACTGATGGTGTTAAAATTTATAATAGACTTTTAAACTGGTCTTCCCCCTACTATCCTCGACATTTAACCGTGATTGGCCCCCTAAAACTGGTGAATTTATGTTGAGTGACTTTTCATTTCGGCATATCCACAATAGTTCTTTTGAGTGGGAGTGAAGGGGTCCTGAAATCGGAACGCACAGTCCCTCTAACATAGATTAGTTTTGTACATGTGCAGATTGATATATGGATTAGGGACTGTTTGCAGTTTAATCCGCAAACCTTTTGAAAATCTCATCAATATTGAAGGAAAACGGTTGAAATAAAGCTTGTCGCAAGAATCAGTGGACATTTTTCTTTTTAATAACTCCCCTCAGAAGGAGGGGGCCACAACGTTTAATAAAAACGAAAAAAAAACAAAAAATGAAGGTGGGGAGGAAGCCCATGTTCACCCCATGCCGGCCCTAGCGATTCGGGAATTTGAAGAAGACGGATGGAAGGAAGTACCCCGATAAAATGACCACCAGTTGAGATAAGGGCCCGATGGACGCAATAGGTGATACGACGAAACACTCCTGCCGAGACGCCCAACTCGAGAAACTCTTTGGCACTTTCCCTCATTAAATTCCATGCCATGACACAGCCGCAACTATGGCCTTTATGTTATAAGGCATCACTCCTTTTAGCTCATATATCCGCACGACAAACGGCATCTACTGCCACACAACTGCCTCTAGGAATGAAAATGTCGTTAGTCGCCAGCCCCAACGCCAACAGAAGCCCGTTGCATCCACACCTGTCTAGATGCTCAGCAAATGAAGGAGATCTTCAAGGCCAACCACGAGCAAAAAACTGACTTGAATGTGCTTATAAATATAACAAAATATCGATTGCACTCGGTGGTTTTTAATATCAACAATGCCTAAACTATGTGCTGCACGAATTGTTGATAGACGGACGCATAAAAACTAAAACACCGAGTCGAAAAAAATATTGATTTTGATTTTAGAGGATTTGAAAACTTGAAGGTAAATTCAATGCTCAAGAAAGCAGGTTCGGAAGCAATAATTACGTTGTGGGGCTTTTCGAGCACGATATTGTTAAGTCCAACTCAATTTAATTCAATTGAAGGAGAAGCTGCATCGAGGGAGGCTCACCCGGAGACAGCTAGCCATTCGAGCTTGACGAGCAGGGTATCGGGTCAATCGACTTCAAACGGTTCCTGGCTTCAATGGATGAACTGGCCGTACAATTCAAAGCAAATAGTTACAACCAACATGGTTCCGTAGTGATCTCTCTGAATGAGTGTAAATTAGGTAATCTAGGACCTTTAGTTCGGAGGGCTATAAGTACTCTATAAGTTATAAAATCATAATAAATACCGCTATTCTACGTTGCTTCCTGACAATTACCACAATGTGGTGTGATTTGAGTTCCTCTTTAGAAAATTGAGCTTTACTTGACGTTGTTTGAAGTAGGCTAGGTCTGAGATGCCTGGGTACCAAGCCTAGGAAGTAGTTCAAAGGCAATTTATCTCTAACCCGCCAAGTACTATAGTCACCTCTAGGTGACAGTACTTTGATAATTAATTAAAAATAAATAAGCCGCCAAATTCGATTTTTTTGCGGTCCTACGGGATCTACAGGGCATGGACAACAACTTACGAGCCATAAAAGAGGTTAATATTCATGACAGTTCAATTGATAAGCTCATATGTTTTGTTATCTCGTGAATTTCGTGTTTCTCTGCAACTTGTCAAGAGTTTTGAGAAAAATACCGAAGATCAGGGACTTTTTGTGATAATCTGTTTTTTAGGATGTAGCATGTGTTTGTAAATAACATTTTGTCCAGAAAAACTCAAACTGAAGCCCCCTATACTCAACCAAATCAGCCATGTCACCTGTAGGTGACTCTAGGATTTCACGGAACATCAACCCCCAACTCTCACCCAAGACGTCAAAAGTGTTTTATCCGTAATACTTATGTTTTGTTTGAACTGTGAACAAGGTGAAAGTGTGTCTGGTGTTGGCTGTTCTCTGTTGACCCCGTTGGAGGAGGATTTTAGATATCACAGATATACCATGGTAGGCATGGCAGCAAGCAGCACATACAGGCGAAGCCAATCCTTTTTGGCTACAAACTCTGGTCCGTAGCCATCAAGAATGGGTTCCTTGTTTCGATTGAACCTTACCAAGGTGCAAAAGCTGGCCCCCTTCCTCATCAAAATGAAATTGGACTTGGAGCTGCAGTCGTCCTCACCACTCATTCAAGGATGCCAACAGAGCTCTGACCGTGCAATTTGTACATTGAAAATGTTTTCACCTGGTTGCTGCTGCTGAATAGTCTTCATGGTTGGTATTCATTCCACAAAACTAATGTTTGATTCAACGTACAAGTGATAAAGTTCACAGTGTAAGATTTTGGAGGACTAGCCTAGAGTCACCTAGGGGTGACACCCTCATATCTTTTGAATTAATAATTTTTCTCGCGGTTTTTCGTCTTGTATGCTTTTCATTACCTCTCAGTAACAACATATAAAAAGAAGGAGTGGAAATTTGCATGGGCGCCCTTATAGTACTTGGCGGGCTAATGAGGACACCATAACATAGGATACGGCTTCAATAATAATAATAATAATAATAATTTTCGCATATTAACTTGATTTAGGCAGGTCTTAGAGAGCAAGTCACGAAAGGCTTGGAAAGGTACAAAGTGGAATTTCCAATCAAACTGATAATCGACAAATATTGGAGAAAGCAACAAAAATGTCTAAGCTTTGGAGGCTTGTATAATGGTCCACAGGAATAAACGAGTCTCTGCAAGATTTTGAACTGTGTCTATAGCGTAGAGAGTAGCCGATCCATGATTTTTCTATCTCAAAGATGAAGGAACATTCCGAGAAAACGTTTCTCTATTCTCGAGCGTTCCACTGTAGAAAGGTTTCTCACTGTAACCTTGAACTCACGAACCCAATATTGGGGCACCTTCATTTCGAACTATCCATCAGTCACTATTTCTCCCGTGAGGGATTTCAGTGGTCTCAATGATAAGTGTGCGGCGATGAGTGGAGAGCTCAGAGGAAAAATCGTGGGAAAGACACTGAGGATAGAATGAAAGAATGGCGGCTAGAGCAAACAATATATAAGACATACCTAAGCTGCTTTCTTCGAGCGAGTAGGGGTTGGCTCTGAGTGACGCTCTATAGTGAGATTTATTGATCAATTATTAATCCTAATGGTGGAGCCCCTTTTCTACATTTTTCACTTTTCCGTTTCCCATTGTGTATACCTCCACTCTCCCCGTGATTGGACTATTTATTATAGGATTTCTCAGCTTCAGAGAGAACGAGTGATATAGTTTCATTATTTTTGTAGGATAATGGATACGGCCGGCGGGTAAGGAAGGGGCTTCAAGGGTTCCCCTTATAAATTACCCTCTCTTTGCTGGCGGGTTCCGCCCTTGAACTCGGCGTCTTTTTTTGTTTTTTCCTTTTAAAGTACACATCATAAGCGTGCTCTTCTACGTATTAAAACATCTGTTATTTATGGGTAGGTACCCGTTTTAGCCGCGGAAGATGAAGGGAGACCCCGTGCTGTCTTTTATATTAAAAGGCTACCCCCCGTTGTATCAGATTTGAAGAGTTCTTCAGTATATACATACTCAAAACAATACTAAATTTAAAATATCCGCCAGTGATGTCCGGAGCATCAATTTTCTGGTGTTATTAACATGAGCGGTTATTGGGTTTGGAAGGTGGCATTTACATGAAAGTGTAGAACTGAAGTTGCATCTCAATATGACCGAATTAGTGCTTCAAACAGAAGAAGAAGAAAACATGCTTAATTCTCCAAAAATCAGTTCGTTTCAAATTTTGATAATAAATATTAAACATGAAAAAGAACATCAGAAGTATGGAGGTGGTCCTGATGCTTCTGCCTGAACCGTCACAGTATCAGAAAAACGCTGCAAACTCTTTCACTGGAGTTTATTATTCAATTGGCTTGCGTTCATGATTTGAATTTATACTCAGCTTTGGAGTGTGCGTGTTTCACAGGTGATAGAGCGATAATTCCATCCAAAATACCTATTTGGATTGTTCAGTTGATCATATTTGTGTGCCTCCTAAAAATTCAATAATCGCTCTATCACCTGCGAAACACGCACACTCCAAAGCTTAGTAGAACTTCAAATCATGAATGCAAGCCAATTGAATAATAAACCCCAGTGAAAGAATTTGCAGCGTTTCATGCGTATCATTCAAGAATGCTTCAACCCGTGTATCGGCTACAAAGCCTTTTAGGAGTTCACTCCAGTATCCACATTACTTCATCACTATATCACTACATCACTATGTTACTGCGATGAAAACATGAACAATAATAAACCAAAAAAACGAAAATGTTGGCACCATAAATCGGGCCGTATATCGGGAATGGTTTGAGCTACGAACCTGGGGAAGGGCTCATTCGATTCCTGATGGCAAGTTTTTCAAAAAGAGTCCAAATTTAGGCCGCTTCCACTTTTTTTGAGGTTTTTTTGGATTTTACAAAACTTCTCCAACCCTAAAAGGGCACTTTAAATTAAGTGAGAGTGCTGGCTCAAGAATTGGGTCGTTGTCGGATCAATATTGATTTTTCCTGAAAATTTCAGAGATTTTGCTACAGCCGTTTGGGTGAAATCGTGCGTACGGCGGACGGACGGAAAAATTGTAATTGCAGATTCGGATTCTACACCCTTTGAAACGTAAACCATGAAATTTTCAGGGGGGTTAGAATTTTTTTTCCAAGAGCGATAATAAAATAATAAACCAAAATGATTAATAATTTATAAATGTCGTAACCATGCTTCTCCCAGCTCAGATTTACAATTTGAAATTTACAATTCGAACTCCTCGATCAGGTATGCACAGTGTTCCCAGAGAAGGAAAGCGAACTATGTTTATTACAACTAATGCTCTGACCATACAGTAAACGAATTTATCACTCCTAACTCATTACACTAACTCCCAGATACGGCGATCTGAAGTCAACCAACACTCAACAGCCATCGAAAAAGTGGTGATAAGGTTCATCCATTGAGACCCAGACAGCCCATTGATCACATTCTCCTAGAGCTGTCCGATCTCAAATAAGTCCCGTTATTAAATGTGATTAGTAAACCCTCCAACTTCAGTAACCAGTGGGAAAAGAAAAATTGATGGCCTGCCAGTAAATCAGCGAGTCTGACTCCAGGCTCAAGAAGCTAATATACGAAGAATTTATTGATACCTGTGCAGTCGCCCGCCTTGATTCCAGTTTCGGCTGCATCCACCAATGTTTTCCAACTGTCCTGCCTTCTTATCCAGTCTCTCTATCGTGAGCATGTATTTCCATATCGCCCTATTCAGCTATTAACTGAAATCCTGGTCATTAACACTTTCTGCCCCGCTACACTTGGGTACCCACTGGTAAGTTCAAGTCCAAGAACACCATACAGTGCGTGAGTAACTTTAGCGCACAGACCAGCCACGCTGCAAACTTCTAAGATACAAACTAATTTGGAATGTTCCTTCGTGAACGAAAATTTGATTTCACAAAATATATCAGTTCCTGTTTCAAGGTATTGGACATGCTAAAGCCAAATTAAAACCTAAAACATGAAAATTTAGTTTTGATCATTAACTTTTCCCCATTGTGTTTGGGAAATATTTGACTTGTAGTAGCAACCTACTTGTTCGTAGTATATTTTCTCACCTTACTTTGTCTACCGTTAAACATCCCATAGCTTGAAAACTTTCTTTTTTAACAAGACTTTCCCCTTAATTAGAAATATCAAGTCCACTCCCTCCTCGACAACTTGGGAAGGGAACTCTTTCTTGACGGTGCCAAACGCAGGAACCTCAAAACCTCCGCCTAAAAAGTACATTTCCGCCCTTCTTACAAAACAGCTTCCTAATAAAAGACCTCGTCTTAAGAAAGTCGCAGTCACTTTTGTGTATTCCCAGCTTCTTGAATTCCTGTCATTTCCACAGGATTACTTTATTGGCCTCATAAAAAGGAACTCCTCAAGGCCCTCGGAGGCTTGAATGAATAAGTAATTTTATTGAGGAGGTTTTTTAAAAGGAGATTTGTCGATTTTGGTTTCCTCGAACGGTTTTTACCGCGTTTCCGAGCTTTTTGAAAGGACCGAAGAAGTTCATTTCGTAATCACGTCGATGTTCCGATCGTAACGAGATTATCGGAAGCTGAAGAGGTGATGGAAGGAAGAAAAAGAGGCTGGGGGGGGGGGGGGGGGCCCGGTCGACCGTTATGATTGGTTTCGAACCTTCTGATGTGAAAGGGCATACAGACCTATTTTAAATTTATGTCAAATCTTATCTAAAATAGAGTATTTGGTGTGCAATGAAATTGTTAATTATGTGACAAAATATTTTCAAAATTAACTTCATGCGTTCGAGCCAACATGAGTCACACCGGCGCTCGCGCAGCTGTCTGTTGACCGCCCTTGCTTTTTCAATGATTATCTTGCTGGTTTCTCTACTTTCCATTGCAGTAAATACAAAAGAACTAAAATACAATTAAAAAAACACATTTTTCATAAAAAAATTCTTTATTATTTAAAATAACAGCCGTTAATTTTCGTAAATGCCTAAAAATAAACTCTTGCTTCCGAAAATACGCAATTGGCTTCTCTTGGAAAATGATTACTTTTGTTTGAATTTTTTCTTTGTTGAAAAACAAGATTATTTATTTCAATTGAACTAGATAAGAAGGTATTTAATTGCTTACACATAGGTATTTAAACTCATGTATGAATGTGACATGACCAGGTAACTCACAAAAGCGCGATGTATCAAAAAGGCCACTTGGACTATAATTCTTTCAAAATTTTTGTTGTAAAAATGTCATTTTTTCAACCTAGCTAGTAGGTCCAAAATTACGATATACAGAAAAATCACAAATGAATAATAATAATAATAAAAAAATAAAATAAAATAAAAAAAAAACGTAATATAGGTAAGTTTTATTCCAGTCTTGGAGGGTTGTTCAGTTTATCTCGCTATCCTCGTTCTCAAGCAACTGAACAAAACGCTGCAAATTCTTCCACTGGGGTTTATTATTCAATTGGCTTGCGTTCATGATTTGAATTTCTACTAAGCTTTGAGTGTGCGTGTTTCACAGATGATAGAGCGATTATTGAATTTCAGGAGGCACACAAATATGATCAACTGATCAATCCAAAAAGGTATTTTGGTTGAGAACAGATTTACGTGCTCTATGCATATCTCCTGAAATTCAAAAATCGCTCTATCACCTGTGAAACATGCACACTCCAAAGCTTAGTGTAGAAATTCAAATCATGAACGCAAGCCAATTGAATAATAAACACCAGTGAAAGAATTTGCAGCGTTTTTTATGGTTATCAGAATGCTTCAACCAGTGTATCGGCTACAAAGCCTTTTAGGAGTTCACTCCAGTATCCACGTTACTACATCACTACGTCACTAGGTTACTGATAGCAACACAAAAACAATTATAAACCAAAATAACGCGAATGTTGGCACCATAAATCGGGCCATAGATCGGGAATGGTTTGACCTACGGACCTGGGGAGGGGCTCATTCGATTCCTCGTGAGTGTTCTTCAAAAAGAGTACAAATTTAGACCGCCTTGACTTTTTTTGAGGTTTTTAGGGATTTTACAAAACTTTGACAACCCTTAAATGAGAGAGCTGGCTCAAGAATTGGGGCGTCGCCGGACCAACATGGATTTTTCCTGAAAATTTCAGCTTTTTTGCTTCAGCCGTTTGGGAGAAATCCTGCGTACGGCGTACGGCGGACGGGCGGAAAATTTTTTTATTGCAGATTCGGGTTCTACACCCTTTGAAACGTAAACCATGAAATTTTCAGGGGGGGGTTAGAATTTTTTTTTTTTCAAGAGCGGTTACAATGGTTTATTATTGAATAATAAACCAAAAATGGAAAAGGGTTATTCGTGGTTTTCGGTGAAAGAAGAAGAGGGCGAGAGAGGCAAGATAGGCAAATTAAGTTGCAAAACTATGCAAAAAATCTTAATTTACTAGATAGGTACCCACTTATTACAAGCTTTTATTATTTTAGTTATACACTACTAACGTAATTATAATTTACTTACCTACATTTTATGATGTCGATGAAAGTATTCCGTCAGGAGTCGCGCGGCTGTCTCCTGACCGCCTGACTCAATACTATCAACTTTGGAACTGTACTGAACGTAAACGAAGAGGCGAGACACTGACCTCAGGGGTGGAATTATTCCACTGGAATATACAGTCGGAAATGTAACTAGAGAATACATGGCCCTCCCATCCCCCCAAAAATCGTAATTGAGCTCGTATTTTCGAAATACAAGAAAGGCGGTCACTTGACCGCCCGCGCGAAAGGTTGAAGGATAAATGAGCAAGTACGTTCAGAACAGAAGAAAGAAGGAAAAAAAGTTGAGGATAATAACTGCAATGGATTCAAGACAAATGGCTCCATTTTCACAGCACAGACCATTACATCAGCAGTTCGATTTTGGCTATAGATTGAATTCTCCGTATACTTTGCCATGACTTTCGGTGATATCTCCTACATCTCTTCCTCCATGAATTACTTTATCTACATCGTGATTAGGTAGCCTTCCAGGAAGACTCTTCTACGCCCAGCTAAATGGTCGAAAATCCAGCGGTGTTTCGAAAAACGTCTTCGCACACGTATTCTACAACTGGTTTCCAAAAAAAGAGCCTCTTATAGATTTTTTTTAGAGGCTTCGTTTTTGAGTTATTTTACTTTTAAGATTTTTTCGTGTTTTCGAACTTACGGCACTAAAACAGCCGTAACTCCGGCGTTTTCAAATTATTTGCAAATCTAAGTATGCCGTTGAAAGATCATGAAATTATCTATCGTCTCAGTCTTTAATAATAATTTTTTAAAAGGAACTGAAGGGTAAAAATGAGCCTGAAAAGTAAATTTTGTCAAATTTTAAAAAAAGTTCTTTTTTTAATGGCCCATTAGTCTTTCCTAATTTTATTGGTACGCTTGAGCCTGTAATCTTAAAAAATGCGCAAAAGTCTCAGGTTTCCAATGGTATATTTAATTTTTGGTCTTAGAGGGAACTTTTTTGAAAAAATTGAGATTTTATGCAAAAAAACGTGTGTTTTCAAGCACATTTGATGTGATCGAACAAGTGTGTGGATCTGCCTTTGACCGTTAATCACAATATCATACTCAACATTTTGCTCGTGACGATGCTTCTATCATAGATAAGAAGAGGAAATCATAACAAACAACGGGATCAAACCTCACGATATCAGGAAGAACGGGAGACATTTAACAGTTGATTTACATCAATTCATTCCGCGGAGGCTCTCACTCAAACTTAAATTTTGTAGGTATTGCCGTTGACATGATACATTCTACACCCGGAAAAAAAGTTTTAGTTATGTAGGTTTTATTCTCTTTTTGTGCTTAAAAATGTGCTTGAAAATACCCGTTTTTTTGCATAAAATATCAATTCCCTCAAAAAAGTTTCCCGTAAAACCTAAAAATTAAATATACCATTGGAAAGCTGAGACTTTTCCTCATTTTTTAAGCTTGCAGGCTCAAACGTATGGTTAACATTAAGAGGGACTAATGAGCCATTAAAAAAAGAATTTTTTTCAAATATATAGAAATTTGACCAAATTTACTTTTCAGGATCATTTTTACCCCTTAGTTCCTTTTCAAAAAAAATTATTAATAAAGATTGAGACGATAGATAATTTTATGGTCTTTCCAACGGCATACTTAGATTTGCAAATACTTACGGCTGTTTTAGTGACGTTAGTTCGAAAACACCAAAAAAATTTAAAAGTGAAATAACTCTAAAACGAAGCCTCTAACAAAAATCTCTAGGAGCCACTTTTTGTTAGAAACTAGTTGTAGAACACGTGTGCTAAGATTTTCGGATCATACGCTGTACACCCTGTACGAATATAAGAGGGTCTCTCTGGAGAGACGTCACATTATTGATAGCCAGCCTCGTCAAGATATAAAGAACGCCCACGTGTGATGGATATGGAAAGTTTCCCCTTCTCGTTTCTTGAAATTACTACACGTCATGATGAACCTTCGGCTTTTTAGCTTCAGGGGTGCTATCTGGATGTTCCAGGCCAGTTCCTCAGCCTAGAAAGAGCAACCAGTCCATTCCATCACCTCCTTTTTGCCCATAACCCCCCCCCCCCCCTCCGCTACATTTTGAAAGCCTCTTCGTTTCGTGTAACTGCTACCCGTGAACATTAACTCTAATTTTTTAGCCTCAGGGTTCAGGTGTAACCTCTTTGTGTTGCAGGATAATCGACTTAGCCCTTGGAAGGGACAACTCGTTCATTCCATCACCTGCTTATTACAAATACGAATGTGCATAGTGAAACATATTATTAGGCATGAATACAGTACAAATCCCCTCAACTACTGCGATTCGACCAGATTACATAATTTCGAATGAATTCCTTGGGTAGAGATCGATTATAGTATGACTTTGGTCACCTATGGTTTAAGAAGGTAACCATCTTATTTTACGAGTACTTTACTAATTTTTTTTTCAATTACGAAGTAATCAGCTTAGACCTTGATACCACAGGTTAAATATACGTGTAATCATTCTCACAGTTTTGGTTTATTATTCAATAATTTGTAATCGCTCTGGAAAAAAAAAATTCTAACCCCCCCTGACAATTTCATGGTTTACGTTTCAAAGGGTGTAGAATCCGAATCTGCTATAACAATTTTTCCGTCCGTCCGCCGTACGCACGATTTCTCCCAAACGGCTGGAGCAAAAGATCTGAAATTTTCAGGAAAAATGACTGGAATGATAGCCAATGTGGATACTTGTAGTTTATAGCCGATACACGGGTAGAAGCATTCTGATATGCATGAAACGCTGATAATCCAAAGGTAATATTATTTAATATTATTACTGGGGTTTATTATTCAATATTGTTACTGGGGTAAATAAGTATTCTCTCACTGGGGGTTATTATTCAATTGGCTTGCGTTCATGATTTGAATCTGTACTAAGCTTCGGAGTGTGCGTGTTTCACAGGTGATAGAGCGATTATTGAATTTCACGAGATATGCATAGAGCACGTAAGAAATCTGTTCTCAACCAATATATCTATTTGGATTGATCAGTTGATCAAATTTGTGTGCCTCCTGAAATTCAATAATTGCTCTATCCTGTGAAACACGCACTCCAAAGCTTAGTAGAAATTCAAATCATGAACGCAAGCCAATTGAAAGAATTTGCAGCGTTTTATTCTAATTTCAGACATTTAAATGTATTTTGACAAGTTATGTATAGATGCTTTCATACATAAATAGATAATTTAAATAAAAATTATAACAATTCGGCATTTGACTTAGTAAGGACAAACAATAATTGACTATTCAAAAAAAGACGTATGCAACACTTTTGCGGCAATGGAAAATGATTTAATTCGTACGAAATTAAGTATAATCGAGTAAAACACGGTTGTTGTACCGACTCCGAGGAATGGGAAATAAAATGAGAAGGCGGGTAGGGAACTTGATATTTCTAATTACGAAGAAGGTCCTTCTAAAGGGAAAGTTTTTAAACGTCGGGTCGCAGAGACTTAAGGCAGAACGAGCCGGAGAAATTGGAAAGCGGGACCGGCCGTAAGAGCACCTTAACCAATTCAACTTGAAATATTCATCCCGTTGCGGTTTAAAAACTTTTTCAAATGCAATGCGGAGTTTTGCTTTTACCCCTTTTGCATCTATGGTAATCCGAGTAGACCTTGCCGTGTGAAAAAGAGAAAAAAACAGGATGCGTAAATTTTCAATTTACTAGAATTAGACCGAGTTAGAAGTAGGTAAAATACCTTTTGTGAGAGTTATGAAGCTGGTTTCAACGCTTACGGGTGCCAATGTGGGTTCCCGCTAAAATCCAAGGTTTAGTTATCGTTCGTTAGGTAATTTGACCTGGTTGGTTCACGCTCGATTCCATTTTTTTTGTTACTTTCCTACTCTCGAAAGATCAAGGGGAAATTACGTAATCATCTAGAACCTTACATTTCGAAACTCCCCGCACATATGCGTCAACACCCAGATGGCAGACAGTTGTTTCATGTCAAACCTTCAGTTATCAGAACATTCGTTACACTTTCAGGCAATGAATATTTTTTAAGCATCCGAACTTTTAACTCTTTAACCATTCGAATTGATTAGGTTCCCTTTACGTTTTTCTCTAGTTGTCAATGTATGTATGGGTCCGCACAACCTTGTACCAAGTTTTATTCATTCGTTTTCATCAGGTTTTGAAGAATATTGCAAGTTTCCATGTAGATAGTCTCGTTGCTTACAATGCGCGCAGTCTGGTAACTTCAAATTTTCTGAAGACTTCATAGGAATTGGTTGAAAAAATAAAGCATTTCACATTAATCTTCTGGTAAAATTACACAATTGAAACAAGTTGAATATAATAGTATACGCCCAAAATGCGAGTGGGAATCTCGATAACAAGGCATTAGAAATTCGAAAGTGAAAACGACGCTTTCGGTGCCTTTAGAGGGTATCTGAGTAAATGGTTAGATCACCTTCATTTCCTCTATTGTCCACATAAAAAATGACTTCATTTTTCCCAGGTGATAGGTAAAAAACAGTAACGTAGGTGCCGGTCGAGGGTGTTGTACGGAGATTCTACTAAATAAACGTTCAACATTGACTTGCTTTAAGTGGTTCAGTATATCTTGTCTACCGTACAGTCCCTATCCAACCAATGGATGCAACGAATTCTGCAGTAATCACCTACTTCTCACAAACTTCTCAAATAGACACGATTTCCTGTGGAAAATTCATAGCAGATTCCGAATAGGTACTTTATTTTCGTCTGAAACCTCCTTAAACCATGAAAACCCTGAATCAACTGAACAAAAATTTACCAACATCTCGTTCGTAACAGTTCTATTCTTGCATGATTTTCTCTACTCACTCTACAAAATCTAGTAAAAATATTCCAAAATGAATTTTTAAAAGGTTATACTTTTCCGAAACAATGATACCAACCCCGACTGTTGAATATGGAAACTAGGGGAGCTTTAATTTCTCTAATTTATGCAACTTAAAATCGGGAATTCGATAATCCATACACGAAACTTACTCTACCAACTATCCTAAGAGTATAATCAGCTTGAAAGTTGATCGCCTGATCAACGTGTTTTCCCATCTTCCTATCAATCAACTTCATTTCATACAACACTACTCCTTACCGTTTCATAACTCTGCCCAGGGTCCATTCTTTGGCAGATCAAGTCGGCCCAAACTTATTATTATTTGTTTGTATTCAATTTGTTTGTTTTACAGGTGAATTCCTGTTTCATCAATTGAACGACTCAAGTAGATCAATAAAAGTTGGAACCATTTGCTCTTGATAATATGAGTTTCAATCCCAGTACCTTCCAAACAAGAGAGAACTCCAAGCACTTGTACCTAATTGGTACGAGACGGCGAAGTGGGTATACAGTACCCGCACGACCGCTAGGTCTTGAAGGTAGGGTCGGTCTGGCCCCTTGATGTCCCCAATCGCCAAACCTAGTCCGTGGGTGGCATGAGCGTTTCATTAGGGGAAGTACCTAATGTTTTTAGATTCAGGAGACAAACTTTCTTGAACGGAATCAAAATTTCCACTCGCAATCAGAGTTTCAAACCATTCTGAATACCTTTCGGTATGAGCAAGTGTGGACGTGTCCACTAATCCTTGTAATAAACTGTATTTTTACAGCTTCCAAATGATTTTGATGAAACTTTCAAGATATATGCGTGTGACTTAGACATTCGGAGTACTTTGAACATTGCCGCTTGTTGATCAAGCAGTTCTTTTTCCTTTTGAAACGGGACGGGTCTAAGTCACTGTTATTATGATACCTAAACAGACCAAACGTTTATTTTCTATCAACAATACTTTTCTTTTCTCTTTCGCAGAAATACAGATTTTAATAATGGGAGTATCATAATGTACCTATAATTTATCTACTAAGTAGGTACCTGATTTTCATTAAAAAATAATAAACATTGTTTTTCGGATTTAAAATGTGAATGTCTCTACGAAATCGAACCAAAATCATAAATGTGACTAATATCATTCGAAAGCTGGTTAAATGCGCTACTTTTTATGGAATTTGCAGTTTTGTGGGTGGTCTTTTAGTAAATTGATGAGCGATAATGAAAAATAAGAAAATCTAACTTTCCTACATAAGTTAAAGTTTGAGCTGTTCATTCGATGTAAAGTTAGTGACTTTTATGGTAACCTGTACTACCATCTTATTGGAAATTTAATGCTGAATCCGAAAATGTACTAAAAAATTGAGAAACATTGAAGAAAAGTGCACATAACATAGCTTTTAATGAAGAAAAAAAAAACGTGGTTTCCTCGAAGAAATATTTAAAAATCATATCACCGGAACGGGTTGAGATAGAACAGTGCGGTTGGCGGCGTTTTGCTCCATTTTTGATCTAGTTTTATCCAGAAAATTTTCGTACACCAAGAGGGAATCATCCTGTATACTACATGAAAATAAAACTCCGTTAAATCGATGATCGGTTTGACTGTCGATGAAGTTACGTGTGATGGTTCGTGACAAACGTCTGAAAAATTTTGTGACAGTTTTTTTTGACATAAAAAGTTGACGTGATACTCCTTGTCAGTTAGGTCATGGCTGAAACATGTTCCATGCTAATTCATATGAGGCACACACATATGACGCACACACTTTAGAAGATGACAATCACTTGAAATTACGGCATTTTCGACTGTAAAGGCTTTAAAATGTAATCAAATGGAAAATCAGATAGAACAACTTGAATCAGTATTGAAAATCAATGAAAATGGATGTGTCCATTGCGTTTGAGGATGAGCACGGCCGGAAAAATGAATTGTTTATAAAATTTGGTAAAGAAACCTGTCATAAACCTGTCATAAAAAATGGGGTGTTAAAAAAAAACCAAAAAACCATCGATCCATCGCGCATGAATTATTGATATTATTTTTCTCAAATTCTACGGAAGAATTTATGAAGACTACTCTTGGTCGAGATGGCAATTGTTTAAATGAAGGGAGGTAAAGCTAAAACCCGAAATAAAAACATTGAAAAATCATGAATGTTACCCAGTCATGGGCAAACTCCGGCCTTCGGGTGTTAATCCGGCCCAAATACGAAGGGAAAGAGGGGAGGAAAGGATTGGTTTTTTTCATGTCAAACAAACTTTGAGTTCGAGCACTGTACGGATTTGGCAACGTGCGGTGAACGTGTTAATTGTAGCAGTCGCCGATCATGGCTAAATTTGGGAGGAACGACTAATTAAAGAGTTTAAATTGGCTTTGCTTTCTTATTCGGCAACGAAAATGTTTTGTTTTACCTGGATCTCCACTTGAAAAGTTTGCTCATGACTGATATAAACCTTTTAAAAACTACCATCTCACTGGCGAACCCTGTAGGTTGTATCGGGTGGGTGTCTAACTGTAACGGCATAGGCGAATCGCCTTCCACAGATACGATGTCTGAAAGAAGCCCTGAATGCCCTCCGTCGCTCTTCTCCCCGGTGACTTCCATACTATAAATTCTATATGGGACCGTGTCCTCTTCGCCTGCCACCTGAGCACCCTCGAGCTCAGTTTCGAAACTATGTCCCAGGGAGCTTTCGAGTATTTATGTTGTTATGCAAACCGACAAAGTTCGCTCGGAAACGGGCGGATCCATAATGCAGGGGAGTTTCTTGAATTGGTATACTCTACTTTTAGACGCCGTCTTACGCTATAAATATAACGGCACTAGTGGAATTTTAATAATAATCACTTGTATGGAATTCTCAATTAAGTTTGTAAATGATTCAATTCGTGGCCTTCAAACATCAGCCTTTATAAAACCAAGTGTTTTGCACAATAATCAAATTCCGTTTTGGAATTATCTAGTATAAAACAATACTTCACTGACAAAAAATATTCAGAGATTTCTTACTAACCAAGGATATATTCGTTGTACAACATTTTAGCCTACAAATTGTTCAAATTTCAAAAATTAGAAATGAAAAAAAAAAAAAAATGTTTGAATAATATATATTATACAGGGTGTCTTCTATCCAATGGATCACCCTCCGAAAATCGCCCTAAAATCGAATAACAAATTGCGCAAAATATGGTGTCATGTAAACCTTAAGTGTGGTACATGAATTTCCATTGTTTTTCAACGATGATTCACGTGGTGCTGTCAGTTTTGAGATTTAACTCACTTTTTATCGATATTATCCCCATAATCTATGTTTTTCGGTGAAATATTAGTTTTTCCTCACCCTTTCGAAACACGGGCTTGGAACCGGCTTTGGCGGGTTTAAAAATAAATCTACTGCCAAAGTTGGTACTTCGGAAAAACTGTAATATAAGGCTAATAAGTAAAATAAGTAAATAAAATTAATAATGGAATAATAAGGCTCCGCTACAGATAAAATAACGCTACATAACGCTTGCTCTTTTAAAACGATTGTCATTGGACACATCATTCTTTTTCGGAGCTCAGAAGATCAACGGCATACTCCGAGAGCTCCAAAGCATCTTGTTCTTGAACTCCAGACAAAGGAGGTTCTTTCTGAAACATCACGCATGGGAAGATTGAGGAAAATTAGTCTCATCGGCACCCATATTCTCAGATACAGGAACCTCACCAGCCCGGGGCACATCCTTGCATAGTATGGAATCACATGAAGCAGATTGTAGAATCTGGTTATAGAGATTCCTCTTTCTCCACCACGAACCCCTACGGCTCATTTAAGTGCCGGGGGCCAGTAGAGTGCCAATCTAGGAGGTATGTTTACGAACTCATCTATACAAATTGCTCAAACCCAGAAACCTTTTATGTTGGCAAGGTACGACCCTACGCAAGCTCCGGATCAGCAACTTAGGGTCTCTGTAAGTCAAACCCGGCGGCTCCCTGTACCCATCCGTGCTGAAACCCACCAAGCTACGTCTGTAGAGCGCTACGAAGTAAAAATTTAACGCTTCATGCTAAGGGGAAATGATGGGCTTCTTCAACAATCAGATAGAGCAAATATACGAATTTCAGGTGCCAACAAACGATCTGGGTTTAATATAAATGAATAAATGAAGATATTCTGAAATAAGAAAAAAATTGATAACTTCCCATTAACAAATGTTAATGGTGTACCTGTCGATTGTAAGGATCGTCAACGAAATCAAGCGACCGATCCTATAACAACAACCTGTTGTATACAGTGTCGAATTTTTTCCAATTTTTGAAGAAGGCAGTTTGCCGAAATGTCAACTCTTAATCAAATGTTCATTATTAGGAAGGATAAACCAAAATCACAAGCGGTTACACTCATACACACGTTTGTTTAAAAATTTGCTAAACATTTCAGGGAGCTTTTCTTTCTTGCAAATTAGATACAAAATTAATTTACAAAGTTTGCCACACTCAAGTGTGTGCACCTAACACACTTGGAGCTCAAGGGATGCAAAAAATAGTATCTACTAATATTTCAGTTACTGAAAAAACAACGGTATGGGAACAGGAGTTTTGCAAAGGCAACAGTAAAGTTCAGCCCATAAAGCGATGAAGCCGATGAATGGGGTGGCCACGGTGTTGGAATCGAATGAAGTTGACGTGTGACTTTTGAACTTGTAAAAACCTCCCCCCCCCCTACACAGTAACCACGGTAATGCCCCTAACTTTCAAGCTCTGTGGGACTCTTAAATTTTTTTTTCGTGGGAATTTATTACTCCCCACCCCTAACCACCTTTGCGTAAGCCTTTAACCTTCCTCTCGCCCGTATTTACCGCTTCTGTAATTAACGTTTCTCCGAGGGGAGAAAAAAGGGGTAGGGGAGAAGGCGCAACCCCCGTTTATAGGGGATGCCGTACGTTTTCGGGGAAAAGTACAGAAAAAAAGAGGCTGAAGATCGTAAGGGCAGAGTTGGGGGTGGAAAGAGGGGATTTTCCCTTTCCCATCGCGGAAAAACCTGTAGTGAGACTGAGATGGCGTTGGAGAGGGGGTGAAGTAGTGCCGAGAGGGTTGAAGGGGGTGGAAGACTCGGGGGAAATTAGCGTCAAGGTAAGAGAGCTACTACGGGGAACCTATTGGATGGGAAAGGCAACGTCTAAGTAGGAGCTCTTGTTGATACGGTGACTCCTTGCCTATCTGCTCCGCCAAACTTTTAGTATCACTCTGCCGCGGATGGAGGAGGGGGGACCAATCCCTGGATGGATTCTCGTGAAGGCTCTTCGCTTACAATCACTTTTGGATTGTCACTCGATATCACAGTTCATTTAACGGATTTTGGTGTAACCAAAGTTTTGCAATTGATTCGCAAATTCAAGTTCTGAGTAATATTGTCCTTCCTAGTCTGCCAATAAGTAGTGGAACCTTAAAGAAAAACACATAGTTTTAAGAAAAAAAAAGTAGCCCATTTCCACAAAATTGAAGAGTTAAAAACGACAAATCGATTTGGACTGTTACGTCATCATCGGTAACACAACAATAAGAGCTGTTGATACATATGTTTCTGGTTTATAGTAAGTTCCAACCGATCTGAATAACTTCTAAACTTCTATCGTTCTGTTACTGATGATGACCTAACCGCCGAAACCGATTTTATGTTTACAATTCTTCAATTTTGTGGAAATAGACTATATTTTTAGGACGTCCCACTTAAGCAAGGCTTCTTCAGTTGAGGGAAGCCTATTAGAATTGATCCAGGCGGTTGCGGACAGTTCAATCATGAGAAAACAATAAATAAATTACTAATTACAAATCCGTTTCCCACCGTACAATGACCGAATCCGTGGTAAAAGATGAATGTCTGTGTATGTCAAGGCCGGTGGGCTTGACTCCAGCGCATAGCGGTACGTATCGCAAATCGAGCTGTGCAAAAGCCCAAATTCGTCATCTGTCAAATTTAATCTCGTTTCCTCATACCTTTCACCACAAAATGGAAGCAAAAGGAGACTTATGAAGAACTTTGGATATAATTTAATAGGCAGACACAACAATGTTTGGTCCTCACTCAGTGAAACGTTTTGTTGGTATTGCATTGGAAGGAGTGCTGGCCGGAATTCTGTTGAAGATTACGAGCAAAGAACCATCCAACATGTTTATCCTTCAGCCTCTAAGCGATCAAAAATTCTGAGGCACTTTCCCGCTTCCTTCTAGTAGTAACAAATGCTCGTTGTTTTCGCTCCATTACTTCTTCTACACCAATTTTCCTGAATTTTTCCCAAAAAAAAGGCCCAGAAAAGCAGAAAGATTGGCAAAATGAGGAGGCTTCCTTTCTGTAACCGCGATAGGGTCACGGGTAGGGAGAGAAACCGTTCCCCTTAAACTACTTACAATTTTGTTACAAATCGGGCAAGAACGGGCAGCCAATCAAGGTTATTCCATCATCACCAGACCCTCTAGAATACTCGATATGATAAATCCAAAAAGACGTGGATAGTTTCTAACCCTGTAGACCTAACCTACTCCAAAACAGGTGCTAGAGGGTAAATGTGCAATGAGTCCATGAGTCCAAAAATTGGTGGCGATACTACACCTTAACACGACCGAACGTTTCAAGCCAATTTCGGGTTCATTCGGTTTGCTGTCAATAAGGTAAACGCTGTACTACTTGCATTATTTTATACCTTTCAACGGTGTTGACCTACACAATGTGTGTGATTGATGTAATTTGATCTCCCTTGGATGGGTTTTGTATGGAGTTCAAAGCGTTCGGGTAATTGGTTAATCAGTGCGCTTACCTAAACTGGAAATAATTAATAAGAAACATCGTGTTGCGAACTAGATACCTAAGTTGAGCAGCTTCTTCCTCTACTGTACTGTTACATGCAAACGAACGACATTGACTAGAGGAAATAAAACGAACCTTTACATAGCATCAACTCAAATTATGCAAGGTACAGGATCCCACGCTCATTCTCTTCCCGACAGCATGTTACATTCATTTCGGTTGTCATCGTTCCTCGTCGGGTCGCAAGAGCTCCTTCATTAATAAGTTTCCACGGTTTTTCTTCAGGCAGATAAAGTCAGGTGAGAACCCCTACTGCATTCCACGCTCCCCTCATCGCCTTGAATATTTCACGTGGTTCCGTAAAGCATCTCAGCTGGTCCTTCGTTCGCTTGCTTTACTCATGAATTAGCGAATTCAACTAATGTAGCTTTGCAGTCAGCGCTGCCGACTGGAAGACAAAGTGTTTTATTCAGCGTTAGACGTCAGGTTTAGTTGTCTCTTCGGTAATGAAGCTGTTGATAAGGGAAACATCTGCTGCAAGGCTTCAATCTCACGACTCTGCCTTCATTATACTGATGATTACAGTCCTAAGAGCAATTGCTGTAAGTCAAACATTCCAGCCATGAACCGACACAACATGAGTGAATTTCATAATTTCCCTCATCATATCAATGTCAAATTAACCACCCGTTCCATAATTTCCTGTAAACTATTAAATTATAAAAACCACTTTTTCTAAATAATATGCAAGCTGATATTTGGAGTTTTAAAAATGTAAGTTGTTAGCGTATCGAATCCTTGGTTGCCACATAATGATGTTCTTACGAAAAACCTTTCAAAATTCAAGTACGAAGAGATGAAGTTAGCGTTAGTTTGAGGGGAGAAAAGAAGAAAGAACGAAGATGTCACATGGATTCCTTGGATGAAGATGTTTTTGTTTATGTTTTGAAAAGTTGGTTGTCAGTCAATAAAACGATTGTTGTAATGCAACAATCTCCTGTTGTTGACAGGCCATCAACCCTCTAATACTTGTGGAACATCGTAGCAGAACACAAACGTTTTCCATTAAGTCCTTAAAACAAACTTTTCCTACAGCGAAAAGCCACTATGTGCATTTAGTGTATTTTCTCACACCTTGATAATGCGATGAATAATGCCAAGTATGAAAAAATAGAAACCTAGAAAAAACTATGACCTGTCCAGAGGAATAATTGGGCAAGAAGTGGTAAGAAATAAGTCGGCCGATTTCCTTTCAAAGCAAGATCGTGGTTGTTTAGACAATTCAATTGAATAGAAGATAAAAGATGTATTTATATAAGGGCAAGCCCGAAAACACACACGAGCGGAAAATCACTGAAGAAAATAGAATATACTGGTGGAGGGTTACAAAAGCATGCAGCAGGGGTGTTTAAACTGGAATAATAATGACAATTAACTGAATTCAATAGGGGAAGAAGTAATTACGGATTTAGTGATCATTGAGGAAAGGATAATCATAGCTCAGCTATTTGAACAGTTGTCGAATTTTTCAAGTGTTGAACTATGCTGACTATTTTTTTCGTGGACTGTACATTGCTGTTAGAAGTTTTTTAAAAAGAATTTGATTTATGAGAGCAGAGGAATTATATATATTTTTTCAAACAACTTTTACAATGCAACATTAGAAAGTAAAGTTGTCGAACGATTACGTTATCGTTCGTTTCCTGAGCGAACCCATGTGAATATGAACACGTAAGATTAACTTGAATTTTTTAATTTTTTCGACCAACAGGATCATTTTTTGCATTTTGGCAACATAAAAATGAGTAGCTGAACACAGAGAATCCTAGAAATGTGTTCCGACATCACGGAAATGTAGAGCATTTAACATCATTGAATTTGTAAGGTAAATGCAACCAGTCATCCAAACACAGTAAACCATTGGTCATCGCCTAGCTCTCGTTGCCGTTTCGTCAATCAACTAATTTCGCTAAAATTCTCGATTTTTGAGGTTTAAACTGACGGTATTTTGTAAATTTTAGAATTAGAATCGTTCCGAATTCCTTTTTCTTTTCGGTTTTCTGAAACTGCAGTGTTTTTCCAAAATTAAACTGAATGCATATTGGGACCGATTTACATAAATCCCAGGTACTTACATTTTAAATGAAAAAGCTAAATGTCCAGTCACGCGGAATGATCGCCCTGATTTGATGATCTTCATTTGTTACAGCATTCTGCTGCTACATTGTTTTAAAAGTCGAGCATTTCGAGCACAAAGAAATCAATTGCCAGCAATTTTATGACCAGAAGTCCCGTTCAAAATATGGTTATCCAAACAAAAATAATTTTGGACTTTTGTTGATTAATTTTTTCAACTTAACATCCAATTTTATGAAATTTGCTTACATTTTTCACATACTTCTACACATTTACGCAAGTGATGTACCTACCTACCATATAACTCATCTAGTAGACGCAAGCATAGAAAGGTTATCTACTCGTTGTACAGAAATAAAAAAAGCGGGACAGTCCTCTATGGTTCTACACCAGATCATTTAAATGATTAATTTTACACATTTAAGTACCGAAGATGAAAAATTGCCTATGCAACCTACAAATACGGGGTTCTAGCTCAGAGGAGGAGAGCTAGTAAACAGAGATAAAAGCTACGGCTGGGGTCGGGGGCTAACAAGGGTTTACGTGGGCACATTCTTTTTTTTTTTGTGATTTATTAATTGCAACTGAAAAATCAAATACATTTCATCTAGCAATTTTACATATCAATAAAGGTACACTCCAAGAGGGTAGGTTTACAGCAAAACCTAGCCCTTTATTATATAGCTCAATTAATTAGCACTGAGTTCGATTGCACTTCTATTCACGCAGCACATATAAATCCAGTGGCTTGAGACGTCGGATTTCACCTTCGTTGTCCAAAACGTAGAGCATCTCCGGGTTCTCGTGTTTGTGGAGGCGATGTTCATGCTTCCTTGCGTATTTTGCAATAATTTCATATACTGTCTCCATCCTCAAATCTCGATGAATATCATCGTTTCGCATGTACCAATGGGCTCCAACTATACTTCTCAGTATTTTATTCTGAAAGGTTTGGATTTTCTTAATATTTGATTTCTTGGCACAGCCCCAGATCTGTATCCCATAGGTCCAAATAGGGCGAAGGATCTGCTTATATATAAGCAGTTTGTTGTGAAGAGAGAGATGGGAATTCCTTCCCATTAGCCAATACATCCTTCTGTACTTGATTTTAAGTTCTTCTTTCTTCTTTTCTATGTGTTTATTCCAGTTTAATTTGGAGTCAAGAATGACTAATGGAGACAAGGCGCATTTTGTGTTCATAAACGGTACTTACTAAGCCTAACCGACTCCCTGAAAAATCTGTAAATTCAACCGGAGCACCAGAGAGGCTAGTGCTTACCAAGGTGGCAGGTACACCAATGAGCTCCTCGGGCGGGCGGAAAAGTGGTGATGCCGGGATAACAAAGGGCGGAAGGAGCCCACTCGAAGGTTAGTTGAAGGAGTGCAGGGAGGGAGGGGGGAACTGTTGTGTCGGTCGCTAATAACTGGATTGTACTCCTGTTGATAATTTAAATGATAAAATCCTTGTTCAGTAATTGGCACGGTTTTTCTTTATTTCAATTTAGAATGCTTGATTGGTCTTTCCATATGAGTGATTGATTTCTCATACTGTTGAACAATTTTAATTTTGGTTTGTTGTGGACTCGAAGTACGGGGAGCGACTCATATTGACTTCCATTCATAGGAAACGTATTCGAACCACATCTTTTTACCCGGAGAGCTGAACAGACGCCGTAAAGGGATTTTCCTTGCACCTCGATATACGATTTGGCCGACGGAGCCCCGGAAAGCGAGACGGCGACGCTTTAAAAAGAGCTACGTCCGGACGGCAATACGGTATTTATAGCTGTTTGATAATGCGGTTCGAAAGTAGCTGGGGGGAAGGGGATAAAAATCGCGCAAGAAAGGGGGTAAAGGTTGTGGAAGTACGGAGCAAAGAGGGACGTTGGAAAGGCATTGTGAAGGCATCAGTATTCGGAAGGGTGAAGAGTGGATATATTGGCAGCGGAGATTTGACCGAGATGCTCGGCGCGCATTGTGTATTCTACGTGCGGTGTTTACCTCGAGAAAGATATTGGTCTGAAGAGGCCGGAGCCCGCGTGTGACCCACTTGTATCCATATACGTAACCGCCTACCGGCTGGCGTGGAGCCTTATATCGGTTGACGCCGGCCGAGAAAATTTCAATTTCGATTTCTCGTTAGCCCTCACGATGAAACGAATTGAATTTATCTGGAACCGTGGGAAGGCGAGAAATCCGAGATGTATTCAACGAGCGTTTGGCTTTGGAGATTATTTTCAATCGGCAAAGGAAACAAAAAATTGTGACCCCTCCAAAAATTGAATAGGACCTACATGTCGTTTTTCTGAACTTCACAGAAGAGCGAAATGAGATGATAAATTCGGAAGTGAAAGACGAACATATATGTCTTATGTATCCATTCTCGTCCGCAGATGTACACACCCATTTTCACTACTTTCATAAGTAATTCCCGATGTTTAATTCCCGTCATTCTTGATGTTTTCATCCGAATGGAATGACGGTACTCAAGACAGTACAATCAAGTTAAGTCGATTTAAAAGTTAATGGGCGTTAACCGTTTTACTATGACAAGTGCCAATTAACTCGTTAATCGCATGCAATATACAAACAGTAATAAGGTAATTACACGGTTGAGCGGATGCGCTATCGATCCCAGCGGCATTGTTGAGTAATTCCAATAATTGAGGCAGTCTGTGCATGTAAGCATTGCTACAGCAATATTTCTGATATCAAGTCTCGAATCATAATAATGTTCTTTGGTAGATACATGCATAAGCTACACTGAACTGGATTATCCACAAAAATACTTGAATCTCTATCAAAATTTTTTGCTACTCACGCGAAATGTACGTCTGGCTCAATAGTGAATCAGTGGCTGATACTACAAATCTTATCATGACAGTGAAACATGCAGAAAGTGTTGAGCAATGAGCGAGTGGCCAAGGTTGTAATTTGGATAGAAATGAGGGATTTGCAGTTTTCGCACCAGTAGAATTGACAAAGTTGTGTTAAACTGAAATACAAATTTGTTCTTTTCTGGAGTTATTCTTCTCAATCGAGAGAAAAATTCGTGCCACTATTCGAAGTTATCATCTGAGTTCAATTGTCAGAGATTTTGCAGATTTCACCTGAAGTTGCGTATTGTAGTCGGATGTACAGATCATTAAGTTGTCAGCGCATTTGCAACCGTGAAGTTCACGCCTTATGATAGATAACTTCCAGTGGCGAAGCCTGTGGTCATCTCTGGCGATGACCAGACGATTTGATAACTTTAAAGAATTAGTCAATACTAACGTTAAATATACAATTTCCTCTTTATAAAAAAGAAATGTTCATGCTCGAAGTTGGCGCAATTATCAGCAGCCATCGGCGACATTAGTGCTAGTGTGGAAACGGAGTCATTCTGCGTGTCTCATACAACCTCCCCCTCCCCCGCACCCAACCCAGATGGCCTCCAAAACATCCCTTCAAACATTCCTCTAAAACATCGACCAATCAAATCGCTTTAAGGGTCGTGCTCAAACGCGTAACTTCGAGCGATTCCGTGGAATTTCGGTTCAAAGCCACCGTAGCAAGCGATTTTCAACTTCAAGGCGGCGCTTGCAGACGTCAAGTGGTTTGTGGTGCGTCTGTTGTGATTACAGTTTGTGAGTTTTTGCGGCATTTTACTATCTCCTGTGTGAGCTGAGGTAATACAAATATTTAAATTAAATATTTAAATTGGCGGAAGACACCAATATAATACTAAAACTGAAGGAAAGACTCTTTTCGTTTTGAGGAAAAACTGTTGACTCTACAAAATGGCAGACCTTGCCCGCGTTGCCAAATTTATCAATTAACGTTACCGACAGGAACAGGTCTTTTAAGAGAAATTTTAATGTTTCTAATGACTATACCTAAGAGTGGCTATGTGGAAGTAAAACATTGTCAAAACTGTTTTGTTGGTCCTGCCTTTTGTTTTCAAAATCTCGTTTTTGACAGGTAATTTTTCAAAATTTCTCTTAGTGGCCCTCAGACCCCCCCCTTTACTTCTGGTTACTAATCGCCGTCACTGGCGATGACCTAGCCAAAATTTCACGCCTCCCCACTGATAACTTCTTCGATAGTAAAAACATTCATAATAAACTGAGCTAAAACTTATGGTTTCACGGAATCAGACTCATTGTCTTCCTTGAAACTGGTTTGCACAAAAAAAGAAGAAACTTATTCGAGTGCGTTGGAGAAGTCATTAGGCAAGTAAATACACGCGTATACTCAACGTAAATGCCTTTAGGCTGGAAACGACAAATAAAAAGCCGGACCCCTTCTCTCTTTTTTTTTTTTTTTTGAGGTTGTACATTAAATTTTAATACTACAGCTCGGAAATGGTGGTTAAAGGGAAACCAACTTTTCTGGTCGGTCTCCCACCGTACTGTTATTAGCTCGTAATGATATAGATGCCTTTCTGGCCTGCCCCTCCTCCCTTCCCTCTTCTTCCCCTTTATTCCCTAACTCGAGAAAAACTCTCAGGGACTTCCAAGACCCGCCCACTTATTGCGGAAGCATAATTCATCAACCCCCTTCTCCCTCAGTCCCAGTCCACCCTGCTCTCTACTATATTTAGCAAGGTTTTAACACTTTGGGCCGCTTAATTTACGATATTTAAGGGGAGTTTCCCCTAGCAGGTCGGGTTGAAGTTGTGCGGCTACTTACCAGACCTCCCCTTCAGGTTCCCGTTCATATCGTGTCCTCCCCCCACTCCCGTGTCCCTATCACTTCCCCTATTTGCCCCCTCTCCACTTTCCGCTTTGCTTCTCCGTAAATTCCCAACTTGGGCCAATATACCCCAGGACGGCTGGTGCCAATTTCTTGCCAAGAAACCTCCTACGGCTTTGAGGCCAGTTTTCGCAATAACTCAAGGACAACCGTTTTGAGCGACCAAGTTTCTTGAGTACATGCTCTCGAAGCTGTTGAGCCAACAAATTAACTGGCTGTCAAAGGGTCTCGATAATTTATGTTGTTAATTGCTACTATCCAATCCATTCCCGTCCTCAGCTCAATTGAAACTTGTTAGAGCTTCCTAGTTGCAAACAATACAACTACGCCATAACTTGTAACAATGATAAACCAGCAATGTCAGCTCGCTTCGCTTGATCATTATATCGCTTGGCTTGGCGTTGTTTTACGAGAAGACGTGGTGGAATTCCATATTTGTTATTACTAGGATGAAGTGGTCCCAAGAACCAGCGAATTTCGAAGGGTGATTCTTTTCGCAAGCAATTGCATGGCTCCATTTCAATTTTCTTCACGTCGTTGAAGTAAAGAGAGTGGTTTCACAGCTCGGTCAACCCGTGCGACAACTTTACCTAGATATTCCTACCTTTCTGGCTCACACCAGATACGAAACAAACAAGATAGCAGTGGTTCGCAGATGGACCTCATGACTCACTGACTGGTTCACCACCTAATAGATCATCAGTTATAATCTGATTAATAACAAATTTTGCTGCTGCCTTTTCTGTGACGTAAATTCGTTTCCCGCACACGTACTATGCATTCATTTTGCACTCTGTGACACTTACGAGGAAGCGGTGGTGTATCTTCTTAGCATTTCATTTCTGTTTTTCAACAACGACAAAAAAAGTTTAAAAACCGATATATTCGTTGGTCATTAGTGAGGAAAATCAAGAACAGTTGTAAAACAAGCGGGTGAATTGTCTCTTTTTTTCTTATCCGTTGCGGTTGTGGATCTCCGTTGAGACCACCGTAACCATGCGCGTGTTCCACCCCTGCTCAGATTCCTTCCGCGATCCTGATTTTCAGGGAGGGGAAAACAACGGTGAAGCAGGAAGCCACCATAAAAAGGGATATCGCCGACCGAACGTTAGATAGTGGTTTTTGCATATGCAATTAAGTGGTGTGAGGGCCGCACCTCACCCCTCCTAGCCGCAGGAACTTTATGGTTCGCCAGGATTATCGCAAGTTGGGTAGATTATCCTGTTCAAATATTTACTGAGCTCGTCGTTCTATCGGAACAATTTCATCTGAACGTACGATGTGACCCGAGAGGAGGAGAGAATCTCTGACAGTCTTCGTATCAATAACATTTTTCTCTGTTCTTTCCAGCTCAAATTCGGTGATTTCATGTTTTCAAAACTACTTTGTACTTACTCCACCACATTGTATGTAGTGACCGAGTGAATGTCGTGTTCTCTACCGCTTGTACGGAAATTGGACCAAGTTATCTTTATCAGATGGTTTTACCCGGAAACTACTAACTTTTACAGGACGCAGAAAAAATAGCATTGACAAACCATCCCTGATCACATTCAATTAGTGGGAAGACATTCGAGGTGAAGTGGAATGGACCATCAACTGGGTTCTATTGTATTTTATTATGAAACATCTCAATGATGATTTTATTGCTGTCGTGAACGTTCAGAAATGGAAATAACAAATAGCTCAATGGATTAGCTCAATGACTATTGTAATAATCATTACAATAGTCATCATACTATGACTAAATATTAATTAACATTCAAGATCTGCTATTGAAAGAAACACCTATAACAATTGAATAAGGGGATCTGTCAAATTGTGGGTTGCCCGAATGGTGCAGACTACATCGTGTCCATCAAAGTCGCTGCAAATTATTACACAAAACGTTATTATTTCTATATTAGTTAATCCTCCAGATTACCAGAACTGAACTTTTCAGCCGGTGACATTGCTCCTTAACTACATTCAGTGAATGGAACAATTGAAATTTAACGAGATAATTTTAAAACACTGGCAAAACGCTGCAAATTCTTTCACTGGGGTTTATTATTCAATTGGCTTGCGTTCAAGATTTGAATTTCTAATAAGCTTTGGAGTGTGCGTGTTTCACAGGTGATAGAGCAATTATTGAATTTCAGGAGGCACACAATATGATCAACTGATCAATCCAAATAGGGTATTTTGGTTAAGAACCGATTTACGTGCTATAATAATAATAAACCCCAGTAATAATATTGAATAATATTTACCTAAATATTATCAGCGTTTCATGCATATCAGAATGCTTCAACCCGTGTATTGGCTATAAACTACAAGTACCCCACATCGGCTATCACTCCAGTATCCACATTCACTACAACTCGACGCTATCGGCCGGACTCACTAGGTTACAAACAAACAATAATAAACCAAAAAACGCAAATGTTGGCACCATAAATCGGGCCATACATCGGGAATGGTTTGACATACGGACCTGGGGAGGGGCTCATTCGATTCCGCATGGTATGTTCTTAAAAATAAGTTTACATTTAGGCCGCCTTGACTTGTTTTGAGGTTTTTAGGGATTTCACAAAACTTTGACAGCCCTTAAAGGGCACTTTAAATTGAGAGAGAGAGCTGGCTCAAGAATTGGGGCGTCGTCGGACCAAGATGGATTTTTCCTGAAAATTTCAGATTTTTTGCTCCAGCCGTTTGGGAGAAATCGTGCGTACGGCGGACGGACGGAAACATTTTTATTGCACATTCGGATTCTACACCCTTCTGAAACGTAAACCATGAAATTTTCAGGGGGGTTTTTACTAATTTTTTTTTCCAGAGCGATTACAATGGTTTATTATTGAATAATAAACCAAAAGGATGGTTCCGCTTATTCTCCTCAATTTGTTACTCAACTAAATTGAAGGTTGGGAGACAGTGTTTTAGCCAGTCAAGAATATGTCAATAAATGGTATAGTATGTGCCTTGGTTCATGTCTGTCGCTAGCCATTTATTATAGTTTTCACTCTCGCGCTAAGGACAACCCTGCGATTTGTGAGCGAATGGATGACCGCACAGCAACCGGAATGGTCTCATTCGATACAGGGAACTAATTTCTATCTAAATCAATAAAAAAACTCACCTCTTAAATCCACAAATTTTTCAATATTCCTACCCTTATGGTTGCTTGAGCAAGACACCGAGATTATTGGCACAATTCCGGAAGCTAAGTGCCACATCTAATTTTGTTTTAACTGAGCGATTTATTATTATTTCTTGTGTTTGTATCCCCCTGTGAAATGAGATGGAGCTCTCATTCCACCTACTCGTATAATGAAGAGTTGTAAAGGCAATTCAAATACACAAACACATTTCGGAGTTCTGCAATTTGAAAATCAGTGACAGCACGGTATTATCTTGACAACTGTGCAGTCCAATGAAATGTCACGAGGTCGAAGGTGCTTGGCATTTCATTACCCGAAACACATCCCTGGTTGGTGCATTAATGTCGGCAGTATAATTAACAACAGATCAAACCTGTAGACATGCGTACAATTGGCATTGTGACATGGACACTGCTTGGCAACCATTTATTCAAACGTTTTGAGGTCGGTTAATGAAATGATAAGTGATCGTCTACATTTACTTTCCTAGAACGTGAGATTAAACTTACAGAGAGGATAAATACGCTGCATCGACCCTGATGTAGCTTAAATTAATCATGACGGTGAATGGCGTCGTCAAATTCATCCGCTAGTGGGAAATTTTCTACATAACTCAAACATTTTACAGGGTACATAATAGCCAACTTCCCTGAGAAAGCAATCTGCTGTGTAGAATAAAAACAGTCGCCATCAAATTTTTAATGCGATAAAAGCTTCGAAAAAAGGCATTTTCCATCCTCCGCCCAGCTTAACGACCTCTTTTTTTTATTCTTTCTAGGGAACCTTATTAAGTCGAGAATATAATAACAATAATAACGTATTTCGAGATTGCGGGAGGTTCTTTCGACTTTCCGACGTGATTCGACGACACTTAGCGACATTAAGGCTAGGTACGTGACTCGGAATGCGGGTCCGGGATTTATAAACAGCTTTCTTCCCCCGAGGTCCCATCCCCGAAAGCCTTCGATGGGGGGGAAAAGCCTCTCATCGGAGGGTTTATTAACCGTTACGAAAACGATGATAGCGTCATCATGAAGTTACAATATGGGTTTTAACCCGGAGGCCGATGGATTTTCCGGGTTCATTTCCTGCTCAGAATAGGTATAAGGAAGGGAAAATTGTGTCTGACCCGACTGAGCCATCGCCTCCTGAAACAGGCCACAACATTTGCCGTTAATGGATCTCGCTCTCCCAAAATAAATTAATAGCGCCACAGCAGAACACGATCAAGTATATAAATGAAACATATTCAATAAAAATGTGGACTATTTCTACAAAAAAGAAAACTTACGATAATCCTGTATTCACATTTGAAAGTTTTCACTTCGGCGCAAAACCGCGAAAAACGTCATGATTATTTTTAGTTCAACTGAATTGTTATGTAATCCATTTCATTTACAACCAAGTGTTTCTAGAGAGACTATAAATTCCTCATATTTGAACTTAAAAAAAAAAAAACTCGGCGCTTAACGTTCAACGATGATCATCGAACGTTCATTGTCGTTTAAGGATCGTTCATTAATGTTTTAGTATTGTTGATTATCGTTAGAGAAACGTTCATTAACGTTTAAGGAAAGTTTATCGCTCATTGACGCGCTCGTGGAACGTGAATTAACGTTGATGAGCGCAACATTTCACACTATATATGAAAAGGTTGATGTGTAAGAGAAAATAATGAATTCTTTTGATGCAATTAATGCTCTGGCAGATTGTCCAGAAACACCTCTGCTGAAGGTAGATGAAGTAGAGCAGAATAAATGGTATAGAATGGATACACTCAAGAGAGTTACTACCAAATATGGTAAACGACTAATGGTGATCAGCGATGATTTTAGCTGTTTCATTCACTAGAACGTAATTTATTGAATTTTTAACGCAATTGCCATTCTTTCTTACGTTCAGCAGCAGTTTTTGGTTGTTTTGGTTCGCACTGTCCGCCTTTTTTTCGCAACCGCCACTCACTCGTTCGTTCAGCTGACGATTTCGATGTTATAGGATGAAGAAGACATATACCTGAAGAGCTCGAAGGAGGACAATCTGGACCGGGGCAGGAGAACATCACCGAAGGACGATTCGCGAACGACTGAAACTCCGATTTACATAAATAAAATGACTCACTTCAAACGGGTTTGTCGCAACTACTACACATGGATGTAAATATTCTTATGTTTATTGGTCTCGCGTCACCGTTTTCGTTCCTGGATACCATACCCTTTTTCGTTCCACTCCCGCGTGACACTTTTCGGCTAGTTAGTCCATGGCTAAGCGTATTCTACGCTAAAAAAGTTTGTACAGTCTGGATTTATGTAGTAATTGTTGTGTAATTTGTGATTGATATGGAAAGTTTCCACTTCCTGTTTCTTGAAACTGCTATAGCAGAGCATAAACATAAACTTATTGAGGGTATCTTCAAAGTGTTGCAGGCTTATCGCCTCAGATCTTCGACGGGGAGCTATACATTCCGATCGCTTGGTTTCAAACCACGCAACCAACAAACATTTTTCCTCTTTCTCTCGGTTAGCCGCACAGTTAGCGTGGACAATTAATAGCGAACTCTTGCCTCTTAACACTAAGATAATCAGCCCTGTTCTGCCTATTTCCAGCCATTATCTCCTCCCTCCTTATTCTAAAAGTTCTGGGTGTGCAATGGATAGTTCCTTCTTCCCGTTTCAAGAAAATACCCCTGAGCATAAACGTGAATCTTTTTGGTTTCCATGGTTTGCCTGGGTATTGAGGGCTCAGACCATGGAAGGGGCAACCACTCCAATCCCACCGCTTGCTTAATAAAAGGATCTTTTCATATACACATGCGATCCAGTTATGATCGGGTATAAACAACAAGATATTTGTTGACCTAATGAACATGAATTGCACCATTATAGATATTTGTTCGTAGATATCAGCCTTTTGTTACTCTCAGATGGATTAGTAAATTGTGTTTTGTTTAATTTTATTTATTTCCTTTCAGTATGAGCTTAATCCTATTTAGTAGTAAACCTTTAGCCCGGACTAATTCACTCGCGACGAAGTTGTGGAAACCCATTTCAATAAAGACGGAGTAAGATGTAACGTTGTCTATATTTCCACGAAAGTAAGGAGTTACACAGTTAAATCGATTTCGACGGTTAGGTCGTCATCAGTCACAAACATGAACTCCCGAGTACTGCTAAATTGTATTTCAGAAATCAATTACAAAGTTGAGTTAGGGAAATCGTTACGATTAAGTGAAACATTTCCTAATCACCCTAAGGTGCTGACATTTGAAATGGAGAGTCTTTGGTATATCCACTGTATGCACATCCTTAAATGGAATTATGTGGTTTCTTACAGCGCGAACGGATCATTTGAGGGAACTTTACGGCTAAATTCTTTCATAATTGAAGTATAAATGCAGCTTACTTTGAGACACCAGGAAAATAATTACGAGGTGAAGGGTATTTACCGTAGCCAACATTTAATAACGTTGTTGATCCAAACTTGGTGAAGACGAACCGCTCTTGAACAAAAAACCTCTGACAACATCGTTTTGATATTTTTCTTAGAGATTGGCAAAATGACCTTCGCTACCTAACAAAAACGCTGCAAATTCTTTCACTGGGGTTTATTTACTATTTGGATTGATCAGTTGATCATATTTGTGTGCCTCCTGAAATTCAGTAATAGCTCTATCACCTGTGAAACACGCACACTCCAAAGCTTAGTATAAATTCAAATCATGAACGGAAGCCAATTGAATAATAAACCCCAGTGAAAGAATTTGCAGCGTTTTTTAAATGGTTATTAGAATGCTTCAACCCGTGTATCGGCTACAAAGCCTTTCAGGACAAAGTTTACTCCAGTATCCACATTACGACATCACTACATCACTACGTCACTAGGTTACTGATATCAACACAAAACCAATAATAAACCAAAATAACGGGAATGTTGGCACCATACATCGGGCCATAGATCGAGAATGGTTTGACCTACGGACCTGGGGAAGGGCTCATTCGATTCTTCGTGGAGTGTTCTTCAAAAAGAGTACAAATTTAGGCCGCCTGGACTTTTTTTGAGGTTTTTAGGGATTTTACAAAACTTTGACAACCATTAAAGGGCACTTTAAATTAAGTGATAGAGCCGGCTCAAGAATTGGGGCGTCGCCGGACCAACATGGATTTTTCCTGAAAATTTCAGCTTTTTTGCTTCAGCCGTTTGTTTGTACGGCGGACGGACGGAAAATTTTTTAGCAGATTCGGATTCTACACCCTTTGAAACGTAAACCATGAAATTTTCAGGGGGGATTAGAATTTTTCTTTTCATTATTGAATAATAAACCAAAACTGCCGTCAAATCACAATACTATGTTTATTTAGAACCTTAACACAGTCGATACATTTGGAGACTTGATATATCAATGTTGTATCACATTCTTCAAAAACGTTAAAGATCCTCTTCCCTTCAATTAGTTTAAAGTAAATTATAGATGAGTAATAAATGTTATTGGTGTGATTCATTGGAATCGGTGATGAATAGGTTGCAGTCAGAGTGTTACAATTTGAAAAATGTTAAGGAGAGCGAAATATTTTGGAAGGACTCAACTCTTTCCCCAAATAGATTCGGGTTCGGACCACCGGGTTGTGACGTCAGTTTCAAGTCACCCCGGCCTCGAAGTTGAAGGTAATGACCGACCCTGGAACCACCCCTTTCTAAACCACCCCTTCCTATACCACCTATACCGAAACCCCATTCAACCCTTCGGACATTGTTTTATACGGAACCGTCGAGCCATTACAGTGGATAATGGCGGAAGAGGAGCCACCCCCTCCCACGCATGAGGGTTTGTTTTTTCTCACCCTCCCCTTCCGTCTCTTATCTGACCCTTAATTGCCCCCATATGACCAATAGGGACAACAACGACTATTATTAATTTTTGTTATCCTTGTTCGCCAAGTGTAATAGTTTAGGGGATGTCCGCAGTAATGGCCTCTATCTTTCAATTAATAGGAGCTGGAGGGGGACGGTCTACTGCCCTGCTTGACTCATTAATAACCCAAGAAAATAAGATATAAAATCGCTTAGTCAATGAAAAAAAAGAGGCTTACATCCATTCCCTAAGTCGGACAGATAAAATTTTATTGGTAAATCTTCGTAACACCTGCTAAAACAGTTTTCGAAAACAATCAACTTCCAAATGCAATTCTCCTTTATTCAACTAGTACACATGTACAAATTTTCTTCAAATTTCCTATGAAACGGAGCTATCGTGATGCGTTCAAAAGTAACCACACATGAAAGTAGCTTTTCGACGTCCAATTCAAAAATGGAAGAACAGTGTAGAGGACGTGTGAAAATGATAAATTATATTGTTACATTGATACGAGTTTCTATTAACAATTAAAGTAGATTTAGAATTTTAGATAGGTTCGCTGTTGTTCCCAGCTGGTATAAAATTCACCATCGAGCAGGCAAGCCCACGATTAAGCACGATTAGTCTTGAAGAAATCAGTTCAGTTTCCGTAACTATTCTCAACACGAAATTCCGGTAAATTCTGTTGACTGATTGGTGTATGAAATACATGGAAAGTAAGCATACTTGTCGAATTTGGTTCTTTTTCCAGCAGTACTATAACAAAACATTGTTAAACAAAATATCCAACCTTATAGATTAATATTAGGTTAAGAAGGACCTGAAATGTGAACTATTAACAGATTCTGATATTGTGGGGGGTAACAGATGGGATTGTGCAGTAACTCTAAAATTTATCCTTTTTCAATGTCGTTTGCAGTTGGTCCAGTGAAAACCTATACATATGAGCTTATGATCAATGTAAAAATGCAAACCTCAATCGGCTATGATCTACAATAGTTACCGATGGTGTTTTAACGACGAGTTTGTGGCTGAAGATTGGAAAATCTTCAACAGTGTAGTTAATGACAACATTGAGGGCTCAAGGGATGGGTAGGTAGTGTAGATATACCATATGTCTATGGTAGTGGAATATCTCTGACAACTTTGCTAACTTATCTAGTCTTGCTAAATTACCTTACATGGTACGGTCAACTTATAACGAAAATGCTGGCAGCATTGTAAAACTAAAAGCTGGTTGCTGTCAAGGGCATCACAATGTATATTTGCTTAAGCAGGGAATCTTGTGTAAGGTCCACCTCGACGTTGACGGAATTCCAACATTTGATGGAATCAGTTCGGAACGTTGACATGTAGGTACAGGTGTTCAAACGCAAGTTCTAAACGCTTAAGTTTGATCCTTAGAGATACAGCGGACCATAAGATCAGTACGAGTTCTGTGGCTAAAAGAACTCTGAAAAAGCGCCTTGGTCAATTCTCAACCGTTTGGAACTGTGCACCGAACAAACCTTTTGACTCTAGGTCAAAAATTGTATTAAATTATTTCTTATTTCGTATAATAAACTTATTGTTTAAATGTTCTTCACGTTGGGTGGGTAAGAGAAACTCCTCTAGAACATTTTGATGCAAAATTAATAGTTTATTAAAATTATTCGCTGTGTTTAATTACCATATTTGCTCCGGCTACTTTTATTTTGGTGAGCAACGATTATTAAACTTTCTTAAAAATTGACTGCTGCAACTCAATGTAATTTAACAAACATTAAACTGTTTTTATCTAGATTTTCGCATCTTTTTCTAAATTTGGTATATTGATGTTAATAAAACATTACTTTTCAATTGTTTGAAAAGCACATTTTTATGAGAAAACATTCTCTTTAAAATAGTCTGATAATTACATGATGGACATTTAATATAATAATAATATATAATAACATTTAATAATATAGTTTTGCTTATAGTTAATTTTGATGCAAAATTAATAGTTTATTAATATGATTCGCTGTGTTTAATGACCATCTTTCCTCCTGCTACTTATATATCGGTGAGCAACGATTATTAAACTTTCTTAAAAATTGAGTGCTGCAACTCAATGTAATTTAACAAACATTAAACTGTTTTTATCTAGATTTTCGCATCTTTTTCTAAATTTGGTATATTGATGTTAATAAAACATTACTTTTCAATTTTTTGAAAAGCACATTTTTACGAGAAAACGTTCTCTTTAAAATAGTCTGCTAATTACATGGTGGACATTTTCTTAGCACGGTTAGAAAGTTTAACATTAAGCCACCTCTCATTTGCTCAAGTGTTTACGTGGGCAACTATTAAAACCGTTGCTGGACCCAAATTTAACCATTGCAGAATAATATAGTTTTCTCAAGTGAAAGTTAACTAGTCAGCTCTTTGACGATCTTCAAAGTAAACTCGGCTAAGTGGATAATGTTCAGTTGAACGTTGAACAATGTAAAGGCGGATCCCATAAAAGTCCGGTCTCTAAACGGAGAAAAAAGTCCGCCCCCATGAAACGAGAAGATGACGGCCGTGAGGATGTCCTCTTGGGAAACTTCCTAATTAAAGGCCCTAGGCCTCCAGCTAAATTTTTCCTTTGAAAGATTTTCAAACTGGGAAAAGGCGGGAAAAGATGGGGCGCGAAGCAGGAAATGGACGACGAAGGGCGACAGAAGGGTCTTTGGTTAGGAGAGAGGAAATAATTAAGATAGTAAAGTTTTGCCCTCTTACTTTGATGTAGTTGGGTGTGGACTAGGAACTGACACCGAGGGGTTTTTTTTCCCCCGAGTTTTTCTGGGCACTTTGTGCCAGGGGTGAAGGCTAAAGCTGGCGTGGGGAGAAGCAGGGTGGATTGCAGGGTCGAGAATAGGCAATGGAAGTTTTATTAAGGGGCACCGCCGAGGTCCCTCCCTCTTAAGAGGTGCAGTCATTCGGATAATGCCACTTTATAGTACTCAAATAAATCGCCTTTAAGAATCAAGGGGCTTATTTTCCCTACACTTGAAAATCCTCTTTTGAAAAAGTATTTATCTGAAATGAGTTTTCCGCGAGCAAACACTTTTTGAGGGATGAAGATAAACATCTCCGAGAGATTGTTTTATAATTCGGCAGCGGATTCCTCGACGGTCTTGGATTTATCACTTCAAACATGCCATCGACACAGCGTGGTACTCCACCTTATTTTTTCAACTGGAAATGTTCGTAGAAAGCTACCAAGAAGGTTAGGATGGTTGACATTCTATTGAAGTTCACGGCATTGCAAAGATTCTTTGGTCAGGTACCTGTACGCTCAGAAAGTATCAAGAAATTACAGAAATACAGAGGTATTTGAGCAGAATGATTCAGAGGGGCAGGTTTGTAGTATTGGTCATTTAGAAGCTGAGTGAGTTAAAAATGCTACAAGGGTAGTTAATGGTTGGTTTGGGGGTTGGGTTGTATACAGATAACTCTTACCCTCTATTTATTTTAGTCAAAATCAACCCCTCATGTGAGTATTTAACCTGATTTCAGCTAGAAGCACATGTGTTGGACCTTAATTCAGACACTAAGTGATAGACTTTGTTATACCCTTGTATTCGGCGGAATTTTTTTACCTAACATGACCAATACGTCAATTATAAATGACTTCAGTTTCCGATAATCTCAATTTCATTAACGGAGAGATCTATCAAAGTTATGTTATCTGTTCCTTCGGTGAAAATGTCTAGTCTGATTCTGTTTATAATTTATAGTTCCACCCATTCTAATTCGCCAGTTGTGTTGATTTTGCTTTAATCGCTCTTGAAAAAAAAAATGTAACCCCCCCCCCCCCCTGAAAATTTCATGGTTTACATTTCAAAGGGTGTAGAATCCAAATCTGCAATAAAAAATTTCCGTCCGTCCGCCGTACGCCGCACGCACAATTTCTCCCAAACGGCTGAAGCAAAAAAAGCTGAAATTTTCAGGAAAAATCCATGTTGGTCCGACGACGCCAAAATTCTTGAGCCAGCTCGCTCACTTAATTTAAAGTGCCCTTTAAGGTTGTCAAAGTTTTGTAAAATCCCTAAAAACCTCAAGAAAAAGTCGAAGCGGCCTAAATTTGTACTCTTTTTCAACAACTTTCCATGAGAAATCGAATGAGCCCTTCCCCAGGTTCGTAGCTCAAACCATTCCCGATATACGACCCGATTTATGGTGCCAACATTTGCGTTTTTTTGGTTTATTATTGTTTTTGTTTTGATATCAGTAACCTAGTGATGTAGTGATGTAGTAATGTGGACACTGGAGTGAACTCCTAAAAGGCTTTGTATCCGATACACGGGTTGAAGCATTCTGATAACCATTAAAAAAAAAAAAAAATAAAAAAAAAAATAAAAAAACGCTGCAAATTCGTTCACTTTGGATTATTATTCAATTGGCTTGCGTTCATGATTTGAATTTCTACTAAGCTTTGGAGTGTGCGTGTTTCACAATTGATAGAGCAATTATTGAATTTCAGGAGGCACACAAATATGATCAACTGATCAATCCAAATAGGTATTTTGGTTGAGAACCGATTTACGTGCTCTATGCATATCTCCTGAAATTCAATAATCGCTCTATCACCTGTGAAACACGCACCCTCCAAAGCTTAGTAGAAATTCAAATCATGAACGCATTGAATAATAAACCCCAGTAAAAGAATTTGCAGCGTTTTTTTTTTTTTTTTTTTTTTTTTTTTTAACCAAAACTACCAAGGAAGATAACAAGTTATATTCTGTTTATAATATTCCGAATTGAAAAATTGAACCATCTGAAACTCGAACCGATACTTGAATAAGAGAATATATTTCTCATTAATTGAAAAAAAAAACACCACTGATGTATATTGGGGAAGTCAGGCCTATCTGCCCCTGAAACGCTTCATCTCTCATTTAAGCATCGAAACACATTTTGACAAGAAATTAGGGCCTGTTGTTTCTCAGTCAATCAGGATGAGTATCCACTTTAGCTCACTCGTCTGTTCTAATTGCCTCTTAGTGGTTGCTTCGCAAATGCATAACTCCTTAAGCTAGAGGTTTACATTTTTAGTTGAGTAAGATGATTGAAACCCCTTAAATGTGTGATCAATTGGTGTAGTTCGAGTTATCACAAATGATGTTTGGCCTTTGCACCGTTTGCAGGGCGTGATTGTTTTTCTTCACGTTCTACGATAACTAACCCAATATTTTTCTTTAAAAAAATATGGTCACCAAATGCTTGGGATGAACTCATACATTGTTATTCAAAGATGCGAACTCGTTTCTGGGAGAGCGTTTAAAACGAAAACGATTCTCTTCCCTTCCCGGCTCATACGGAATAATAATTATCTCCAACTATTTTATAGCTGCGAGGTGGTGAATTGGCGGTGAGGGGTGTTGGGAAGGGGCTGCGTAAAGTAGGGGGGGCAGCGCCTCACGCCATTTACGACTCATTGATATTCAAGAAAGGTTTTTGGGGCAAAGTTGCCAGGAAGTCTCAGCTTCATTTATCTCCGCACTCCTTTTACAAAGCTATAAACTGAGTAATAAAGTAAAGTCGAAAAGAGCCGGGGAAGGTTCGAAATGAAAAATTTCTTGATGCACCCCCATCCCCTCCGCTTTTCCTAAAATTCGTCGCCTTATTCCGTTCTTTTTCAACTTCGTGGTTTAGCTCAGGTTCAAGGATAGACTAGCGCAGCAAGGAGAATTAAAATTCGGTACTGCCGTCAAATGCGGCCTACATTTACCTACACGCCTACCAGGGGCGAGTAAGTGTTGTTATATGCGGCTTACACTCATTTCGTATTATCGTATGCGGCCTGCCTTCCTCGGATGCCTCCGTTTTATTTACAAACACCTGCAAACTCTGTCCTTACCTTAAACTGAGGTCTAATCAACCATGGTTATCAGCACCGTACCGTGGACCACAGTGAACATTTCATTAATCCAGGCGACGGTGCAAACACACAAACGATTGAATGCTTGTGGCGTGCCGTACAGAACAAATATAATATTGAGAAAAACGGAATATGCAATCATTTGGACCGGCAATTGGTGGAAGAAGGGTGGCGATCGAAATGCTAGGGTATTCGAGAAGCTTTTTTGTGACTTGGCCGAGACGAATTAGACGGTTCTTTGACTTCGCCAGTCTGACGACAATCTTCACACTTGGAGTAAATTTAGGACATAATATGGCTAGTTTATGAATTGTTTTCTATATAACGTATTTTTGATATTATGTAGGCCGCATACGACAACACCACGTTTGTACCTAAAATTCAGGTTCGTGACTATCAATATCGTATGAACTAATTTTGAACTCTTTAGATATCTAAAAATGTTAGCAACTTTTGATGTTTAATGGTATTTGTAAAAAAAACATCTTCAACTCATCAGTTGCGTTTCTTCTGCCGTTTTTCGAGGTTCATTACCCATCAAGCGTCGCAGCAAAACGCAGAATGGTGTTGATAGGATAATGTTGGGAATAGAATAGAAGAATAGAATAGAATATTCGTTTATTGGCAAAAACAAGTATTCAGAAAAAAAAAGGTGTCGTACAAGACATATAAAGGAAAGGATAAAACAAAAAAATAAACGTAAAGTACAATATACCTTCTAAAACAATTAAATTGTTTTTGCCCACCGTGAGAATAAGTCAAAGACTTGTGCCCTTCGGTGGAGCCTTTCATTCAGGAAAAATTAATTTAGTAGTATGAACATTACATATTTATAAGAAAAAATTTATCGAAAAAAAAAAATGGATTGTTGTTTCTTGATATACATTTATGTAATTGAATATGGGAAACTATTGTAATTAAAAGCCAAATAACAAGAATAGAAGAAAAGAAATGGAGGATCCTTGATGTAAAAACAAAAATGTAGCCTTATAAAATGAATTAGATTAGAAAAGAACAACGTCTGTATGCAAATTTTAGCTAGGAGGGTTTTGAATTGCTTAATAGTACTTATATTTTTTAAATTAATATTATATTTCCAGATTAAATACAGTGTTAACATATGCATTACGTTATAAAATTCGTATTTACTTTGGGAACAGAGATATTTGAACCCATTGCAATACGTGTGCAAGATAGATTGCTCAGATGGGTAGGATGAATTCCGTTTCTATGTAGCATTATACAAGATTCCGTTATAAAAAGATTTTCAACATTGGTATCTGAAATTCCTTCATAACTTATCAGAAGGAAATCTAAATTGTTTATGTAACAGGACTTTAATCAGACCATTCTGTACCGTTTTTAAAGGTTTCAAGCTATGATTTGAATGTCCCACCCCAAACTACTATTCTATATTTTAGCAATGAATGAAGTCCGTGACAAAGTGAGCAAATTTTTTGGAAGAATGTCTCTTACAACTTTAAAAACATAAAATAGCTTACGGAGTCTCTCAGAAGTGATATGCAACTTGAAATTAAATTTTGATCAAAAGTAACACCTAAATATTTTACGCTATCAGTTTTATAAAAGGACAGGGACAAGTCAGAATCAGAACTTGTACAGGTATACTCATGTAACCTAATAATCAGCTGAAAGATTTTCAGCGAAATTTTAAAGTGAATACGTATGAGTTTTTTCAATGTTTAAACACTCTTCACAAACCATTGGTATTTGAATAGGACATAAAATTTGAGTGCACATTATTAAGGAAGTCGTCAGCATCAAAAAGTTCCCCAGATAGTCTAATATTGAACAAATCATTAATATATAGTTTCTTACTGCCGTGGGACCTTCGAGGTTCATTAACCGCACAAGAGGCGCACCACAACGCGGAATGGTGTTGACAGGATAATGTTGGGAAAGTTTTTGACTGTCACAATTTTGTGGATTCTAAGAATTGATCGAAATAGAAGACTCATCGAAATTATCTTTCTCCACCAAGACTTTAGATCGACGAGGGATCGTTGATTATTACTTCATGGGGCCTGAAGTGCACGGCTATAGAGGACTCTGAAGGACAGTAACACATTGGCACTGATATTAAGAGTAGGTAACTTCACAATCACAAAAAAATGTTCGTAAAAAAATAAAAACAAAATTATATGATTATTAAGGGTTTGCCATCCCCCATTTCACCCTCTTCGCGCACGGAGTCACCCATGAGGTGTGGGTTTTAACGGGTTAAATAATATAGGTGAGTTAGAGGGTGTATTTTATGATTAGTTTAAAGGTTTTGAGATTTTGATCGTTAGTAATATCAGCTCATCAAGCCCGGAACACTCCACCCTTCACTTCAACTGTATGAAAAAAAAACGCTGCAAATTCTTTCACTGGGGTTTATTATTCAATGATTCATGATTTGAATTTCTGCGAAGCTTAGGAGTGTGCGTGTTTCACAGGTGATACAGCGATTATTGAATTTCAGTAGAAATCATGAGTGCAAGCCAAATTAATGAAATTGAATGATAAACCCCAGTGAAAGAATTTGCAATGTTTTTCTCTTGGAAGGCCTTATCAAGTTACATTTTTAAAACGCACAAAAAGTCCAGTAGTAATAGAAGAATCTCGGTTGGAAGTCCGAATTGTCATTGTCGTGACTCCCGCGCCATTATTATGACTGCTATCAAATTTGAATTTCGCGGAGAATAATGGGATGTCTTGAATGACTGGGCATCAGAAAAAAATACAGGGAGGCCAATTATTGAAAAACTTCCAAAAACCTACCAAAAGAAACGCTTGAATTTTTAAAATGTCAGGACATGAAAATTGCTCGTAGTTTGAGAATTACCCAGGACTGGATCCTTCACACTGAAGTGTAATTATCGTTACTTCCAGTTACAAAAACAATTGAATAGCTCATTTCAGAAACCCAGAAGTCCAGTTGTATGGGAATGTTCGTTTTGTCATTTGCACATGCGGTGGTCCTACAATAAACTTCCGAAACACACTGGTTTTCAATTTTTTGACTCGCAGTTGAATAATGAATTCATTTAAAGAGGTAAGTAATGATAAACAAGCAGTTCTTGAACATATAAACGTAGCTCACAGGCAAAGAACACTGTTTGAAGAATGTTGAGGACAAACCATCTTTCAACTATGAACTGAAAACAAAACTTTTAACTCAAATGAACAAAAACTGAAGTTACTTTAAAGTATCTGTCTTTGGTTATTCGTTAAACAATTGGTAAGCAAGGGGGGGGGTTGTTGCACGGTGCCTGTTTCGAACGATGCGCCTACCTCAAAAATGCAGTAAAGTCAATTTCGAATTTCCCGGCGTTTATTGAACGAAATAAGCGGTTCAATTATTTATTACACTATGATAAAATACTTCAATAATTTGTAATGATTTTGTATAGTAGATAATTATTGCTCGATTATGAGAAAATCTTATTGCCTCATTAGAATAAGCATAGAATGTGTCCAACTCACCTAAATACGAAATGACTATACATTTCAAAAGCGATTCGCTTAGAATATGTAAAGCAAGCTTACCTGTATGAGGTGTAAGCTTACAGGAGGGCTTGAAGTATAAAATTTGAGAATCGCTGATGGAGATCATTGAAACGTTTTGAACAATCGCTGGTGTATATGGTGTAGGAAGAAATTGTGTAATTTAAATACGGGACATTCAAAAAGACAGCAAACGCTAAACTGGCTGTTTTGTAGTGGTCACTTTGTTCTCCAATACCGATGTAGCTAGCGGTTGATTTACTGTGGTTTTCATTCCATCTGCTGTAAGTAATATAAAAAATGGTGAATCGTGATAATCTTTCAAATCTGTTGGGTTGATTCATCTTTAAATCCGGAGCGGAAGCAAGGAATCAAGGGCGCTCAGCTGCTTCAGCCTCTTCTAGATTATCGATTATAGAAGAGGTCTCAACCTCAGCCTTCCCTCCTTCGCTTTGGAGAGTCCATTTATCTTTCGACGCCTATTTATAAAGCGGTTTTTGGAGTCCCTGATGCGGTCGCCTTGACGACGTGTTCCGGAGACCTTCCCGTCAAGCGGTATAAAACGGTCGTGATCGACTTCTCTGGGGTGATCGCTTCACTACATTACCTCCCGTTCGGATTTGGATGAGCTTTCCGCGAGGAGAGAAGATGGATCCCATAGCACAACCCTTTTGACGTTAATTCCACGAACCTTTCTTCACGATCTGTGATTGACTGGTCAACTAAAGCAAATAACTGAAACAACTAATTATCAAATTTTACGTTGATAAACCTCTTTGCAACAAACAAACTTTCAGTTAACATTTGTAGAGCATCAAGTTTTGTAAAAAACGCTGCAAATTCTTTCATTGGGGTTTATTATTCAATGATTCATGATTTGAATTTCTACTGAGCTTTGGAGTGTGCGTGTTTCACAGGTGATAGAGCGATTATTGAATTTCAGGAGATATGCATAGAGCAATTAGATCGGTTCTCAACCATAATACCTATTTGAATTGATCAGTTGATCATATTTGTGTGCCTTCTGAAATTCAATAATCGCTCTATCACCTGTGAATCACGCACACTCCGAAGTTCAGTAGAAATTCAAATCATGAGTGCAAGCCAAATGAATAAAATTGAATAATAAACCGCACTGAATGAATTTGCAGTGTGCGTGTTTCACAGGTGATAGAGCGATTATTAAATTTCAGGAGGCACACAAATATAATCAACTGATCAATCCAAATAGGTATTTTGGCTGAGAACAGATTTACGTGGTCTATGCATATCTCCTGAAATTCAATAATCGCTCTATCACCTCTGAAACACGCACACTTCGAAGCTCAGTACAGATTCAAATCATGAACGCAAGCCAATTGAATAATAAACCCCAGAGAAAGAATACTTATTTACCCCACTAATAATATTGAATAATATTTACCTATATATCATCAGCGTTTCATGCATATCAGAATGCTTCAACCGTGTATCGGCTATAAACTACAAGTATCAACATCGGCTATCACTCCAGTATCCACATTCACTACAACTCGACGCTATCGGCATCACTAGGTTACAAACAAACAATAATAAACCAAAAAACGCAAATGTTGGCACCATAAATCGGGCCATACATCGGGAATGGTTTGACCTACGGACGTGGGGAGGGTCTCATTCGATTCCTCATGGTATGTTCTTCAAATAGGTAAATATTTAGGCCGCCTTGACTTGGTTTGAGGACTTGCATATCAGAATGCTTCAACCCGTGTATCGGCTATAAACCCTTTTAAGAGTTCACTCCAGTATCCACATTCACTACATCACTAGGTTACTGCGATCAAAACTAAAAAACGCTGTTGTTTTTGTTTTGATCGCAGTAACCTAGTGATGTAGTGAATGTGGATGCAAATGTTGGCACCATAAATCGGGAATGTTTTAAGCTACGGACCTGGGGAGGGCTCATTTGATTCCTCATGGAAAGTTCTTAAAAAAAAGTCCAAATTTAGGCCGCCTTGACTTTTTTTGAGGTTTTTAGGAATTTTACAAAACTTTGACAAACCTTAAAGGGCACTTTAAATTAAGTGAGAGTGCTGGCTAAAGAATTTTGGCGTTGTGGGGGGGGGGTTAAAAATTTTTTTTTTTTTCAAGAGCGATTACAATGGTTCATTATTGAATAATAAACCAATAAGTAGGTACCTTACTATTTCCCCCAAAAGTTCCTTTATTAATTCCATTTGAGGTTTGAATAATCTCAGCCGATCCATCAGTAGATACTTCAGCATTTTCAAGAAGAACTTCATTATAGGATCTCGGTTGGACTTAGATTGTTGAATTTATTCCATCTACTCCCTTCCAATATGGTGCTGACCCTCGAAAGAAAATAATTTGTCCCTGCTTTCCGAATTTTGACTCGATTAGGTGATCCTTATTGTCTTTTACCTTTACAGTTTTTCTGAAATTTTCGACGGTAAATGTCGGTTTTCTCCCATTCTCCACTCATTAACCCATTTTCGCTGATCTTTTCACGCATTTAAAATTCATCCTCACTCTTGTTCAGTGATTAAATGTTTATCACATCGGGCAGCTAACCGATCCCATAATTTTTCGGCCGAATAAGTTTTGAGCTGAGGTGCATAAGTTCAATTTCCCAAACTTCTTCTCAATTTATACTCATTCTGATTAGTTGGTGATTTGAAAATATCTCCAGTACTATTCGGAAGTAGGTCACATTTTCCAAATAATTTCCTGATATCACAACAAGATCGATTAGCGGGCGACCTTCATTGTCAAAATGTCCAATTACCAATACATAATTTTCAAATAATTTCATCAACTGTCTCCCTCTAGAATCGACCACCTTATCTCGGCATATTGTACCCCCCGAAAATGGCGAATTTCGTGACCCATTATCTCAGCAACCCGCTGTCCGATTTTGATCATTTTTTAAAAATAATTTAGGCCTAGTTAAGATCTTCAAATCTGCGGAAACAGATTTTGAAAATATGAATTAGCCGAACCACAATAAATTATCAAACTTTACGTTTTAGTGGCGGTTTGGCGTCACTTTGTTCACTCATGCCCAAACTATCTGACTCATAATTTCAAAAAACTGTTTCCGCATATTTTTGCATCTTGAATAGACAAATCTTTATAAAAAAAGAAAATGAAAATCGGTTCAGTAGTTCTCGAGATAATGGGTCAGATGCGTCAAAAAATGCAATTTTCAAGGAGAGCCGAAAAACAGAAACGTACCGAACTTAGCGTTTTCTCGTCGTTCTAATGAACTATTCTTGAAAAAAGTGGAAGTTATTCGATTGTGTTAGCAGATAATCGTGTCTTCCATGCTGTTATCGGTTGATCGTGTCTTCCATAGTGTTATCAGTATTTTTATCGGTATCAAGCTTGTTTTTTCCTTTATTATCGTTTGTCAATGTCAGTTTTGTAGTTTTGATTTCTCGTTCAAGGCGGGCGGCTTCTAAGCCTAATTTCAATATGTTCCTTTGAACTTTTAATATTGTTTAATATACCATTCTTTTCAGAATTGAATCTAGTTTTTTTTAAGACCAAAAAAAAAAAAAAAAGTCAAAAAAAATTAACGAAATGTCACATTCATAGAACAATTATAATTTTTTCCCAATACTCACAAAATAAATTTATCCTACATTAACCAAACTAACTTCAGAACTAGGTATCACATACTCTTTTTTATTAGTTACTTGAAATATAACAATTTAATAACAATCTCAACTACAAGGCAAATATCACAGTCATCTTGTACTTCTCATTTAAATTAACTTCTCAATTTATAATTAACTGTATTGTGCTATTTATTAAAGCCATACTCGATTATTGTTTTGTATCTTAGGCTCCATGCTATCTTACAATATTTGATCCAATTCACATTTCCAGTTTTTTAGTAACGCTAAATATTCATTCTAGTTCAATTCCAACTCCCCCAAATACCTTCTTCTAACCATACAAAATGCTTTACACTTACAAATGAAATGAAAACAATTCTCGATTTCTCCAGAGTTACACATATCACATATCTGGTCATTTGAATTGTAAGGCCTATACTTTAAAGACAGAAGATCTCCTTTAACTTTGAAGAGCCAAAAAATTGAAAATCTTTGAACTGGCTTAAAGGAACCACATCATTTTCTAGTCTAAGGGCTAAATATTGAGGATGATTCTGGGAACACAGTTCTTTCTCAAATTTTCAATTGTCTACATTGAATCATTGTCTATCATTTATCTCTCAAACTTTCAAACAATACAAGCTCCAATCACAAATAGATGAGTATTAATTCCAGCACTTTATTCCAGTATACTTATCTCTCAAGTTGCCATTCTTTTATATTTCGAATCGGATCAATCCGAATTTCTAAAAGAATCCTCCTTTTGGTTTATTATTCAATAATAAACCATTGTAATCGCACTGGTAAAAAAAAAATTCTAAAGCCCCCTGAAAATTTCATGGTTTACGTTTCAAAGGGTGTAGAATCCGAATCTGCAATAAAAATTTTTCCGTCCGTCCGCCGTACGCACGATTTCTCCCAAACGGCTGGAGCAAAAGATCTGAAATTGTACAGCCATCTTGGAAAGTTTTGTAAAATCCCTAAAAACCTCAAAACAAGTCGAATCGGCCTAAATATTTACCTATTTGCAGAACATACCATGAAGACGCTCCCCACGTCCGTAGGTCAAACCATTCCCGATGTATGGCCCGATTTATGGTGCCAACATTTGCGTTTTTTGGTTTACTATTGTTTGTTTGTAACCTAGTGATACCGATAACGTCGAGTTGTAGTGAATGTGGATACTGGAGTAATAGCCGATGTGGATACATGTAGTTTATAGCGATACACGGGTTGAAGCATTCTGATATGCATGTATGAAACGCTGATAAAATATAGGTAAATATTGTTGCTGGGGATTATTTTTCAATATTATTACTGGGGTAAATAAGTAGTCTTTCACTAGGGTTTATTATTCAATTGGCTTGCGTTCATGATTTGAATTTTACTAAGCTTTGGAGTGTGCGTGTTTCACAGGAGGGATTATTTTTCAGGAGGCACACAAATATGATCAACTGATCAATCCAAATAGGTATTTTGGTTGAGAACAGATTTACTTGCTCCGTGCATATCTCCTGTGAAAGAATTTGCAGCGTTTTTTCTCTTAGCTCCCATGAAAAGTGTTAATTCATCCAGTTTCTAGTGTTGTCAGGGACGGTGCACTTCGAAATATCGCATAATATATGTCGAATATTATTCGTTTTCTTGTGGCAAATGCCCCACGAGGATCGGCCAGTTCTTCATGTTCGGAGCTCCGAGTAGAATTTTTGATGAGAATATCACCAACGCTTGTTCACTAGTTTGAGAGGAACGCTACGGGCGTCTTATTTTTACGGTTTACAGAAGTTGAGGGGTTGGGTTTCAATATTACCATCAAATACTATCTTTGAGTCCATTTTTTTGTCCTGTTCATTCGGAGTTTTGATCTCAAGATTTGCAGGCGGAGGTTGTCATCCGACTCTTCGGCCTGTTTTCAACGCACAAAAGTTGCTGTTATCTTTTACACCATTGATGCAGGAACGTGTTGCTATTTTTAACGAGAAGGGAGCCCAAATCAATGGCGTTGCGGGAAACGGTTCTTCAAGTGGTAGAACTCGGGAATGGGAAGGGAACAAATTGTGGTCCGTAGCTCCTGTGGGCGGTCAGAGATTGAACGAGGACCGGGGGACGGATAGAGGAGGACAAAAGTCCGCTAGGAGTTTGTCTCTCCGACTCTTCTCTATTCTTCGTTCTTGAAAACGAAGCGATACGTCTCTCGTAATCAGGGAAACCACCCCCGAGCTAAATACCCCTAGTGACAGACAACCCCTCACCAACAACCCCTAACCACCGGTGCTCCGTCTTTGGGGGTGTCAATCAAATTAAACGTTCCCGTTGACTTGAAGGGAAAGCGGCGACGCGTTTCGAGGTCTCTTGAATATACGAGCTGTGACATGGAACGACGAAATGGAATATTCATAAAGATTTATCAAATCATCACCGCGTTATTACGATTTAACCGGATTTACTGAGATGTTCCTAAAATTCATCATTATAATTTCATCTCGGTAATATCAAATGTCTCTCAGCAATCACAGTTATGTACAGTAATTTATAAAAAGAAAAATAAGTCCATATACCTAGAGAAATACAGTTGAGGAGAACACAATGAATTGTGTGCATGAAAATATGTAAAATATAAGTCTAGATTATTATTATTTATTCTTTAAAAGTTGTTTACACTAACACATATTGAGAAATCACATGAAACAGTGATCTGACCTACTAACATCACTCAAACGTCTCATGAATTTTCTTCCAGACTTAATGGTAATTGATGAAACCGTTGAAACCGTGAATTGGCTCCAATTAATAGTTTTCTTTACAATTAATTTAAATATAGAAGATTCTAATTTATAACTGCTTCATAAATATTGATATGCGTGTAATTAAATGTATTTACCTAGGAACCCTACAACGAGGGCTTTGGTCTTAGAATGATCTGAAACAGATTCATATTCAATTTTACTGACATCTTGGTTTATTATTCAATAATAAACCATTGCTATCGCTCATGAAGAAAACAATTCTAACCCAACTGAAAATGTCATGGTTTACGTTTCAAAGGGTGTAGAATGCGAATCTGCAATACAAATTTTTCAATCCGTCCGCCTTACGTCGTACGCCGCACGCAAGAAACGGTTGGAGCAAAAAATCTGAAATTTTCAGGAAAAATCCATGTTGGTCCGACAACGGCCCAATTCTTGAGCCAGCTCACGCACTTAATTTAAAGTGCCCTTTAAGGGTTTTCAAAGTTTTTGAAAAATCCCTAAAAACCTCAAAACAAGTCGAAGCGGCCTCAATGTGTACTCTTTTTGAAGAACACTCCACGAGGAATCGAATGAGGCCCTCCCCAGGTCCGTAGGTCAAACCATTCTGGATCTATGGCCCGATTTATGGTGCCAACTAGAATTCTGATATGCATGAATCGCTGCAAATTCTTTCACTGGGGTTTATTATTAAATTTTATTCATTTGGCTTGCATTCATGATTTGAATTTCTACTAAGCTTTGGAGTGTGGGTGTTTCACAGGTGATAGAGTGATTATCGAATTTCAGGAGATATGCATAGAGCACGTAAATCTGTTCTCAACTAAAATACCTATTTGGATTGATCAGTTGATCATATTTGTGTGGCTCCTGAAATTTAGCATCTTCTCCCAAACAGAGAAAACGTATGCATGTTTTTATTGTAGGGGGGGATTGAGGTTCAGTAAAAAAATGCTGCAAATTCTTTCACTGGGGTCTTATATTCAATTGGCTTGCGTTCATGATTTGAATGTCTACTAAACTTTGGCGTGTGAGGGTTTCACTGGTGATAGAGCGATTATGGAATTTCAGGAGGAGGAATATGATCATGTGATCAATCCAAATAGGTATATTGGTTGAGAACAGATTTGCGTGCTCTATGCATATCTCCCGAAATTCAATAATCGTTCTATTAAATGTGAAATTCGCACACTCCAAAGCTTACTAGAAATTCTAATCATGAACGCAAGCCAAGTGAATAATAAACTCCAGTGACAGACTTTGCAGCGTTTTTGTCATTGTTTTGTACCTTGCCGACTTGTAGAACCTGATTAGCGTTTTCTTCAGCTTTTATTGAGGTGGGCGCGGCGGTTTAGGTTTTTTATTCTGATGAACGTTCGAGTTCTAGCCAGCAAAAACGTGGTACCAACAAACAGGAAGTTGACGAAAGATTTCAATGTTGAGTTGAGATTCCAAGAGTTGCAATCAGTACGTCAAAATCATTGTTTATGGTGATAACAGTCTCTCCAACATGCTTCAACTTGGGGAAAGTATACACGATCGCTTGTCCTACGGTGTTAGATAATGGTTACCATTCAGGAGGCACACAAATATGATCAACTGATTAATCCAAATAGGTATTTAGGTTGAGAACCGATTTAAGTGCTCTACGCATATCTCCTGAAATTCAATGATCGCTCTATCACCTGTGAAACATGCTCACTCCAAAGCTTAGTATAAATTCAAATCATGAACGCACGCCGATTGAATAATAAACCCCAGTGAAAGAAATTGCAGCGTTTTTAAAACAAGATACTCACAGAACGAGTTTGAGGAAAGAATGAGAATAATGTAGAATGCATTCGATTTCTTACCGTTGTCCTGATGACTCGTACTGATAACCAACGCTCAAAATTAAACGTGAAAATGAATCATCATTAGCCAGTGAGTAAAGAATTAGCTTAATAAGAGTGGCCGAGGTAAGGGTATGTAGTAGGGACTCTACCTCCTGAGCTTTCACCCGCATGAATATTTGACACCGATTATACTAAGGAGCCATTCAATTATGAACCAGAAGGGCAATACACATTTGTATATTATTTTAGATTAAAATTAATTCAAAAGGGTTTTCTTTTTTCTCTACTTGACTCAAGAGAAATCAAGAAACCAATTTTTTTCCAAGTTTACTTTTTGGAATCAGTTCCAGAATTTCTAAGAGTTAACAGTAATTGGGTATCACGTTATCTTTTCTAACTCAATCATGCCGTCTGGGATCGCTACAACGGAGGGCTCGGGTCGATAGTCGATCGGGAACCTCCAAGTAGGAACGGAGGAGCGGAGTAGAGTTAAGACGTGTGGACCTGGTAATGGAACCAATCTGTTGGAAGCACGCACCGTTTCGGGCGTTGCAGGCAACTACGTACGAGTAGGTAGACACCCCCCTCACCTTCCCATCACGGAAAAGCGGCCAAGTTATTCGGAGAGCCACTAATTCACGCTAACCGCCTCCCGGCGCTGAGGATTTCAAGTTTCTCTCACTAGATCACTGGAGTAATAGGCTTGTGATGCTGGAACTACTTAGGGCAGGCGGGGACTTGTTGCGCTAACTGCTGTAACGGACTTGGAAACTTGACTCACTTCGGCGAGATGCCCGCCCTTCGTTGCTCACTTGCTTCGGCCTCTTCGCGGTTATCGATTTATTTGAAGGGCCCTCGACGTTATCTTCAGTTATGAGGAGTCCCTCTCGTCATTTGTCTTTCAAGGACCTGAAGAAGATTTGCATCGCAGTTATCGGGAGGGGAATCATCTCCACAATTAGAAGGAAAATAGGTAAAGAGCGAAACGCGTTAACGACAATTCGAATCATGAAAATGCCAAACGGTAATAATAATTTTAACTTAAAGGTGGGCCAAATCTTGGTCTTTTCGGTAAAGCTGCATGGTCGTATGTGTCTTGCCGCACATTTCAACAACTAGGGATGTTGTAGGTAGTGATTTGGGGGTGATCTACCCATCTTCCACTTTTGCTTCCGAGTCCACCAAGGTAGCGGAAGCATTGTTTTCACTTTCGGAATGTGAAAATTTTTTTGTCTCCAAAATCAAAAATTCCACTCGCATTTTGCGTTTTAGACCTTTCTGAACAATTTTGGTTCCGTGTCTGTCTGTGTGTCTGTCTGTCAGCAAATCCTTGTTACGGGCAAAACTACACGAAGTTATAGTCCGATTTTGATGAAATTTTCAGGGATTGTGCGGGTTGGGGTGTAGATGGTCCCCTATAGGTTTCATGACCCCCGGATCAATAGTAGCCTCTGCGCATGCGAAAACATGAAATCCTTGTTACGCGAATAACTCCGGGAGTTCTTGACCGATTTCATGAAATTTTCGTGAGATTGTTCGGTTTGATGTGTAGATGGTCCTTGTTTCATGACGGATCAATAGTACTCTGCGCATGCGCAAACGTTCCTTGTTACACGCATAACTCCTTGACTTCATGACTGATTTCGATGAAATTTTCAGGGATTGTTCGGACTGATGTAAAGACGGTCCTCGTGAGTAATAAAGAGAAAATAAAGTTTTAGCCTCGAGCTTGGATCGAACCATATTGAACCATCATTGAACGATGCATATATTTTATTTTTCGAAATGTCATAATAATTATTTATCACTTCAGTCATCTATCCATTCAGCGTCAATGTCAATTTTTATTATTAGGTATAGGTGGTTGGTTCAGGTAGTTGAACATGCCTACCTTTATTTTCTCAAGTTATGCTCCTGCATAACAATAAATTTACCCTAATTCAATATTTACTTCGCCTAATTGAACGAAATTCTTTAGTCAACAATAATTTTCAATGATCTATACAGTCATGTTATGGATATGAGGAAGCTATGTGCCACACCCACTTGGCAGACGTTTTAGTGATGACTCCATTCAGTTTTGAGTCCTGAAGCTCAGACCGACAACATGCAGCCTAAAGCCAATTCGATGTGGCATGAGTAATGGCAGGTCTGTGGTCCGCATTTTTAAGAACCTCTGAACGATGGCCCTTTCTTGACCCATCTTGCAAGAAGAGGTCAAATTGTAGTGAAGCCGGTAGCCTGTGACCGTATCCATATTACTCACAGCCACCTGCTCAGAGCGGTAGTTCGTGACATTGTGTGTGGAAGATGTAGGGCCTGACCTCTCCATCCCCACATTTTGGTGATCACCATCGATTTTTGCCTATTAGTCATGAGGATCTGATTTGAAACGTGCAACACTAAGTAAGTTCCATCGGGCGTGCACAATGGCAGTGGAGTCTTTCGTCCAGTACCTAAATGGTCCTTTTGTGGCCCACCTCCAATCAACACGAATCAGGTCAGCGGGTCTGTAGCGATATTAGGGGTTCAAAAGGTGAATCTTGGAGGTCCTCCTCTCCTTTCCCCACCGTTGGAAGAGGTGGTACACTCCACCTAGTCTCTTCGATCAGATCATAAAGTCTTTGTTCTACGCCACGTGCGGATCGTTCAACCAAAACTACTTGAGCTGTTTGAAATTTCCATCAGTGAAATATTCATGTGATTTTCATCACTTTCTCCGAGGAGCTTCATCCTATCTGGAGGATTGTCACGGCGGAAAAGCTATTTCTACTTCCCTTCTCGTCACATACTTCGAGCCTCCCGAAGTACTGACCCCATCGTTGACGAGTTGGAGGCAAATTCTCTACGAGGGTCCTGGAAACCATTTCGGAAATCTCCGAGGACCACCACACGAAGAAGTTGGAAGGGAACCGTTCACATCCGGAACTTCAAAATCCCAGGTGCGATCGGCCCAATTATTACTTAAAACTAAGAGGAATCCTATCCGAACACAAAGAGACTCTCCTCAAACTACATCACAACTACGAACTAAATATCAAATATAAATTATATCTAAACTGTGAGCTAAATATAAACTATAAACTATATCAAAACTATAAACTATCTACAAACTATTAACTATATACAAACTATAACTACGTAAATATTAAAATCTCAGAGAAAGTTGATTTGAAATTTCCATTTTGATCTTGTTTACTACACGAATTTATTTTATTGATTTTGTGAGGGTGGCCACTCGTAGGGTTTTGTTGAAAGGGAAGTACCGTAGTACATGAAATACCTACCTAGAGTTAGAAGTGGAGTTCATTATAAAACCTCTCATAAGGAACTATTCATTTCAGACATTGCTTTTAATTTTCCTTGCATTATTATTGATAAAATTAAGTTGTTTCCTGTAGCAAACTGAAAACTGGTCTTAAATTATTATTCCTTCATCCAGGGCTCATCCCTTCTCCAGCTCGAGTTGAGCTTGGACCAGATTTTGGAATCTGGAATTTTAAATTGAGTTCCTTTTATTTTCAAATACCATTAACTAGTATTTTCCTGGTAAGGAGCCACAGGTCAGGTACCGGCCATAGATACGTGTATACCTGTATCTCTGCTGAGGAGAAACCGTGGCTTGAGCCAACGATAGACAAACTAAACGGATGAGATGTTGGAGAAAAGCACATAACGGAGATCCAGCGATGCCCCACCCCTAGCGTAAACCGTTCAACCAATGTCTTCGAAAAATTGTAGGAATCTTTTAGACATGTTGGTCCTGCGTCCCTCCGAATTTCAGCTGAATTGGACAAGTAGATCGCAAGTTCTTTTAAAATTTCAGGATTGTTTAAAATTGTTTACCAGAATCAGCTGTGTCATCAATAACGATTTTGTGTAATGAATATAAACAACAACAATTTAAAGAACAGTTAATACACTAATATCGTAATAACTAGGGATGTCATTATCGGAAAAGAATATCGATTTTCTTTAAAAGTATCGTTTTAATAAATCCAAGGAAAATTTCGATATTTCGATATATTGGTCATCGACATTTTCTTCAAATTTTAATCCGAATTACGCATCAGTCCAGTGAATAATAATCCAAAATTGAATTTCCTTCTACTACAGGGAAAGAATTCAACCACTCAAAATTCAATGAAACTTTATTCATGATGAAAATTATGTACAGGATCCAGGGAAGTAAATTTTGAATATTATGTAGGGTTGTAAAATCAATGTAAGCAAAGTAAGAAGGAAAACTGAAAAAAAAAAAAAAAAAAATCAATCCAACCAATATTGGTTGGGGATAGAGGTGAGGAAAACTCTGATTGATGTGCTCTCCAGTAAGGGTTGAACTGGCTAGAACCCAAGTCTCCAAGATGTCCCTAATCTTTTACTTACGATTTGCCTTCCTCATCTGATATAATTCCCCTATTCTTCAATGGAAATTATAAAATTACTTTTGAGCACTAAGTTGTAAGATATGATTGACGGCTGAAAAATATCCTATCCGATACTGTGCATTTAATGTCGATACATCGATATATAGGAATAGACAATATCGCCCAAAAATATCGACATATAGACGGAAGAATAACGATATTTTCTGGACATCCCTAGATGATACGGCTTGAATTTCATTGCTCACAAACCAAAATATCCAAAGAAATGGAATCTTTGTGATCAGGTCAAGGAAGTTGGTCAACACTTCACCGCCCCAGCTTCCAGTATCTGACTTGTCCAGATGCCCTGAACACAAGCCACTATTAAGAAAACTTCACTGAATCTACGTTTCTTACTCCACTTCAAGAAAGAAATTGAAGAATGTTCAACGGAATTCGTAGATTTTTAAGTCGTGTCCCCAATACGCATGTTGTTCCATTGTAGGTATTTTAATATCGTCGCTCGTTCTGCTCCTTATCACCTGAGTCAGCCGAAGATCTATTTTCTGTTCTAATCAAACTAGAAAGAACCACTGAAGATACCATCAAAATTTCAGCCTTCTAGTTGGATCGGTGTAAAAAATACCATTTGGGCAGACTCTGCGTGAGTTTATTTTTCACAGGTGATAGGTGAAAAATAGTAACGCAGATGCTGATCGAGGTTGTTGTACGGAGATTCTACTAAATAAACGTTCAACATTGATTTGCTTTAAGTGGTTCTTGTCTACGATACAGTCCCTATCCAACCAATGGATGCAACGAACCTACTTTACTCATACTACTCAAAAAGACACTGTTCGTATGGGAAATTCGCAGCAGATTCCGAATAGGTACTTTATTTTCGTCTGAAACCTTCTTAAACCATCAAAACCCTCAATCAACTGAACAGAATTGATCAACATCCCGTTCGTTACAGTTGTATTCTTGCATGGTTTTCTCTACTCAATCTACAAAATCTAGGGAAAATATTCAAAGGTGAATTTTAAAAGGTTATACTTTTCCGAACCGAATGATACCAACCCTGACTGTTGAATATGGAAACTAGGAGAGCTTTAATTTCTCTAAGTTATGCAACTTAAAATCGGGTATTCGATAATCCATACACAAAACTTACTCTACCGACTACCCTAAGAGTATAATCAACTTGAAAGTTGATCGCCTGATCAACGTGTTTTCCCATCTTCCTTTCAATCAACTTCACTTCATACAACACTAATCCTTACCGTTTCATAACTCTGCCCAGGGTCCATTCTTTGGCAGATGGCAAGTTAGCCCAAACTTCTAATCCCTCTCTAAATTTTTGTTTTCATTCCTGTTTGTTTACAGGTGAATTCCTGTTTCATCGATTGAACGACTCAAGTAGATCAATAAAAGTTGGAACCATTTGCTCTTGATAATCTGAGTTTCAATCATAGCACCGTCCAACCAAGAGAGAATTCCATGCGCTAGTAACTAATTGGTACGGGACGGCGAAGTGGGTATACAGTACCCGCACGACCGCCAGGTCTTGAAGGTGGGGTCGGTCTGGCCCCTTGATGTCCCCAATCGCCAAACCTAGTCCGCGGGCGGTATGATCGTTTCATTAGGGGAAGTACCTAATGTTTTTAGATTCAGGAGTAAATCGTTTTAGTAAATCTATGTATCCAAGGAAAATATCGATATTTCGATATATCGGTCATCGATATTTTCTTCAAACTTTAATCCAAATTACGTATGAGTCCAGGGAATAATAATTAAAAATTGAATTTCATTCTATTACAGGTAAAGAATTCAACCACTCAAAAATTCAATGAAACTTTATTCATGATAATAATTATATACAGGATCCAGGGAAGTAAATCATCAATATTATGTAGGGTTGTAAAATCCATGTAATTGAAGTAACAAGGAAAACTGAAAATGGGCGATAGAGGTGAGGAAGACCCTCCGATTGATGTGCTCTCCAGTAAGGGTTGAAATGGCTAGAACCCAAGTCTCCAAGATGTCCCTACCTTTTTTACCTACTATTAGCCTCCCTCATCTGATATAATTCCCCTATTCTTCAATGGAAATTATACAATTACTTTTGAGCAATAAGATGTAAGTAGGGGATGGTTGATATGATGATTTATCTGAAAATTGTAGGTATTATTATTGAAATGGCATAAGTTGAGCACGTGATCTAGGAGTAGAGCATATTTGTAACTTATGGAACTTCCTTTGTAGATAAATATTTTATAGTAATCTAACAGCAATAAGTGTAATACTAACGACAACTTCTTCTGGGTAAGTTTCAATTTTCATAGAAGAAGAGAGAAGGGAAGATATTTTCGTTTATCTACGTTTTGAAGAGAAGAACCTGACGAAAATTGTAAAGAGCCATTTCACGGATCTGTAGAGTTTCGGATATGGAGATGAATGATAATTTCAAGATTATTACTTACTACTACCTACGTGTCGCTTCGGGCATTTGAAATAAACGGCGTTAGAGAGCGGGAAAGGGGGGCACCCGAGAGTTAGGGAAATCCTGAATACCAAACATTAAGTTGCGTAAGGGGATAATTCAGTCGAAACGAGTTTAGGGGCTTCTACGTGAGTATGTGGTCACGTAGGAGTTGCCGTGATCATGATGTACGAGGCAGAGCCGGCCCGCAAAATGCTCACACGCTACCGTGGGTTATCCGAAGGGGTTGGGGTTGTTGCTACCGCCAACAACTTGTTTCCCACCTCCTTTCCAACTACCTCTCCGAGTTCACTTGTTGGATGACCTCCGCAGCAATTTGGCCTACTCCGCTTGAAAATGGCTGTAATTCTGAAAGCCGTAACACAATTGAAGAACAGCGATTCATTTGCTTTTTGAGCTATTTGACATGCAGATGGGCTGCGGCAAGAAGGAAGGATACCACTGCTGTACTGCGACCCAATATTGAAGAGTCGGTGTTGAAATGTGAACGACGTGAGCGGTATGTCCTTCACATACCGGTGTTGTGAATTTAGGACGTGAGCCTACGTAAAAACGCTGCAAATTCTTTCACTGGGGTTTATTATTCAATTAGCTTGCGTTCATGATTTGAATCTTACTAAGCTTCGGAGTGTGCGTGTTTTACAGGTGATGGAGCGAATATTGAATTTCAGCAGATATGCGTAGATCACTCAAATCGGTTCTCAACCAAAATACCTATTTGGATTGATCAGTTGATCAGTTTATGTGCCTCCTGAAATTCAATAATCGCTCTATCACCTGTGAAACACGCACACTCTAAAGCTTAGTAGAAATTCAAATCATGAACTTAAACCAATTGAATAATAAAACCCAGTGAAAGATTTTGCAGCGTATCAGAATGCTTCAACCCGTGTATCGGCTACAAAGCCTCTTAGGAGTTCACTCCAGTACCCACATTACTACATCACTTGGTTACTGCGATAAAAACATAAACAATAATAAACTAAAAAACGCAAATGTTGGCACCATAAATCGGCCGTATATCGGGAATGGTTTGAGCTACGAACCTGGGGAAGGGCTCATTCGATTCCTCATGGAAAGTTCTTGAAAAAGAGTCCAAATTTAGGCCGCCTTGACTTTTTTGAGGTTTTTAGGGATTTTACAAAACTTCGACAAACCTTAAAGGGCACTTTAAATTAAGTGAGAGTGCTGGCTAAAGAATTGGGGTGTTGTCGGACCAATATTGATTTTTCCTGAAAATTTCAGATTTTTTGCTCCAGCCGTTTGGGAGAAATTGTGCGTACGGCGGACGGACGGCAAATTTTTTATTGCAGATTGCAGACAATGCGTAATCTATGCACTACTCAGCAATTTGGTTTTTAAATTTCTTACCAACAACAGGATCCAGTAGAAATAAAAGAAAAACGGTCCTTGATATTTGATCGGCCCCGCCTCCGCGGGCGCTCCCCAAAGAGGCGCGTTGTGAGACCAGCAGTTGATCCCTAACTGGTAAGTCCCTTTTCCTATATTTGCGGTTTCCTTAATACAACCCAAATTCTCTCTTGATTTCAAATCGGACCTATATCAGATTTAATAAATCTATATAAACTCCAATCCGATTTGTTATTCATTAAAAATACCCAATTCACCATTAATTTCTATTTTCAAGTTTAAATTATTGAAATAGTAAATTAGGTTTTTGGGGTAGGAATAAGTGTTAATTATCATAGATAATTCCAACACTATTTCACTGTAGCTATCGACTGAGTTGTCCTTACTTACAGGAGTGGGGTGGGAGGAGGAGGGCAATGCAAAGCCTGTAGGTCCCCTGATGCTTATCATCACGGTTCACCACTGCTCAGGTGAATATGCAACAGAGACCGACAGCTGTGGGGAAGCCGATATCGGGCGATGTCCTGAGGTCTCGGAAAAACGAAACCGGCGATATTCAAAATCATCGCACAAGCGTCGGGAGGTCGAAGGGTTGAATAGACTGTGGACGGGTGTAAGGGAAATCTGGGGAAGACCTCACGCTGGATAGCGGCGGCGAAGAAGGGAGGGACCCCGAGGCAACGGGTAAAGTCCGAAGCGACAGGGCGAACCCCGAAGCTTCCAATAACCCGAGCCGGACATGGTCTCCCCTTGTCAGGGTCGGGTCAGTATTGGTCTTTGAACCCCCTGACCCCGAAGCAATTGAAAGCTCTGTCCCCCGCGGAAGGCCGTCGAGGGAGGAGGGACATTCCTCAGATTCCACTCCGCCCGCAAGTTGGGGTCGTGTCGCCCCGGTGATTTTATTACGCGTCAGCTTACACGACGTTTTGCCTCTCGACATTCACATCGGACGTACGGTAATTCTGAACGACTCACTACAGAATTTCACACGGAAAAGACAAAATGCGCAACTGAACAAAAACGCTGTAAATTCTTTCACTGGGGTTTATTATTCAATCGGCTTGCGTTCATGATTTGAATTTCCACTAAGCTTTGGAGTGTGCGGGTTTCACAGGATAGGGCGATTATTGAATTTCAGGAGATATACATGGAGCACGTGAATCTTTTCTCGACCAAAATACCTATTTGAATTGATCAGTTGATCATATTTGTGTGCCTCCTGAAATTCAATAATCGCCCTATCCTGTGAAACACGCAGACTCCAAAGCATAGTAGAAATTCAAATCATGAACGCAAGCCGATTGAATAATAAACCCCAGTGAAAGAATTTGCAGCGTTTTTTTATTGAACCTCACACTCGTATTGCGTTAAAACTTCCCCAAATCCAAATTTAAACGATGTAGCCAAAGGTAGACAGATGTAAGGCACAAAAATATCATCAACTGATCAATCCAAATAGGTGTTTTGGATGAGAACCGATTTACGTGGTCTATGCATATCTCCTGAAATTCAATAATCGCTCTATCACCTGTAAAACACGCACACTCCGAAGCTTAGTAAGATTCAAATCATGAACGCAAGCCAATTGAATAATAAACCCCATTGAAAGAATACTTATTTACCCCAGTAATAATATTGAATAATAAACCCCAGTAATAATATTGAATAATATTTACCTATATATTGTCAGCGTCTTTGCATATCAGAATGCTTCAACCCGTGTATCGGATACTAACTAGACTACAAGTATTCACATCGGCTATCACTCCAGTATCCACATTCACTACGACTCGACGCTATCGGCCGGACATCACTAGGTTACAAACAAACAATAATAAACGAAAAAACGCAAATGTTGGCACCATAAATACATCGGGAATGGTTTGACCTACGGACCTGGGGAAGGGCTCTTTCGATTCCTGACGGTATGTTCTTAAAATAAGTTTACATGCGTGCCGCTTGGACTTGTTTTGAGGTTTCTAGGGATTTTACAAAACTTTGACAGCCCTTAAAGGGCACGTTAAATTGAGTGAGAGAGCTGGCTCAAGAATTGGGGCGTTGTCGGACCAAGATGGATTTTTCCTGAAAATTTCAGAGTTTTTGCTCCAGCCGTTTGCGAGATATCGTGCGTACGGCGTACGGCGTGCGGCGGACGGACGGAAAAATTTTTATTGCAGATTCGGATTCTACACCCTTTGAAACGTAAACCAAGAAATTTTCAAGGGGGGTTAGAATTTTTTTTCCAGAGCGATTACAATGGTTTATTATTGAATAATGAACCAAAATCAAGTGGAACAACCACAAAAATTATAACACACTTCCTCAAAATTCGAACATCGATTAGTTCTTTCATTCCGAATGGAGATTTTTTTATCGTTGACACAAGGGGAAGGGCGACGGTGCATGCTATAATTGAAATTAAAGCGGTATCAGTGATTTTGTTGACTCAATGTCGTGTTTAAAAGTGAACGGCTTGGGTTACACGCATAAAACTGTGAATCACTCTCTGAATTCAATCGATCCGTCCGCTGGACCCGCGGTCATAATGCGGTCTAACATTGAAGTAGACGGAGCTAGTAACACGTTGGAGAAGCAGTAGGTCGGAGAGTGGTAGCATTAAGAATGAAAGAAGAATGAATGAAAGAAAGTTTATTCCAAAAAGAAAACAAAGAAATTACAAAAAAAATATCATAGTTGTAAATTAATACGGCAACACAAAGGAAAAATTATAGTATATTTATACAATGGAATATACCCCAAGAACCATAGGGTACGACCCTGTGCGGTTCGGGGGAGTTGAGTTAAACAGGTAATATTACCTAATACACCATTTTTACAAAAACGACCCAAAAGTGATCAGATGAAGAAAATAAGGATGCAAAAAAAAAAAGATAGCTAAATTAGAATAAATTTCTATGAACCCAAGTGACAATCCCAAACGAATTTGATGGATAGAATACAATCATTATATAGGTAGGTAAAGATAAACACCATAGAAGTAAAATAACAGACAAAATCATGACACATAAACACTAGTCAGTAAATTGGAACAGTTTATAGGAACTTGGGTTATCAACCATGTGAAAATTCTAGTTTTATAAACGGCACGCGAAAAATTTCCAGGTATGGTCATGTCGGCTGGGAGAGACCGCAATATATAAGGCATACTGAAAAATATATGCTTTGAGGTACACCATAAACGAGATTGGGGAGCTGGTATTACCGCCTTAGAAGTGAGGCGAGCTGGGTATATGCTATGTCTAGGATACACGAAGTAATCGGGGTGTTTGTGAAAAAAAGTAATAGCTATTTTGACATACAGTTGTTGAACTGAGAATACCTGGACAGCTTTGAATAAGTCAGAGGTGGGGAACCGGCGTGGCTTCCTGGCGATTACTTTTAGGATTGATTTTTGGACAATACAAAGCGGATTTAGGATAGACGCTGAAGCGCCACCCCAGGCTAAAATACCGAAACTAATGACACTTTGCACAAGAGCTTTATATATAGTAATTAAATTTTTCTTGTCAAGACATCCCCTCAATCTATAAAAAATATGAATAAATTTACGGAGTTTCTGAACCATAGAGCTAATATGATACTCCCATCTTAAGTCTTCATCTATAGTAATTCCTAAGTACTTTGTATAATAAACCCGTTCTATTAGTGGACAATTGCCGTCACACGCACACTTCATGTAGTCATTTCCACATGTATGTATCATGATACTGTGCTGCTCCAACTTATGTTTGGATGCGGACTTGGAAAAAACCAAGAACTTGGTTTTTTTAACGTTTAAACTCAAAGAGTTAGAGCACATCCACTCAAAAACTTTATTGATGTCAGAATTTGCATCCCTAAACACCTCCTCCCAATCATCCCCCTCGCATAAAATCGATGTATCATCAGCATACATGTACATGGTTCCAAAAAGATTCAAAGAGCTTAATTGATTTATAAATATTAAAAAGAAAATAGCTGCCAGAGTACCACCTTGGATTACCCCGTATTGAATTGTGGTTTCATCACTGTCAACTCCGTCAATTGTCACAAACTGCTTTCTATTGGAGAAATAGCTCTGCACCCATGCAAGCTCTGTTCCACAAACCCCGTAAGACGGCAGGATCCCAACCAACAGACCTCTATCTATTGAATCAAAGGCTTTAGCCATGTCAAGCGTAATAAGGAGACCTTTTTTCCCACGATCCATTAAAGAGTTAATGTCCTTGGTCAAGTTATACAGAGCTTCGTCGACACCTATACCCCTTCTAAATCCAAACTGCAAGTTAGAGAGCATGCCATTCGTTTCGAGGTACTCATAGAGGATATATTTAATCCAGCGTTCAATCAACTTAGATATAGAGCTAAGTAAAGAAATCGGCCGGTAATTGGTCAGTTCGGTAGCGACGCCCGTCTTAAAAAGGGGTATTACTCTGGCTATTTGAAGTGCATCAGGAAAAATTCCCCTCGACAGGCTAAGATTAATTATGGACCAAATATTCCTTTCGTCCAGCCAACAATATTAGCGTAGAATACGCTTTAGCCATGGACTAACTAGCCGAAAAGTGTCTCGCGGGAGTGGAACGAAAAAGGGTATGGTATCCAGGAACGAAAACGGTGACGCGAGACCAATAAACATAAGAATATTTACATCCATTGCGTTAAACCCAACCTGGTTATGGTATCCAGGAACGAAAACGGTGACACGAGACCAATAAACATAGGAATATTTACATCCATGTGTAGTAGTTGCGACAAACCCGTTTGAAGTGAGTCATTTTATTTATGTAAATCGGAGTTTCAGTCGTTCGCGAATCGTCCTTCGGTTCGACAATGAACGTTTGATGATCATCGCTGAACGTTCAGCGTTCAATCGAGGCTAAAGCGTATTCTACGTTCCTATACTTGGCAGTAATCTAAATAAAAGCAAAAGTAAAGAGCGCCGAGTTTTCTAAACTTTTTAGACAGACTTGAAAAGGTAATGAATTCTAAGTCGAGATTTCCCTCCATTTTCCACTTTGTAGGAAAGTTACGTGCATAGATTGTAGGTCGCAAATAATGGTACCCGTCCAATAAACATAGACCAGTGAACTGCGTCGACCGACCATCTAATACAGAAGTAATAAACATTTAATAGTGGGTGTGGGTAGTGGAGTGACCACATTCATTCCGAATCTCTTAATTTGGAGCGTTATATCTGTTTATTCACGTCAGAAACGTTTCGTCCCGCAGCGGGGACTTCCTCAGTCTATACCTAACTATGTATAACTACTGGCATACTTTAGGCATTGACATAGTGGTGCCACCACACATCCCTTCAGTTTGAACATTCAATAATTTTAATTTATGCTTGCAGTTCCTCTCTCCCTTTTTGTTATTTATAACAAAACAAATTTGTTTAATTAATTAACGCAGTTGAGATCCAACAACTAAGCAATAGAGAATATGACCAGCTTGAGTATATGGACAGGGAGGAGTGAACAGTTTAACGTCAACTACAAAACTAAAAGTAACATACAAACTGAAGAGATGTGTGGTGGCACCACTATGTCAATGCCTAAAGTATGCCAGTAGTTATACATAGTTAGGTATAGACTGAGGAAGTCCCCGCTGCGGGACGAAACGTTTCTGACGTGAATAAACAGATATAACGCTCCAAATTAAAAGATTCGGAATAAACATTTGTGGAATAATCTGTAGTTTTTTTATGGCCAACGTGGGCTGTTATCACTCTTTAAGGCCGTGGAAAAATGTTTCACACTAGATTGCAGTCTAGATGTCCATTCAGCCAAGCAGTTGTTTTGTTACTCCAGTATCGATGGTTTACTTCATTTGAGGAATGGTATTACATGGGAGGCCTCTTTCGAGCTCCATCGCTTCTGAATCTGTTGTCAGCAAAAACCTTTCAACCATAAAGGCGCCGAAGTGCCGCAGTTATCGCCTTTTATATTCCGTTTCGAGAAGAAGAAAAAAACACACGCAAAACCTCTCGTTTTATTGTCAAGTGCGAGGCAGTCGGTGCGAGCGGTCAAGCGGAGCGAAGCCAAAAGAGTGTAGTCCCCTACTCAGGGCCTAGTGAGCCGTGACTAAAGGTAAAAGGCATATCTCATGACCGGATCAAGAGAAAGGTGGCCCACTGCCAAAAAGGAACCCTCTTCGACAAACAAACGCCGCGGAAAGAGCGAGGTAAAGTGGGGAGCGAGTAAGAAAACGAAGAGCGGAGCGACGGTGGGGAGACCTATCGTTTTTACCCTGTAAAAAAAGATTTATTGTAAATTGTTTCACGGCCGAGCGACAGTTGACTGCTCAATATACCGGACCCCGTGATTTACAACCTGAGTCACCCTCTGATAAACAACTGCATAAGCAGCAAACCGGCTAAATGGAGCTGTAGACGTGGAGGAGGCCATCCTATCACGTTCCCGACAATAATTTATCTTCCCCTGTACCGAAGGAAACGTAGTTCGGTGCCGAATACATGAATGTATTTCTTCGGCGAATCGTTTCCCGGTCTTGTGAGAGAGAATGTCGTTTACTTGCCCCCCACATTCCTAAATCCTGACCCTGGAAATCTGCGAATTAGATTATATACTAAATGTAATCTTATTCAATAAAGGAGCTCCATCGTAACGCAAAAAATCCACCTAATAAATGAACAATCCAAATTCTTTCATTACATAATACGTCATTATCTACATTTTGGGATTCAGGGAGTACACTGCTGTCGAAGGGGTGCAGCTGCTTTTTATCAAGAAGCTATTTCATCTTCCTCTATGGGCACCAAGTTATATCCTGTATCTGGAGACAGAATTGGACACACTGTCATCTTTCACCCTGGAACTCCACATGAATTATAATATAATTCGTGGGGTTCCGGGTAAAAGTGACCAAGTAACATTTTTTTCAAAATGAGCTTTTTTTTTGTCATTCCGGTACTAAGGAACGTTGTCTACTGTGTGTTGTTGCTAAGAACGTTATATTCAAACTGATGTGCAAGAAATACTTGAAAATAAATTTTACCTGCCTGACCCAAAGAGTTTTATGTGACCAAATGGCATTTGAACTCAACCACAAAACACGAGATGGATTATAAATGTACTCTCGCTGGTGCATGTAAATGTTATCAATTGCCATTTGATCACTTTTACTTTGTAAGATTTGTAAGATTGCATAGTGGGCGGGTGAAAATGACCAATTACAGTGATAGGTAATGGATAACCTTCTCTAACAGAAATAGGTATGTCATTGTTGTTTAGATGCTTGGCAACACGATAAATTAACGAAAAAACTATTCAATCTCTCAATTTCATGTAACTGTGCGACTGATTTTCGAAAAATTGAATTGACCAAATGAGTGAAGCTTGAAACTCCAGGCAGGTAATAATGATCAAATAGAGTTTTCCGAATAAACAGCTCTTATTTGATCTGAAGTGAATTTTGAAGCACGATATCATAGGCGGGCACTAGCTAACTACCTACAGGATAAAGAAAAATCGAAACATATTCGGTTGAGACATCACACAACCAGTGTTCGTAAGAAGAAAATAGGTGAAACTTCAGATCGCTCCCCTGTAAAATTTTGCAAATGTTACTTGGTCACTTTTACTCGGAACCCCACGATATATTGAAGGTATCCAGGATGCCGAGCTCGCGCCTCCCAAAACTTGTGGCTAGTGAAGTAATCAGAGCAGGTGTATACTGGGCAAGAGGCTGAACTGAAATGGTGCTGCGATTCAACATTCCAAATAATTTGGCAAAAATGGATGTCACAACATTGAGGAAGGATGCAGAGGATATACTGGTTGCCTTTAAGAATGAAGGAAGAATGAAGTCCCAGCAACGGGCGGAGTCATCAGAGACATTCACCTTGTATCGTGAGCTGAACAGGGATGTAAAGGTCGTTAGCCTGGTATCTGATTCGCAAGTATCACTGTATATGGCACGATGGGCTTTGAAGATGCGTGCAGAGTCGCTGCGGCTGAATGCCAGGCCAAATTCGTCTAGCACAATCGAGGAATGCGCCTTGTGCAACCTCCATGAACGTGAGGATGTATTCCACTTTTTGTGTACGTGCCCAGTGCTCTCTGAATTCCGGCTAATGGCGTTCAACCGCGCAGTACTCCTTCGTGATGAAGTGGAGATCCTCAACGGCCCTGATTGGAACACCCTGGGTGAATACTGTAAATTGGCATGGCGATACAGACGTTTTTTAACCAGCGAATTTAACTTCATTTAATTGTTTTTTTCTTTTTGTTTGTGGAAAACCCTTCTTTTTTGTTTGTTATTCAGGTGTGCTAGGCCCATTCTTCCGGCAGACGGTTTAAAAACCAAGCCGTAAAAGTTTATTTAAATTTTTCTTTGTAAATGTTACTTTATTTTGAAGCTTAATAAACATTTTTTCTTCTTCTTTCTTTCTTCTTCTTCCACATTTTGAGAGGGGGTTTGAGAATAATCGATGTACGAATATTTGGAGCTTGAACATAAACTTCAAATGGTAGTACAGGGGATCGACACCATGTATGCTGGTGTCAAGCCTAGCGATTTTCGGCATCCGTACGGCCGATTTGGCAACTTTTTCTTGAAACTTGAACCAACCAGCGAGGTTTCAAAGGTCATTGCAACAGTCAATACAACCTAACAGTCACTTTGAACTTGCGTTTCGGTAATATTCGTGGTACAGACTAGGGATTTTGGAAGGAGTAGACAGGGCTTGGGATTCATAAGCCGCAGGCGCTAATTCAAATCTCCGGATTTTTTTAAGCTCCTGAAGGGAGAGGAGGGAGTAACTAACCATATCAATCACATGGCTGCCTTGTTCATGGCGCAACTGCCGGGAGATTCCTTCTTTCCCAACTGAAAAACCACTGTTAATTCTTGGGGCACTCTTAATTTCTGTTTCTTATTGTTTAATAGGAAGAACTTCATTTTATATTTTCAACATTTTTCAATGGGATACCAATTTAAATCTCATGTTGTGACTTTTGGTTTATTATTCAATAATAAACCATTGTAATCGCTCTTGAAAAAAAAAAAAAAATGCTAACCACCCTGAAAATTTCATGGCTTACCTTTCTGTTATTTGCCGATTTGTATTTGGGCGATCGAAATCAATGGGTAAGTTCTTTAAAAACATAAGACAATCAATAAAATGATTCGTGGAAATTTTTGCATCCAGAAACAAGAGGATATGACTTGCATAACACATAACAATCTCACCTACCACCTGATTACCGTATGAATTATTATCGTATGCTCCAATTTGTCATTTGACGGTATCAGGCATTAAACTGTCTAAATCAATGCGCTCAATGACGTAAATGTTGACGTGGATGGTGACATAGATGGATTTTCTCCCAACTTGGAGAGCATCAGAAGGGGAGAGACGGATATCCTTTGTACACTGACGGGACATCAACTTGTTCACAAAAGCTTAGCCACCCGAGTGTGTGTAGAGTGGGGCTCAGGGACAGACGATAGACGTGAGGGACTCCGCCAGTAAATGAACCGCATCTTAATTAATGACGACCTCCCGTGATTAACTTGAAGGGTTTTTGGTCCCCGAAGGCGGTTGGAGCTCCTGATAGTTGTTGACTCAACTCGAGAGGCCTCGAAATTAATTCCCGTCAAGAAATGAAACCTGGTCTAACAGTGTTTCCCTCATCCCTTCGCATTCTCCCATATAATCCACCCAGTGTTCCCAACGCCCACGTATCTCTCTGCGGATTCTGCTCTACCTCCTCAAACTGTTCTCCTTCAATAAGCCTCCGAGTTCAACGAATTTATATTATTATACGTGTTCGCCTTGGAGAACTCAAAATTCACAATGATACACATATATTAAAACTGTTTCAAACTTTGCGGATAGTGGGATTTCTACAGTGGCAGACGCTTAGCGACAGTAGCCGTCATGGAGGAGGAAGAAAAATAGCTAAGCTGTCTTGAAAACTTGCTAAGTTAAAGATTTCATTTCGTTTCGGCCACAATAGAGTTGACCTCACATTCCCTGGCGACGATCTAACGCGCGAGTAAGCAGGGAACGCTGCACTTTATAACTCAAAGGTTTATTATTTCTGTATTGATACCCTTTCTATGTTTATTACAAGTATAGATTATGGTACACTATTTAAACTCAGCATTAGCATACCTTGCAAGTATGTAAGAAACATTTTTTTTTTTTCGATAAGGGATGGGAGGAGCCCCTGGTCACTGAGACCGCTAAGATCTATTGTGATTTTAATTAATAACCTTTTTAATAACTTCTTCGTTCACAAAGTGTAGGAGGTTTTCAGGTGTTTCCAAGGCAATATCAGAGGGTGTTAGGGCACCCTTCCCGAAATGCCGTAATCTAGTTGATGCAACAGCAGGACAATTACAAAGTATGTGTTCTGCTGTTTCCGCCTCTTCGCAGCAGAGCCGGCATTCTACTGTCCTGGCCTTACCAATTTTGTTTAGGTGATACCTTAGGGGGCAGTGGCCAGTAAGAAGACCCACAAGTTTGCGAAGGTCTTTGCGCCTCAATGATAGAAGGGCTTTTGCGCTTTTCCTTGAGATTGTAAGAAACCGCTTGGCTTGCCTCTGCTTAGGAGTGTTGTGCCAGTATTCTGTGCGTGTTTGTCCTCCCATTTCTGAACCTGTTGAGTTATATAACTCTTGGTAACCCCTAGTTGGGGTTCAGGTCCAATTGTGCTGGACTCTGATCCCTTTTTAGCAAGACGATCAGCTTCTTCGTTGCCCTCTATTCTCTCATGACCCGGTACCCATAGCAGCATGAGTTTGTTGCCCTGGGCCGCTGCCTTGAGGGAGTTTAGGCAACTCCAAATCAGCTTTGAAGTTACCGAGAAGGCAGAAATAGCCTTTAGTGCTGCTTGGCTAAGAAACATTAAAATGAGCCCCATTTTCAACGGTCTTTAAGGAAGGAAATTAGCCGCAAGGGCCCTTCAGCTAATCAGTTCGTCGATGCCCTGTAATTGACTTCTAGGTACCCCGAAGACCATCGGATGGCTGCTAAAACACTGAAACATTACTAGTTCCTCAATACGTAACAATGCATGATAAATACCTGCATTAGTGCAATATACTGTATTTCGACAGTAATTTGACAAATACAAATATAATAACTGAGATATAATATACAGGGTGTCCCGTTGGAAAAAGCATTGAATTTCCTATCGTCTCAGTTTTCAACAGTGATTTTTCAAAGGGAACTAAAAGGTTAAAAGCTAGCCTGATAAGTGAATTTTGTCAAATCTTTACCGAACAGACTGAATGACTGAATTGATTTCCATCAATTCATTCCGCGGATGTCCTTACTCAAACAACAATTTCTCAAGTAATGCCGTTGAAATGACATTCTCCTCCCAGAACTAGGAAACAAGTTTTAGTTAAGCAGGTTTTTTTTTAACCTCAAATATGCTTGAAAACACACGTTGTTTTGCATAAAATCTCAATTTTCTCAAAATAGTTCCCTTTAAAAAATAAAAAATAATTATACCATTGGAAAGCTGAGGCTTCTGCGCATTTCTTAGGCTTACAGGCTCAAACGTATCATTAAAATCAAGAGAGACTAATGAGCCATTAAAAAAGCGTTTTTTCAAAATTTGACAAAATTCACTTTTCAGGCTAGCTTTTAACCTTTTAGTTCCCTTTGAAAAATCACTGTTGAAAACTGAGACGATAGGAAATTCAATGTTTTTTCCAACGGTATCCTTAGATTTGCAAATACTTCGAAAACGCCGGAGTTACGGCCGTTTTAGTGACGTAAGGTCGAAAACACCTCAACCTCAATTTTAACAGAAAACGCACGTTTTTCTGCAGTTAAACACCACTTTCTTAACGAAAAATATTTTTAAAAACCAAAAGGACTACACTGTTAGAAAGCTGACATTTTGGCGCACGTTTTACCAGGTCTGCACAGTTGTGTGTCAAGTATTAATGGGGTTGCTGGGCGAGATGAAAAACAGGCGATTTCAAGATTCTGACAAAACTGCCATTTCGCGCGGCAATCGCAAATCTTCAATGCAATAAAAAAATGTTATCTGACGTCGAATAGATAGAGAATTTAACGCTCTTTCTAGCGGTGTCTTTAAATTTGATATATCTCGAAAATTGAAGGAGTTATAACAGTTTTAGTGACATAATATCGAAAACACGAAAAACATTTTTAAATCGCGAATGACTCGAAAACGAAGCCTCTAAAAAAAATTGCAAGGTGGCACTTTTGGTCGGAAATGGGTTGTAGAACACGTAGGAGCCGGATTGTGCATAACTCCTGGACACCCTCTTCTTTATTTGATTTTTGCGCGATAAAAACATTTTTTCTGAACCCTTACATTCCGCGCACGACTCTCCAGTATTTTTTGAAACTGAATCACGTGGTGAAGTCCGTTTCTCAATCAGGATAGAAATATAAATTGAAAACTACATTCAACTTTCCAAATTTAATTTATTCCCAGATCAACCAGATAACCATCTTGTTTGAACAAGGGCAACAGTTTATCGACATTCGAGTATGGAACCGACGACCTACGAGTACAATATCGGACACATTATCAAAACAAAACTCGACTAGTGTGTTGGGAACGGTTAATTCATGTCTATTAATCCTATGATCAATTTCCTAATCGTTGGATCGGTAATCGCTCCACCATACAGTGGCCTCCACGCTCCCCCGATCTCACTCCTCTAGATTATTTTTTGTGGGGATGTTTGAAGGATAAAGTTTACAATGATTTGCTACCAATTACAAACATCAATGAGCTTCGTGAGCGGAATTCGTGGTTGCAATTCGATTCGAAGGGAACCCATCCAAGCTGCAACTCATCAATGGGTAAAAAAATGTGTGCATCAGGATGGTGGCCACTTTGAACCGTTATTATGATGGAAGAACTCGGCTCATCTATCGGGGTCAGATAACCCAGTAGATTCAACCCTACGAAAACACCGTGTGAAACCTTAGTGGTAGGGGTGACCTGAAGGGTGGAGGTAGTGGACGATGTTTGTTGGTCGATCCACTTACAATGTGCGACACGCAATGCCGATGTCGCCTACAGCCCTAACGGTTTCTATGCAAATCCCAATGCCTTCCGAGAATGCCACTCGTTACACGACATTCCGACTTCAGGTAGGCAATTCTCATTCAAGGAAACCTTGGAAATCCTTCTGTTTCAAATTTCAACAATTAACCGTTTTATCGATGGAATTTCAAGTAATAATAATGAGCCCTACCGTCAATATGGTGAATCGGATACTTCTAATGATAAAGATGATTTCGTAAAACTAATGGTTTTTATATAGAGTAAATTGAGGAGCTTAAAAGTATGCTGCAGTCCTCCAGGAGAGACTCCAGATTCATTTGAGCTAGTTGTCAGCCTTTGTTATGCAGAAATCGTACGTTATTATCGGAAATAATTGTGTGAGCGATTCATGTACATAATCCACACGTACTCAATAAAATAGAATCAACGCTTTACATCAATTAGTAGGGTTTTCGTAAAAGGCAACTTGGGGTACTTGAATTAAGTTGTGGTCCTGAATGGCAAGATCCCTTTGGACCCAGATATCAGCCGTTGTTACGCACAAAACGGACGTCGTTATGGGGAAGTCTTGGACTGGTGAACAATCCCCGCTGGATGTATGAAAATGAGAATCAATTTTTATTTTTATTATTATTTTTTTTAAATATTTTGATAAAGTTTTAGTAATAGATTTCCTACTTTGCAGTTACGCTTATGGTGAGTAGGTATATATGTACGACAATTAAATAAATATAGAACATGTGTGAGGGTGGTCCCGTCGCTCTTGTTCGTATTAGTCGTCTGCTTAGTTGTTGCCGTTCCCACGCTGACAAGAGTTGTTCAAATGCCGGCAATTCATGGGTGGATATTACTGATTGCGTGCCTGATGTTGCTGATTTTATAATATCATCCACTTCTGGTACCTCAAGGTCCTTGTGGATAACTGTGTTTCCTACGTACCAAGGGACATTCGTTACGATACATAGTGCTCTGTTTTGCTGTGTTAGAACACGTTTAATTTGTGACTTGCATGCTAAGCCCCAGACGGAGCAGCTACATCGTAGTGAGGTATAGAAGTCGTTTGTAGTTCATTGTAAGGGGTGAAGTGTTCATTACAAGTGGTTTTAATAGAGTTATTCGGGATCGTAGCCTTTTTACGAGTTCTCCTACGTGGTGGTTGTACGTTAATCGTTGATCAACAAGGACACCTAAGTAATGCGCTCATTGGTAGTTTATATGCAGAGTAAATTGGAATGCATAGATTAAGGTGGATTACAGCATGATTCATAGGCCCCGTATCCTATGCCTATCAGCTCCTGCTGTTGTCATGTTGGTATCGTTGAAAATAGCGATGGTAACACATTCACAAATGGGAACATATATCTTGCGATCGGCGATTTGCTTCAATTAGCACCGGTTTTGGTTTATTATTCAATGATAAACCATTGTAATCGCTATTGAAAAAAAAAAAATTCTAACCCCCCCCCTGAAAATTTCATAGTTTACGTTTCAAAGGGTGTAGAATCCGAATCTGCAATAAACATTTTTCCGTCCGTCCGCCGTACGCCGTACGACGATTTCTCCCAAACGGCTGGAGCAAAAGATCTGAAATTTTCAGGAAAAATCTATGTTGGTCCGACAACGCCCCAATTCTTTAGCCAGCTCTCTCAATTTAAAGCGTCCTTTAAGGGTTGTAAAAGTTTTGTAAAATCCCTAAAAACCTCAAAAAAAAGTCAAGACGGCCTAAATTTGGACTTTTTTGAAGAACTTTCCATGCAGAATCGAATGAGCCCCTCCCCAGGTCCGTAGCTCAAACCATTCCCGATGTATGGTCCGATTTATGGTGCCAACATTTGCGTTTCTTTGGTTTAATATTGTTTTTGTTTTGATCGCGGTAACCTAGTGATGTAGTGAATGTGGATACTGGAGTGAACTCCTAAAAGGGTTTATAGCCGATATACGGGTTGAAGCATTCTGATATGCATGCTCCGTCTTACGGAATTTAAAATTTTCAAATAGAATATTCTTCCATTGTTATAGCTCTTGAAAAACGCTGCTAATTCTTTCACTGGGGTTTATTATTCAATTGGCTTGCTTTCATGAGTTGAATTTCTACTAAGCTTTGGAGTGTGCGTGTTTCACAGGTGGTAGAGCGATTATTGAATTTCAGGAGGCACACAAATATGATCAACTCATCCAAATAGGTATTTTGGTTGAGAACCAGTTTACGTGCTCTATGCATATCTCCTGAAATTCAATAATCGCTCTATCACCTGTGAAACACGCACACTCCAAAGCTTAGTAGAAATTCAAATCATGAATGCAAGCCAAACGAATAATAAACCCCAGTGAAAGAATTTGCACCGGTTTTTCGTATAGAGTAAATTAGGTCGTAGCCCTCGTTAGCAAGACTCATTGGATCCAGATATAAGCCGTTGTTACATATTCAGATTTAATTTATGTCTGCAGTTGCCTACGTCGATGTAGGGATAATTATTTAATCTTCAGGATACTATGTTGAAATTTACTGAATATTTAACTTTGTCCAATAATTTCAAGCGGTTATGCTACTTTTTCCACTCGAAAATAATGCTTTTTCTCGAACATAAAAATATTTCCACTTCAAATTATTAAAGCTCCATCAATTAAGATTTAGTTTTGTGGCTAATTTTCGTACTTCAATCATTACAAAAGGTTATTACACTGGCTATTTATAAAATATTAAAAATACCATTACATTTTTTTTTAAATCCGGTAGTAAGTTTTTTAATGGTATAATAATCAACCCTGCGAATACCAAAGAAGCTGAAAGTGAGCTGTGATAGCGGCATTATCTACACTTGAAATGCTCTACAGAATACCGCCCGAGGGCCTGCGGATTCCATGCAGTCTCCCTCGCCGATCAAGCGAAGATACCACTCGGTCCTCCGTTCTGATGTTGCACTCAGTGACATCTCAAGTTGGCAAACCTTTGAATATCCGCTATCTTCATCACGCTTTGAATGCGATTTGACGCAACCAAATCCTCGTTTCCGCAAAAGCATTCGTCTCTCGATAACAACTGATACTTAGTGAGCTAACCTAATCATCTAAAAAATGTCGAGATCCACACATTAAGATGTGGTTTTTTAGTGAATATTTATAACTATTACAGCAGTACATATTAGTAAAAGCTGTTCTGGCTTCGTAAGGAGCGGCGCCCTTCATTTGCAACCAGCCAGAAACATAGATGGATTTTACCAACTTAACTTTTCGGTTCTATTACCTGTCCGTTAGAACCAGTTAGTTTTACTTTTTCTCGTGCAATGTATGTGGTCTTTAATAGGTAAATAAGTGCCATGACTAAAAATGGTAGGGTTAGATAGACCCAGAAACAGTAGTCCCCGTAAAAAAATATCTCACACGGTAGTCTCCTTTGGACAAAATCGAAAATGCAACTATATGTTCTCCTTGTTTTGCTCTTTTAGTGCTACCAGGCGGAACAATTGCTGCGATTCCGACATTTCGATTACGATTCGCAAAAATGATGTCTGAACAAGAGTCAGTGTACTCATGGGATATCCGACTATATAGCTTTTCCAAGTCAGATTCAGAAATTTCCAAATCAATTTCAGAATTTTCCATTTCAATTTCAGAAACCGCTCCCACCCGGATATGGATCACATTCTGAAATTGAAAATGAAAATTCTGAAATTGAAATGGAAAATTCTGAAATTGAAATGGAAAAGTCTGAAATTGGTTTGGAAATTTCCGAATCTGACTTGGAAAAGCTATATTGAGATGAAATTCATATGGGACCTCAAGAGGCCTTACCCTCATAGTCTTTCAAAATATGAGCTAGATTCTTCGAAAATTGTTCAGTAGGCAACGAAACGCAAAATGCGAGTGGAAATTTTGAATTCGGACAACAAAAATTGTTTGGCTTCCGAAAGTGAACACAAGGCTTCCGGCTGCTACGCAGACTCGGGAGCAGAACATGCGCATAATTTATCAATCTTGATGAACCAGTTCCTTCTCACCTCTCGTGATAATTTTTTAATTTTATTAATACATTTTGTGTGCTACCTACTTATTTCCTTTCTCTTTATCCCACTTTTTTACGCTCCCACCCGGATATTGACCACATTCTGAAATTGAAATGGAAAATTCTGAAATTGAAATGAAATTGAAATGGAAAAGTCTGAAATTGAAATGGAAAATTCTGAATCTGACTTGGAAAAGCTATACAACCCCGCAATATCCACTCTCGAGATGTGACAGGATTATGGTTCAAGGCACCTTTTCCAGAGCAAGATGAAAAAAATGTTTTTTAATAAACTATAAAAAAAGGAAAAGTAAAGTCTTTGTGTTATGTCTTTGTCAAAAGTACTCCCTAGTTTCTCCCTAATTTCAATTATCTCATTATTCCTGCGAAGATTTCAAGAACAAACGAACAATCCTTCGTCTCAGTTTTCATCTCAATCCCCCAAACAATTTTTGGAAGAGAACGACTTCAAATTGACACAATCCCTCGAGGCTACGGTTGATCGGTTCAAGCCAAGTTTCCCAAAGGTCCTTATCTAGACAAATAGGATTAGCAGTTAAATGGGAATTCGTGGAAAGTGAAATGAGGGTGGTGACGGGAGGGGAGGAGATACGGTATCTCGACTAGAATGATATGCTGATTTCTAAAATCTCCTTAGTTTCTTCAGAGGAAAAGAAAGAACTGTACAATGATTCGAATTGCTAATAAAGATATTAACGTAGTGAACCTTCACCCATTCTCTTTGAAGAATGAAGAAAAATTACCAACTGCGCTTTTAAATATAAGAAATGAATTCGCGCTTTGGCGTGCAGGCTCCAGAACTTGCTATCCATCCAAGAGGTCCAATATCAGGTTTCAGCATCGTTGGCTGAATGACAAACAAAGTAGAGTTATTACACAACTAAATTCATAACCAGTACGATTTAGGAGAATGATGAGAGAACACCTCAGTAATTGATTCAACGTTTTCGTTGTGTTATAGCGTCCTTTGGGAAAATCAGGCCATACACAAATTAGCTAGAAAGTTATTTACCTTTTTGAGAATCTATCGAGACAGGCAATTACAATATCGCATGAGTCATGAACATGTTTTATAGCAATGACTTTCATGTTCTTGGTTTATTATTTTCAATAGTAATCGACCAAGAAAGCACATTAAACTCCACTCAAAATTAGTCTATCAACATTCAAGATGTGCCATACTTCCATTTCTTCTTCGTTCGTGGTCCATTATTCTGATGGTTCGATATACAGTATCATTTTAGGTATTTAGATATTAGGTTTTGTCATCTACTGAGAAACTAGTTGAATGTTGTGTCTGAGGAGTTATTTTATGAATAAGTATGAATAACTGACGTGATTTTGGCATCTAGAAACCAATTTCAAACAATGACGACACACTGATTAGCTGAAGACCCCTCCCTCATGAGCGAAATATAATTATAACTCTTTTAAAAGCATTTGGAGTATTATGTACGAAAGTACCGAGTTTAGATAGTCTACCGCAGTCCACGGTTAATAAATAAAAATCAATGATTTACGAAGAAGGATTTGCAATAGGGATAATAAAATTTCGTTCATATCGTGTTTCTAAGTTTGATTAACTGGGTGTTGAAAAATATTTAGTATAGACACCACGGGTACAACTCATAAATAATACTTGGTGTCATCCTATATTACAAGAACTACAGTTACAGTTATATAATAAATTAACCTTCTCTCTTCATTCTGACAATATTTGAACGGTAGCTTAATGAACTATTGGCTCAACAAAGAAAGGTGAGAGACTGAATGACCAGAAGGTTCGTGTTGCAATGTATTACTGTAAATGTATAAGCTGAATATAATAATAGGTGCTATAAATTATTGTTGATCAAAACCTGTGGACTCTAGCATCATGTATTAGGTGTTGGGGAAGCAGCGTTGTAATCGGACCGAACAGCCTCTCCGTCAACTACGTTTCTAGGGACGACCTTATGATCCAAATGGAGCCTTTTCATTTGTTTTCGCAGTTTTGATATACGTTTAAAACTAATCAGATTGTTTAATGCAAACTTGTTGTACACCCACCTCTTCTTGCACTCCCTCCCTTCTCTCACCTGATTCCTTTAGAAATGATCGTCATGACAGCGATTCAGAAAGAGAGAGTGATGGGGCGAGCTTTCATACGAGTCTCTCATACTATTTGCAAATTACTAACGGTAATAAACTATTGAAACGACTTCAAAATGATTAAAATGATGATGTTTCGAAATCCGTTTTGAGGCATTCTAAATAGATTAATGTTTTTCAACAGTGTGCCATAAAATTAACCAATTAAAAAAATGCAACCCCACAAAATGTGTTGGATTGCGGTTAAAGACATATATCGAAAATATCGAACAATTGCACCAAAACTATTGAACAAAACCTAATGAAACTTCGATCAAAAATCACATTAGGTGTGCAGTTGGGATTGAGTTATTCGCACCATTTTCTGTCATTCCTTGTGGGTTAAGCCGAAAACATTCTAAATTACACTAACGCTATTGATTGACTCGTTCGTCATTGATTGACATCCTTACAGTGAATCGAAGTAGCCCATTTGGATCGCTTTACTTTCACACGCTAAGGGCAACAGCTTAGACTGAGAAAACAGAACATCAACATAGCAATAACATCCTAGTATATTGCAACGATCGAATCAGCTGACATAATTTCAAACGAGACGTTCTAGACCCGGCTATTATTTTCTCTTCGAGTAATAATAATAATAATTATCATTATTGTTTAGTGTTTTCAGTATCATTACCAAATTTGCCTACCGTCATTGTACTTCAGATGAATGAGCATTCAATTCGTAACTAAGATATTCCAAGTTCGTTTCCGAGAGATTTAAATTTTTATCCTACCTCAACGTTTAAAGCTCATGCCTGTACTGGGGTTGGCTATATAGATTTATAAATAAAATAAATTTACTCCAAACTGTCATGATATTTAAAAGAACTTGGTAAGCTGTAACTTTTTTGCCTATTTGGCGACCCCCTAACTTTGGCGCTCGGGGCAGCCCCCCCCCCCCCCCCCCTAGTTACGTCCCTGGAACTGATGGAGTCACCTGCCGACTGACCGATCCGGCAGAGATCTCTGTATACTCTTTTCCCTTGGTGATCCGATCATGGTCTTCCCCTTAACACGCCCAAGTGTCTAACAATTACTTTTAATTGATACCTGTGGCCTATTTATCATAACTACATGATTGGAGAAGCAACACTCAGGCAGGTTGTTACGTCACGTGATTTGGGAGTGATCCCCGGCACCCAGCTACCTTCTCTGACCATATTGTAGTACTGAAAACATGTGTTGGACTTGATGGTAACGAGTTGTTGATCCCGAAAAAGTTGTTGTGTTTTGTGACTCGAGATATTTGTTAAAAATTTGCTTTGTTATTTCTGAGTTTATTACAATATCATGGCTGTGACATCCAGGAACACACGCGAATTCACTAATATTCCAGCAATAGTTGCCCCGTATACAGCTCTTGTCCTTCCTGTCATAGAATAAGCAGCTGTTGTTTGGAGTCCCTACTATTGTTGCCACGTTGTTCTGATTGAAAGGGTACACCGAAGAGTTTTGAGATTTGTGGCCTTTAATCTTCATACTACCCCGGTCTCAGTTAATTATGATGCGCTTGGTCGTGTCCCTGGTGATCGTAGACGCCTCTCGGATGTGTCTTTCTTCTGGAAACTAATGCATGGAGAGGTCGGCTTTCCTTTGCGCCTGAGCAAGGTGAATCTTGCAGCAGCTCGATCATACTCCCGAAAGCAAATCGTTTTCACCACTCCTTCATTATCAACAAATTATTTGTACAACCGCCCTCTGTGCAGATTACCTAGAGAAGCCAACCTCTTAATCAACCAATCCCCAAATATTGAATTTTTGGCGATTCTTTCAATCCTATTCGCTCTTGCTTCCATAGTAGTTTGAAAAAGTTGCATCTTGTCATCAGATTTTCTCTTCGAGCCTGTTAATAGTTTCAATTTCATTTCTTTCCTAATTTATCACCAATGGTACAGTTTACTTTGTTTTCTTATACTTTGTTCTTCTTGGTGTATTGGGCTTGCCCGTATTATCAAATAAATGAATTGATAAATTCCAGACGAGAATATGAAGTGTTCGAGTTGGTAAAAATTGTCAACCTCTTAGATAAAACATCGCGGTTCTAGTAACGACGGACTGCTATGTCTCATCCCTCCTACCAAGGAAGCAAATATTGATCGCTTCCCGG
>JAVIWC010008110.1:600000-835448 GCA_031894815.1 Creontiades dilutus | reverse complement strand
AAAAATAGCTAGATTGTACTGGGCTGCCAAAGGTCTATTGGTTGAAGAGCCATAAGCACATTCAACCGCGGCGTAGGGGGAAAAAAGAGCTTTTGCTTCATTCTCGCATGCAAAAGAGAAACCTCTTACTTCAGAGCAAAATCTCAGGAATTAAGCTTATACTCAGGGTCAACGACCAAGCAAATTACTATCATTTGAGGAATCACTTCTGGGGTGACACTAACTACGTATTGGAGCGTAGGGAACCTTCTTTTCAACTGTCCAAAGCAATGCTCAATGAATGTGGATACTTAATTTAATTTTCCTACCATAGGTGACAATTAGAGCCTCTTTTTCCAGAAGCAGAAATCCAAGGGTGTGATAATTATCGGATGGTTTGAATCAAAAACATCTCCGTTTAAAAGGCGGTTACTTACATATCAGATATCTTGTACGGGAATGAGCAATGAACGATCGATGCCAATGCTCTCTACTAGCAATTTTTGGAACTAACCAGTATAACTCTCTAGCAACAGATTAGTTGACTGAATAGATCAGCTGATTGATAGATCACATGACTCCATAATTAATCAGTTTTATGGATACACTGCGATTACAATAATATTAATTATTGTAATTAATTATTAATCGGCACATCCTTAATTTTCATCTTTTCAATGATAAATATCATTCCAATTCTCTAATGTGCAATCCTGAGAAGATGTTTTCATTTCAAGTTAACACGAGTGATTCTTGGATATTCTTCAATGCTCTTAGGGCAGATTGTACTGATTTCATGAGTCAATAGCTTATGTATGTTATGCCTTTGGTAAAAATATACTGAAAATCTTAATCTTGAGTACCTACCACAAATTTGCCATGACCTATGAGGAGGCACATGAATTCTTTCTCAATAGCTTCGTTGTAGAATGACAACAAGTCCTCCGATGTGTAGACGGGAGCGAAGCTTATGGGGGCCTTTGGGTTCCTCCCATGCACAGTGTCTCCCGATACAAGCAAACCGTAGTCGAATAAAGTGTAGTCAGCTCTTCCTCCAACTTCTTTGCATTGAGAATAAATTATGTACATTTTAGGCGTTAGTCTGACCCACATTTCCACGACTATGTTGGAGCCGAAATACGTATAGATACGTTCTTCCCACACGTTTCTTGGGTGCGCCCTGGACACGTTGCCGCCTCCCGGATCGGAGACGAAGGTGGCAAGGCAATGACAGGCCGTCTGTACAATCGACGGAGTCAGCAGGACTCCGCCACAACGGAGGTTTCGCGGAGCGGGAGCGATCAATCCAAAGAAATACGCGATTGGGTCGTCATCGTCTACGCGGTCCAGCATCTCTCCTTTTGCCAGGAAAACGTAATACCTAATGAAAATAAAATTTATAGCAAGGAGTTGACGGAATGGACTGAGCCAATAAGCCTGCAACATCTAAGGGATACTGCTGCAGCTAAAAAACTTTTGGTTTTAGCTGAGCCTAAGCAGTTATGAGAAATAGGAGGAGGAAGTATTGATGTCATAAAAAAATTCAAATAACAATTGTACATAATAATACATAGTGCCTCTTGCGGTTGATGAATTACGGAATTACGTATCACTTAATTCGCAGGGGAAGGGTTTGAGCTGTTGCCTACGCCACCGCATATACGTCTTTCTGCCGTTTTGTCCTTAACAGGCTGCAAATTATAAGGTCTATTATTTAATTATTTACCCCTTTTACGTACATTACTGATCTGTTTAGTAGACGATGTCTGTACAGCATTATCTGAGCTCGGAAATCACATTGCTTGTAGTTGTATTTGGGATGCCTTAAAAAGAGCTCCATTCATACCATTAATATTTCACCTCCATGGATCGATCAGGATGCAAATTAGTCACAAGTGTTCTTCAGCTGATCCATACCTTCTAATGGTTTCAGAACAGCCAGTAAGAACCAAAACAAGAAGGAATCTAAATGGTTGCCCAGCTGTCTATCTCACGTTTCACTTGGGCAGTGGTTCTACTCGTAGATGAGTTCCGATTGTTGGTGTAAAACATTGAAAGTTGAATTTACCGTTGCAACAATCGCTATTATCTGCGGCAACGATAGTGCAAAAAAGAAGTCTAAATCTCAGTCTGTAGCCGCTATTAACCCATTCAACCCGGCGCCCTTGAAGAGGTCTACTTCACCAGCCGAGCAACACTGGCGTCCTGGATATCTTGTTTTGGTGGTTATTGTGAGCATCGCTCGGGGCCCACCGGTGGGCACATCTGCAATCCAGAAGGAAGGGCCTGCGGAACGACAAAGCTGTTGTCATAAAGTGACGGGACAAATTGACGTGAGGCCATGGGATGGAAATGATTTTATTGTTTTTAATGTTCTGTGCTTAGGAGTCATCTATGAAGGGGGGCTCGTCCCACACGTTCGGCCCCCTTCCCTTTGTTAGTTTTAGGGAGTTGATTGGTCACACTAAGTGATGGGTGATCCTTGTTTATTGTGAGCCGAGTTCTTGGAATCTGGAGAGAAGCACCGTAATTTTTGTTTGAAATCTGTTTTGAAAACGGCTGTTTTGGTACGTGGTTCTGGTGGGAGGTAGGATTGGGCAATACACGGTGTTTTGGAGGAGTTGCAAGCGGAATGGAGGAGGGAGCTGGGAGTCTAGAAGCGGAACCGAGGAGAGTCAGCCGTGTGGTTGAAGAGGATCTCTCTCTTGTCCTCAGCCACCGTCTATCGATAGGAACTAGCAAGACCGACGTCACCCTCGAGGAGACCAGGGGCCGGGGGTGGCCGACTGCCATGCCGCCGCCTACACACCCCATACACCAAGGTACTGTGATGTTCCTCTCCTATTTCACACCGGGGTTTCATTAGAGTTTTGCATTTCTGTCCTCCCAGATAATGGGAATGAGGCTAGAGGGGGCGCAGCACGGCCATCAACTCCATAATCTGGGATATATCCCTCTAATATAACCATTCAAACAGCCTTGTTCTTAGTTTTACCGAAGCCCCTCGTTCCTAATCCTTGCACACCCCCAACACGCTCCCATCGTTCTATTCTATCCGATGAACAGGAACATGAAATAGGTCTGTCTAGAGGTTCCCAGCCATCCCCTCAACTCAACGACTTGTAGAAATTTTGACAGAATTACTTCCTATGTATTTGTGTAAATATAAAAAGAAATTTACAACAGCAAAATCACAATATCAGTCGATAAAATCTGGAACGTCATTATTGGAAGAAATATATTGCAGACCTTAATGTGGTAGGATCGTTCGTAAAATTTTCAGTATTACTTGGAATTAGATGTTATTTCTTAGGTATTCTTAAAACAATTTCTGCAGTACCTGAAACTGGGATATTCGTCTCTAGCCGAGTGATACGCTGGGTGTCCATACAGAATTCTCTTATTCCGAACTCCTGATCTCATTTCAGATGGATTCAGAACAGACAGTAAGAACAAAAACGAAAGGGTAAGAAAACTGTTGCACACCATTCTTCTATCTTACGTTTCACACAATCAACGGTTCTACTTGCAATTAAGCTTTAAACTTATGGAGTAAAACGTGGAGAGTTAAATTGTATCGTTGCAACAATCACTACCATAAAGGCATCAAACAAAATGTTTTCAAATACAGTCTTGGAGTTCGAAACTTTTGAGGTAGCTGAAGGATTTATATAATGTATTTTGCATACAATATAATACATGTTACACACGTCGAAGGTGTAGTTCCAGCGTTGCCCAAGTCATTATTTTGACATTTTGAATTGGAGACATCTGTGAATTAGAAATTTGAAGCCGACTCGATTGGTATCATTGTTTTTAAGATCATAAAGGCCACTGCTCAACTCTAATGGGAAAAACGCTGCAAATCTTTCACTGTTGATCATTCATTTGGTGTGATTTGAGACTACGCTTTGAAATTAGAGCAATAATTTCACCCACAAATATGATCACCTGTGAAACACGCACACTCCAAAGCTTAGTAGAAATTCAAATCATGAACGCAAGCCAATTGAATAATAAACCCCAGTGAAAGAATTTGCAGCGTTTCATGCGTATCAGAATGCTTCAACCCGTGTATCGGCTACTGTAATCGATCACATGACTGAATAGATCGCTTGGCTGTGTTATGTTTTTCATATACATCTGTACACATATTTACTTATATTGCACGATAGCTACTTATACAAAAAAAAAAAAAAAAAAAAATCGATCAACTTATAGACCTAATACAACCAATCAGTCTTCTCACTCAAATTCTACCAAAACTCATCAAATGACCACATCCTCAAGTCAAAATCTAATAATTGTCACTTGGAATAGCCAGGGTTTGAACAACAAATACCACGAATTGAATAACTTCCTGAAAGCACATGATGTGGACATAGCACTAATTACAGAAACCAAACTAGCTCCGCACATTCATTTTTTCATGCCACAGTATAAAACGTATAGAGCCTTCTAATTGGTCTTCGCAGAACTCACATTCAGGAAAATCGCTTAGGCCAATGAGGTACAGACTGCGATTCACCCGACCATCCGTCCGTGAATAGGTAACATCCGTATTCGAATAGGTAACATCCGTCAGTTACCTATTCACAAAAATGTTGAACTCCTAGATTGTACATGGAAACATTTTGTTTGAGGCCGTTGATAGAAATTATTGTTGCGACGATACAATTTAACTCTCTACGGTTCACTCCAACAGTTTAAAGCTTAACTGCAAGTAGAACGACTGCCTGAGTGAAACGTGAAATAGAAATATGGTGTGTGGCAGTTTTGTTCCCTTCTTGTTTTTGTTCCCGTTGGCTTTTTTGAAAACATCCGATATGAGATCGGGAGGTCGGAATAAGAGAATTCTATATGGACACCCAGCGTATCACCCGCATCGCGACTCCTATCCCAGTTTCAGGTACAGCAGACTTTGTTTAAGGGGGGAAATAAGATTTAATTCCGAGTAAGACTGAAATTCTCTGGAATGAACCGACCAAACTAAGATCTGGAACACTTTTACTCTGCTGTAGACATTCCAATGTTATCCACAATTATTGCTATTTAGGTGTTGTAAATGTATTTGGTTTGCACACAAATCTATAAGGAACAGTCAGCCATAAGGAATGTGACAATGTAATTGTCAAAATTAAAGAAGAATTCACCAATAAGAACTTCTTTTTCCACCGTCTCCCATTTATCATTAATACATATCCATGTTTCTTGGGGAAACAAAAGCTTAGCTTGTTCGCGGATGAAATTGCAAATAGGTGCCCAAGAACACTCAAAACAAACGCAAAAGCACTGATCATTCTCTAGTCAAAATATCTTCCAGGTCTTAATAATTTATACTTATTATTACTCTAATAACCACATTTCCATTGTGGTTTATTGTTTTTAGTTATGAACCTTTGTAATCGACAAAGCAAAAAACCTCTGCCAAGTTGGGTGTGGCAGCTTCGTTGTTATCATCTATCAGCTATCATGGATCTAAAATGTCATTTAATGTCTTAGACAATTTCGAAAGATGTAGAATACAAGCTCGTTGTAACAGTTTAAGGATAGAGATGCGGAGAGGACAGGTTTCGGTTCATCAGCGCCTTCAGAACGTTAGTCTACTGGTATCGCGGGTCTGCCGCAGCAATTTTATGTAGGGTATCATGAAGGTACGATTGAGTTTAAATCTATGTGAAATTATTAGACCGTTTTCACCCGACTACTTCGAAAATTTTAGCTTGATCAAACCACTGGAACCTGAGAAAACGATTCTACGTGGATTTACTTTTGCGCATGCGCAGATGAATTGATTTGCGAATAGTGGAACTCACAAAGGAATATTTACAGAATAACCCGCACATCCCCTGAAAATTTCATCAGAATCAGATGAAAACTGTTGGAATTAAGGTTTTCAGAAGGATTAATCAATAATTTGTTCTTAATACTATTGTTGTGCTAATAATCGATATTATTAAAAAACACTATTTCTCCTGCTGTTTTTATCATTTGAGGGAAAAGGGGTTAATTTCTATATTTAGGGTTTGAACCTTTACTAGCTTATTCGCACATGGGTAGAAGCTACCAATGCAGTAGGAGCACTTGGGGTGCGAAATGGCAAAAGCTGCTCCAGGCAGATTCATGGAAGGATACTGTCACTCTTTCCCTGAATTCTCATCCAATGCCCCAACCATTCTTCGAAATATAAAGGAACTTTGAGTGCTAGGCGATCACTTTCTAATTTCACACATTGTCCTGGAAGGTGCAATTTCAACCATGTCCAGATATCTCACACCCCACACTTAGGCCCTGTAAAACAACACCGACTTCACCTTTATTGCCAATATCTTTATTGTTGTTATTGACAATATTTGATGAAACCGATAGTTCCCCCTCTCGCTTTTCATAACTACCAAGGCTCAGTTAAAACCTAAAGCTTTTTAGCTTCGGGAGTATCCTCTAGACCAGGGGTGCTCAAACGGTCGATCGCGATTTCTTTTTGAGTAGATCTCGAGAAGAAAAATTTGTTTAATAAGTAGGTAACTAAACTACAAAAATTTATTACGTCAAACGAACGCGAAAAGAGGTGATGCGACGAAAGAGGTGATGACACTGGGATGTTTAAAAACGAAAAACGCTGCAAATTCTTTCACTGGGGTTTATTATTCAATTGGCTGCGTTCATTATTTGAATTTCTACTAAGCATTGGAGTGTAGAGCGATGTTTCACAGGATACGAAATCGATTATTTGGAATTTCAGGAGATATGCATGGATAATCGCACCATGTAAATCTGTTCTCAACCAAAATACCTATTTGGATTGATCAGTTGATCATATTTGTGTGCCTCCTGAAATTCAATAATCGCTCTACCCTGTGAAACACGCACACTCCAAAGCTTAGTAGAAATTCAAATAATGAACGCAAGCCAATTGAATAATAAACCCCAGAGAAAGAATACTTATTTACCCCACTAATAATTTTGAATAATATTTACCTATATATCATCAGCGTTTCATGCGTATCAGAATGCTTCAACCCGTGTATCGGCTATAAACTAAAAGTATCAACATCGGCTATCACTCCAGTATCCACATCCACTACAACTCGACGCTATCGGCATCACTAGGTTACAAACAAACAATAATAAACCAAAAACGCAAATGTTGGCACCATAAATCGGGCCATACATCGGGAATGGTTTGACCTACGGATGTGGGGAGGGTCTCATTCGATTCCTAATGGTATGTTCTTCAAATAGGTACAAATTTAGGCCGCTTCGACTTGTTTTGAGGTTTTTAAGGATTTTACAAAACTTTGACAGCCCTTAAAGGGCACTTTAAATTGAGTTAGAGAGCTGGCTCAAGAATTGGGGCGTCGTCGGACCAACCTGGATTTTTCCTGAAAATTTCAGATCTTTTGCTCCAGCCGTTTGGGAGAAATCGTGAGTACGGCGTACGGCGGACGGACGGAAAATTTTTTATTGCAGATTCGGATTCTACACCCTTTGAAACGTAAACCATGAAATTTTCAGGGGGGTTAGAATTTTTTTCCAGAGCGATTACAATGGTTTATTATTGAATAATACCCTGACTGATGGCATTTTTGACTGACATCACAATGCACTTAAACACCACTAACTTGGAGCTTCAAGGTAAAGGAAAAACTATTATTGAGATGGTTAGCGCAGTTAAAGCATTCAAAAGTAAATTGCAACTTATGATAGATCAACTGAAAAGAAAGGATCTGAAACATTTTCCGTCTTTGAAAGCAAGGATTCCTCAGTTGAATTATGATACGTATGAGGCTGAATTCAAATATTTTGGGACAATTCGAAATGCATTTTTATGATTGCAGTAAATTGGTAAATATAGCATCATTTATGAGTTATCCTTTTTCATGTAAAAACATCGAGGAATTAGCTACTGAAGTAGCAAGTCAGTTTAATATGAACTCATGTTCTGTTGAAAATGATTTGGTGCAGATTATATCAGATATACATCTCAGAGCTACAGCATCTGATACAAATTTCTGGTGATTTATATCTGAAGATAAATATCCGACTCTAAGACAAATCGCCCTTCAACTGACGGCAATGTTTGGGTCAACTTACTTGTGCGAGTCTGCATTTTCTGAAATGAAGATAATTAAGTCAGAATATCGCAATCGACTAACTGACGATCATATGTCATCATGCTTGCGATTAGCATTCAGTGGTTACGCACCATCTTATGAAAAGTATGCTGAGGACATGCAGTGTCACGCTTCAACATCCAAAGTCACTCCTTAGTTAAGTTTAACACCATATGTAACTCTTTTGTTTTGTAACAACGAATAAACTCGCAATTTTGAATAACTAGGAGTTTTGGTTTATTATTCAATAATAAACCATTGTAATCGCTCTGGAAAAAAAAAATTCTAACCCCCCTGAAAATTTCATGGTTTACGTTTCAAAGGGTGTAGAATCCGAATCTGCAATAAAAAATTTTCCGTCCGTCCGCCGTACGCCGTACGATATCTCCGAAACGGCTGGAGGAAAAAATCTGAAATTTTCAGGAAAAATCCATCTTGGTCCGACGACGCCCCAATTCTTGAGCCAACTCCCTCACTCAATTTAAAGTGCCCTTTAAGGGCTGTAAAAGTTTGAAAATCCCTGAAAACCTCAAAACTAGTCGAATCGGCCTAAATATTTTCCTATTTGAAGAACATACCATTAGGAATCGAATGAGCCCTTCCCCACGTCCGTAGGTCAAACCATTCCCGATGTATGGCCCGATTTATGGTGCCAACATTTGCGTTTTTTCGTTTATTACTGTTTGTTTGTAACCTAGTGATGTCCGGCCGATAGCGTCGAGTTGTGGTGAATGTGGATACTGGAGTGATAGCCGATGTGAATACTTGTAGTGTAGTTAGTAGCCGATACACGGGTTGAAGCATTCTGATAATACATAGGTAAATATTATTCAATATTATTACTGGGGTTTATTATTCAATATTATTACTGGGGTAAATAAGTATTCTTTCACTGCGGTTTATTATTCAATTGGCTTGCGTTCGTGATTTGAATCTTACTAAGCTTTGGAGTGTGCGTGTTTTACAGGTGATAGAGCGATTATTGAATTTCAGGAGATATGCATAGACCACGTAAATCGGTTCTCATCCAAAACACCTATTTGGATTGATCAGTTGATGATATTTGTGTGCCCCCTCTACATCTGTCTACCTTTGGCTACATCGTTTAAATTTGGATTTGGGGAAATTTTAACGCAATACTTGTTGTTTTTACGCCAAAGCACTTGATAAATTATAGATGTTTTTATTGTGGGGGGGGGGGGGGTATTGAGGTTCAATAAAAGAACGCTGCGAATTCTTTCACCGGGGTTTATTATTCAATCGGCTTGCGTTCATGATTTGAATTTCTACTAAGTTTTGGAGTCTGCGTGTTTCACAGGATAGGGCGATTATTGAATTTCATGAGGCACATAAATATGATCAACTGATCAATCCAAATAGGTATTTTGGTCGAGAACAGATTCACGTGCTCCATGTATACTTAGGTAAACCTAACCCAAACCTTGACTAAAATAATGTAAATTGTGCGGAGAGCTAATATCTATACACACTAGATAGGTAGGGTGTATCGTGTATGTTCGACAACCCTGCATCACACATACTTGCAGCCTCTCAGAGTCGATCGTAAGTAGTCTAAAAATATTGAGGTAGATCGCCAGCAGTTTAAGTTTGAGCACCCCTGCTCTAGACGTTGCAGGCTTATTGCTTCAGTCGATTCCATCAACTCCTAGCTATACATTCTATTTTCATCAGGTACTACGTTTTCCTGGCAAAAGGAGAGATGCTGGACCGCGTAGACGATGACGACCCAATCGCGCAATTCTTCGGATTGATCGCTCCAGCTCCACGAAACCTCCGTTGTGGCGGAGTCCTGCTGACTCCGTCGGTTGTACAGACGGCCTGTCACTGCATTGGCAGCTTCGTCACCGACCCGGGAGGCGGTAACCTGTCAAGGGCGTTTCCGAAAAACGTGTGGGAAGATCGTATCTATTCGTATTTCGGCTCCAACATAGTCGTGGAAATGTGGGCCAGACTAACGCCTAGAATGTACATCACGTATTCTCAATGCTCGCAAATTTCGGGAGAAGCTGACTTCGTTTTGTTCGACTACGGGTTGATTGTATCAGGAGACACTGTGCATGGAAGGAACCCACAGGCCCCCATAAGCTTTGCCCCCGTCTACCCATCAGCGGACTTGCTGTCTTATTACTACGAGGCTCTTCAGAAAGAATTCATGTGCCTCCTCATAGGACATGGTCCATTTGAGGTAATTACGTAAATTCAAGTGTCACTCAGTATACAGGGTGTCCCATCTATATGGACCCATTAAAGAATTACAGCCATACGTGCACTATCAAAAAATTGAACCGAACCTTTTATACAGTATTTTCACTCTTCTAAAAGGTGGTGGAACCCGTTTTTCATGTTTCGATGTTTTAGAGCCTCAAATCTTCGATTGAAACTTGAGGTTACCTCTTGACTCCCCTTTTTTAATTCAGTTTTCGGTTTTACGTTGAATTTGGAAGAGATAACGCATCGTTATTATTCAATAATAAACCATTGTAATCGCTCTTGAAAAAAAAAAAAAAAAAAAAAAAAAAAAAAAAAAAAAAAAGCCAACCCCCCTGAAAATTTCATGGTTTACGTTTCAAAGGGTGTAGAATCTGAATCTGCAATAAAAATTTTTCCGTCCGACCGCCGTACGCACGATTTCTCCCAAACGGCTGAACCAAAAAAGCTGAAATTTTCAGGAAAAATCCATGTTGGTCCGGCGACGCACAGTGGGCTGAATCACTAATTTAGGTGGACAAAATTCTGAAACTTGTCCATATGCAACCTTTGGGTTCCCAGATCACGGAAAAAATTATTTAAAAAATCAAATTAATTTTTTGACATGATTGGCGAGCACACAGTGGTCTAAAATCAAATTGATTTGCTAAAATTTAAAACTTTCCTAAATTCAACGATTGAAGTCCCAGAATACGGGAAAAATTATATTTAAAAATCTAATTAATTTTTTGACACGATTCGCGAGCACAAAGTGGTCTATTATCAAATTTATTTGCCAAAATTGTACTGAAAAAAAAATTATGTATCACCCAAAACGCAAAAAATCGCAAAAATTCATTGCAACATTTAAAAACTAGAAGGATTGATGAAACAAATCCTGCAAACGAATCCGTGGAATAACTTGGCGTTAATATAGTTTTTCGTTATTGAATAGGGGCATACATTTACAAGTTGCTAAGTTAAATCCACAGGTAGAACGCAATGTATATTCTATAACGAATGCAGAAATTTAATGTCTTACCCGTCTCAGCAATGTCCATTGTTGAATAAAAGCAATAGAACTTCGCGCTACACACACCTTGAACATAATGAATGGCCATCGAATAAAGATAATCCCACTGCCGATTATCAGGCACTTGCATAAACATGACTGATTCAGTCCTTTACTATTTGTTTGTAAACACGGTATGGAGGAAAATATTAGTATTTACAGTCTCACTAACTAATAATAAAAAGCTAAAGCACTCAGAAATTCCAGACTTTTGACTTGACTTTTGTCCACCTAAATTGGTGATTTAGCCCACTGTGCGACGCCCCAATTCTTGAGCCAGCTCTCTCACTTAATTTAAAGTGCACTTTAACGGTTGTCAAAGTTTTGTAAAATCCCTAAAAACCTCAAAAAAAGTCAAGGCGGCCTAAATGTGTACTCTTTTTGAAGAACTTCCCACGAGGAATCGAATGAGCCCCTCCCCAGGTCCGTAGGTCAAACCATTCCCGATCTATGGCCCGATTTATGGTGCCAACATTCGCGTTATTTTGGTTTATTATTGTTTTTGTGTTGATATCAGTAACCTAGTGACGTAGAGATGTAGTGATGTGGATACTGGAGTGAACTCCTAAAAGGCTTTGTAGCCGATACACGGGTTGAAGCATTCTGATAACCATAAAAAACGCTGCAAATTCTACCACTGGGGTTTATTTTTCAGCGTTCATGATTTGAATTTCTTCTAAGCGTTGAAGTGTGCGTGTTTCACAGGTGATAGAGCGATTATTGAATTCCAGGAGATATGCATAGAGCACGTAAATCTATTCTCAACCAAATACCTATTGGGATCGTTGAAATCAGCATCAAATTTCCTATTACCAGACCCCAGTTTCCATCATCAACAATCATCATCAGAGTGACATTACAGTTTAATCAATTCTCTAGCTGCACGTAGGGAAGTGAACATGTCTTATCATTCTGCTGGTTTCAATTACCTATTTTCGTGTCTGCATTTTGGCTCGACCTGTGTGACGAACGCGCCCTAATATTACTGATCTCCGTGGTCTACTGACTAAAATATATCTATCGTAATAATGCCGTTAGACTGAATATATAAATGAGGAATCGCAGCTCAGGTTCTTGCAGAACTGATAACAGGGCCGTATTTCCTATTAGGCCGAGTAGGCCGTGGCCTGGGGCGGCAGATATCAATTTTCCAAACCAATTTGAGAATTTTCCAAACCAATTTGAGAATTTTCCAAAACAATTCGAGAATTTTCCAAATCAATCGGATTGGAGAATTCTCCGATCAATCTAAGAAACTTTCACTACTAAAAAGGAAGAGGGAGTTTTCCAAACCGAATTGACAATTTTTTAAGGCAATTCAAGACTTCTATTGAAAACAAAATTAGTGAAGCAGAATGAAAGAATAGCACTTCATGAACTAATTAACATTGAAATCAAAAAGACAAAATGAACGAAGAATACTTCATAAAAATTACGGTCTTGTTAAGAACAGAAAAAATCGAGGCTACTCTGCGTTTGGCTGGTCTATTGAAGTCAACAAAAACAAAAATTCGTTCATTTTGACATTCTGATTTCAATGTTAATTTGTTCATAAAGTGCTATTCTTTTATTTTGCTTCACTAATTTGGTTTTCAATAAAAGTGTTGGATTGCCTTAAAAAAATTGTCAATTCGGTTTGGAAAACTCCCTCTTTCTTTTTAGTAGTGAAAGTTTCCTAGATTGGAAAATTCTCAACTTGATTTGGAAAATTCTGGTCATCTTTGGATTCGTCGATGACCAGACGATTTAATAAATTTGAAGAATTAGTTAATACTAACGTTAAATATACAATTTCCTCTTTATAAAAAAGAAATGTTCATGCTCGCAGTTGGCGCAATTACCCCCCCCCCCATCGGCGACATTAGCGCTTGTGTGGAAGCGCTGTCATTCTGTTTCTCATACACCCACCGCAGAGTCCTCTTACTCTCTCCAAAACATAGACCAATCAAATCGCTTTAAGGCTCGTGCTCAAACATGCAACTTTGAGCGTGTCTGGCAACCTTCAGGAGCTCTGGTGATTTCTTGGTGGTGTCATTTCAAAGTCACAACGACAGGGTTACCGTGGCAAGCGATTTTCAACCTTGAGGCGGGGTTTGTAGGCGTCAAAGTGGTTTTTGATTCAAAAAGTGTCATTCAAAGCTGTATTTGCACTGATTTCAACAATAAAAAACGAGAATTTCATTCGTCAAAAACACCTTAGATTTGAAGTTGGCAGGTAATTTTTCCAAATTTCCCAGACTAGGACCCCCCCCCCCTTCTTCGGGTTACCAATCGCCGCCACTTGCGATGACCTAGCAAATATGTCACGCCTCGCCACTGCATGTGTCATTGATCCTGTATCATCGCTAGGCCAGAGCGTAAGGGGTGTTTGGACTGTTGGGGGGTTTAAATGGTGGTATACGTATATACGTAAAACGGAAAATATCCAGTCTCTTATGAATTTTGATAAACATAAAGTATGAAGGTTATTTAGTATTAAGTAAAATGCAACTATAAAGAAAATGAGTCAATCACGGCGTGTAATGTGAAACAAACTTGTCATTTTACTGGTTCATATATGCAAAACAGCGCCTATTGTGGAGGTGTCAATTTACCTGAATATAAAGTGGGGGACATATAATTATTACCATACCATCTTGGGGGGGGAGGAGATCTCACGCTTCGTAGGGGCGGCATGAAGCTAAATGCGGCCCTGACTGCAAAGGATTTTAGCGCTTATGAAGACTCATGGCTAACTTCCATAAAAAGGAAGTACAGTGTAAGTTATTATACAACTTATTATATATCTCCTATAACAAGTATATTATTTAACTTATATAACTATATATATCTTGTGTCACCCTCCTTCGGTACGTTTTTTGGCTAGTTAGTCCAAGGCTAAAGGCCTTGTACAAGCCAGTTTGAGCAAACTGAACATCACATGGTGTACATAGATTCCCTCCAGATAGGGTTGTTCCGATATCGAGGGTCTTCCGATATTCGATAATCGATAACGATATTAACCATCAACATCGATACACCGATAATCTCAAAAAATTCGATATCAGCAATATCAATGATATTACGCAATTTTTGTGATTGCTCACAATTTTATGACAAAACTCTTTGTATTCACGTGATTAATTACTACAATCTTAAACTGATTTATAATGAATTATAATGTAGAAAATTGGGTAAATTGATATGAATTGGAAGCAATTTTCATTCCTTACTGTAAAATTTGGTTGAAAACATTTTTTTTTAGTTTAGCTAATATAAGTTACCCAAAACAATCACAAGTGAATTTCCAGTACGAAAACAGAAATAATCATTTGAGCAATATGATTCTGGTACATTTTTTAAAACTTTATATTGCAAATAAGCTGTTGGAATAGGCATAACTGGACCTTTTCACCCAAAGATAATATTTAGCAAAACTTACATGTTACATGGGCAGAATGAAATTTTAGTTTCTTAATTTAAAAAAATGTATTTGGATCAAACTAATATCATTGTCATTTGAAAAATCGTCGAATTTTTATTAAAATAGCTCTATACTCAAAATAATGAATATCGAAATTATTGATGCATTCACGAGAATAATTTCGATATCACGATAATATCGAAATGATTATATCGATATAATATCGTCATCTGATATTGAACATCCCTACCTCCAGAAGAGGGGCGCTGCGAGGGCGATGCACCTGCGCGAGATTCGTGGGTTGGCTTGAACCGCGTTCACACGCTCAAACTTTGCTCCAACCTCAAGCCGATTTTCTGTCCGAGACAGATTTTACTCAAGCCAGATTTTTTGGTTTGCACAAACCAAATGGCTTGCGCAAACTCCGTTCACACGCTCAGTTAAGTTTGCGCAAACCGGCTTGCACAAGAGCGTGTGAACGGGCCTTAAAGCATGGTCCGTGCTAAAACTATAAAAAGTGAAACAAATTAAAATAAAAAAAAAAACATTTTAACAAGTGAAAAATTCACTTACCAAGCGTCTTTCAGTTATTCCACGCACCAACACCTGCCAGTGGAAGCCAACATCATACTGAAGTCAAAAACACGCCCGCGAACCCTCGGAAACCTTCGTACCCTCTCATACCCCTTCTTAAACGAACCCGACCACGTAAACAGTTGAAGTAGCTCGGGAACCACGCCAGTAGATGCCTCCATAGTTCCGGAACTAAGTACCTACACCAGTACTGGGAGTGTTATTACTGTGTACAAATATGGTTCAATTTGAAGTAATAGAAAGAGTGGAAAATTCGGGCGATTCTTCCCCGTAAAAGTGAAAGTTGAGCATAACCACGGATCCTACTAGACACTAGGCAAATTTTTAATAATACTGTGTACAAATGTGGTTGCAATCGAGCGATCAGTGTGGGAGAAACTGAGCAAGAACCGAAACACGTAATTTGACAGGAGAGCGATTCACGTAACAACACTTTTACCGGTTCCGCGCTACTAATGCCCCCTCTATGACAGGGAATGGGGGTTATCAGTGATTTTTGCGTCTGATAAGGAGTGATCCACGGCCTTGTTGTTCTTATTGTCATGGTACGGTCTGGACAATAAAAGAAAAGAAGAATCTTGAATGAATGAATGGATTGGTAATTAAATTCGTAGGACTGCGACTGCGTAGAACCCTACTTACAAGTGCCACGTATTTTACTCTAGTGTAATGCAGTAACGAGCGACTTACCACAACTGTAATGTATTTTTATAATATACAATAAATTAGTACAATAGTTTTCAGCAAATGGAAAAAAAGGTAATTAAAAAGCGAGTAGAGGTTGGTATGATTGTGCGTAGACTCGACCTTGAGAATTTATTTCCTACAGTTTCTATTGTCTGAATTGATTTAATTGTCTGTTTTAATTTAATTTTTTAAGAATAGTTTTAAATCGAAGGAGTCCCTCTAGAAACGTTCCATCCCACAAAATTTTCGAAATGCCATTTTCAGCGTAGAAAGGTCGTCGTTACCTACTCCATCAAGTGGCGTCACCTGTTAGCCGATTCTGAAGTTCCTTATCTCGATTATCAGGGCCTAAAGTTCGAGGTCCGCCTAAAAACGTTCAATTTCCTGACATTCCGCTTTCAACATGTCAAGTTCGGGCGCGACTCCTAAAGCTAACAAGGCTTTTAATTATCGCGAGTGGTTCCAAGTGAAAAATAAGAGGTTGTAGGATGGTGGAAAAAGAACTTTCACTGGGGTAAATTCAATCGGCTTCGTTCATGATTTGAAATTCTTCTAAGCTTTGGAACGTTACGTGTTTCACAGGATAATCAACTTTAGGAGCAAAATTATATGATCAACTGAAGATCCAAAAGGTATTTTGGTCCAATGCAGATTCACTCGAGCATATCTTGAAATTCAATAATCGCCCTATCCTGTGAAACACGCAACTCCAAAGCTTAAAGAATTTTTGAAATATGAACGAAGCCGATTGAATAATAAACCCCAGTGAAAGAATTTGCAGCGTTTTTTTCACTCATTTCATTCATTCAAACGTTCCCTCGCAGCAGTGCTACCTACTGGAAAGAATTCATGAAATTGATTTAAAAAACCCCAGTGAAAGAATTTGCAGCGTTTTGCTTCTGCTACCTTATATCATTTAAACTGCGCTCCATATTTGCAGTTCCCTTTATACTACCCAAAGTCTCTCTTGATTTCATATCAGACCTACATCAAATTAAAGGAAATGGGCTCACTCCCATATTCGAGTTGAGGGCGCTTGGAACGGCCAGATGGGAAACTGCCAGTTATCAAGAAGGCGATAACAGAACTCGAAAAACGCAAATCTTGGCCGCATTAATCATGCCATAAATCGGGAATGGTTTGACCTACAGACCTGGGAAGGGGCTCATTCGATTCCTCATGGAAAGTTCTACAAAACAAGTCCACATTTAGGCCGCCTTGATGTTTATTGAGGTTTTTAGGGATTTTACAAAACTTTGACAACCCTTAAATGGCACTTCAATTTGAGTTAGAAAGCTGGCTAAAGACTTGGGGCGTTGTCGGACCAACATGGATTTTTCCTGAAAATTTCAGATGTTTTGGTCCAGCCGTTTGGGAAAATCTTGCGTCCACTACGTCGTTACCACTCCATCAAGTGGCGTACTAAGATCTGGACGGACGGAAAATTTTTTATTGCAGATTTGTTTGAAACGTAATTTACCACTGAAATTTTCAAACCAATGGGTTAGAAATTTTTTTTTCGAAGCTATTATATGGTTTATTATTGAATAATAAACCAATAAGAGGTCGTAGGATGCTGGAAAAAGAACGGAGCAGCCGGGTAAACAGCTTCCAAAACCGGTGAGTCCAAATGTTACTTACTTCTCTAACATCAACTTCTAAGCAAAATTACTGTATCGCAAGATGTTTCGAGCTAAATTGTATTGCCAATGCGTTTACTCGAGCAATTTAAAAGAACAGTATTAGCGTGAAAAAGGGATGACAACTCCTGTTACCTAATCAATCTTTTTGACTGAATAACTTCCATGTCCAGGGATGCCATACGTCTTCTTTTCCCCGGACTTGTCCTCTTTTTGAGGCACGTGAAAACGTCCGGGGGGATTTTTCATAAAACTCTTATTTGTCCGGGTTTTCACAAGCGACAAACGGGCGTCGGAGATGCAAAATAGACGATGTTGCTTGTTACGACCAGTTCTGTAATTTTTCGAAATTTCTCCAAAAACACAAAGATGAGGAAGCTGCATCAGAGGCAGGATCTCAGTATCAGAAAACGACACAATTATCCAATAATATATGGGTTAAATACTTTCAAGGTTTAGAAAGATGTGAAAGATTGGGAGGGTATTTTCTCTAATGAATAGTCAATGGACCAAAGAAAGAAACAGGCTAATATTGAAATGGTCAAAAGTATAGTTTTAGTTCAATGCAATTGTAAAGAATTCACATTTTCAGAGTTTTACGATTATATTTTTAAGAACAAGAAAATCCTTAAGGACATAGGTAGTTCGAATAAATACTCTTGGTATGATGATTCGGAAGGCTTGCATCTCAAAAACAAAAAAAAATCCTAAATCAATTCTTCCAGTAATGATTAGATCATTTGGACGAATAGATCAGAATTTATGTTGAAACTAGTGTCTCTGCATTTTGATGTAAAGGTGTGTAGTATTATTTAGCTAAAATAGGAGTTCTCCCTCCTATTTTAGGGGACACAAGTAATCCCCCTAACGTGGCTCTTTCTCGGTCCCATTCCTCCTAAATGTGCTGTGGCTGGCTAATTTCTATCTGATGATTATTTTAATTTTTTTAGGGCGTAGGAAATTGTAAGTTTTTGGGGACAAAAAATGTATAGCTTCCTTAATTCAAATAAAAACGGAGTAAGATGGAACGTTGTCTATATTTCCACAAAAGTAAAGAGTTACACTGTTAAATCGATTTCGACGGTTAGGTCATCATCAGTAACAAACATGAACTGAAAGTACATCACAGGAAGCAGATCTTATGTAGGATCGAGTGAGAGGAGATTGAATCCTATTGGCTCAAGGAAGTGAAAGGGGCGGGGAGGACCAACCAATGCCACTCAAGGCTTACAAAGTGAAAGGGGCACAAATAGTATCATTATGGAGAGGCGGAGCCAAACTTATTGCAAGAAAGAACCCAATAATGGTGAAATATTTTGAGGGATGACATCATTTAAACATTTTCCTGACCTATCACTCTTAACAATTTCGAATTTTTCTAGCACATCCAACATTGCCCTTTGGGCAAAAGTGAGGAAATTCTACATATTGCCTGTTTGTCAGATCAAAACTAAAGCTATGATTGGATTCATTCAGATGACTTGCAAAGGCAGAATCACCTTTGTTGTCCCTGAAATCCTTTTCATGCTCTTTTATTCGTTCCCTAAATTTCCTACCAGTTTGACCACAGTACTCAAGCCCGCATGAACATTTTAGTTTATAAACCCCACTTTTATCCTTAACCGAATCCAAAGAAGATTTGAGATTATTTTTATTCTTAAACCCAACGTTGAAACCCCTGGACGACAGATTTTAACCGAGTTTATCCGAAATTTTCCCATAATAAGGTATACTAATCCACTTTTTCTCTTCCAACTCAATTTCTCTCACTAAATTACACACCCCTTCCCTACTCTTTTTCCTAAGAACCTTATTCCAAATAGAATCAACAATTTCTCCCCCATATCCATTACTTACGGCTATACTTTTAATAACAGATTTTTCTTTTAATAAATTTTGATCATTCATTGGTATGGACAGTGCCCTATTGATCATACTATGGAAGGCGGCATGTTTATGAACTGAAGGATAATATGAAGTGCTATGAATCACTGTTGGTATTTTTTCTATAAATGGAGAAATCATGCCTTTTGATAATCAATGAGATAGACAGGTCAAAAAAATTTAACTTATTTCCACCCAATTCAAGGGTGAATTTGATGAAAGGATCCAAATTGTTGATTTTTTTCCAGAAAATAATTTAGTTTTCTCTTGGTTCCTGTTCACCACCTGTCTGTCTTACCACCAGTGTAGTTGAAGGGCTTAGTGGGGTCATAAACATAAATCAGAGAAACGAAAAAGCAGCGTTTTGTAAACTTAAAATTGTACTCAACGACCTCCACATAAAGTTACAAGGCATTCAAGTTCTGGTATATCACGAGGACACAAATCGTTGAAGTAAATCACAAACTGTTCCACCCTTTTGAGCAATTGTTATCGCAATTTGAGCGATTTTTATATAATATGAAATCGTACGTCTAGCAAAATGTGTCATTATATAAATATCTCTATTGAATAAGCAGTCTCAACTGTTGCGATTTACACTGGTCAATCAGTCTTCTGTTTTGCACTACTTGATGATTATTTTGGATCTATGGATTGAACCAAAGCAGGCACCCCTATCTCTTGTATTGATTATTCTCCGAATGCTGCATCAGTTTCAAATCTGTCAGTTGTAACATGCTTGGGTGATGGAACGGTATAGTTGCCCCTTCAAAGTGTAGAATGCAGATAATGCCTGCAACAGTCAAAGGATGTCCCAGATGCTGGAAGGCGTCTGGTACATCTCCCAAGGCACTGGATTCAAGAATTGGGAAGGGCAAACTAACCATATCCATCACACAGTCCTCTACTTTTCAAAGACAAGCTTAGAATGCATGTAAAGAAAGAAAAATGCTGCCAATTCCACTTGGGTTTATTTTTTTGAATAATGTGTTAGGTGCTTGTCACATTGTGAGGTTTGGTTGGGGATGGTTACTCTTAGGTTCAGAAACTGTGATTATTCGCTGTAGTTGAATCTACACAGATCCAGAACCTATCCCAGCTGATTCCTAGTCAAAAATGATTAAGAAATGACATGCCTCATGCGTGTGTCAGTGAATAGCCTTGAAAAACCGTGTTTCTTCTCGAATTCATGGTGGCTGCTTACTCTGTCATGATGGGTTTGCCAAGCAGATAGCAGGTGCATTATCATCTAGTGACTGTGATGTGGAGAGAGAGAGACTGTATCATATGCAGAGTGACTGGGGCAAGAAGCCGGACATAGTTTCCGTTAATCCTGATGGGTCTGCCATAATCCTGGATGTGCTCAATGGCAGCTTGGTCATAGAGCAGACCTGGAGGGCGAAGAAAAGTAAATATGATAGGAACGACCTATGGCAAGGGGTATCTGAGTTAAAAGGAGTGGTGCCTAATTACATCAAGGTTTTGGCTGTGACCTTGTCATGGCACAGAGTGTGGTGTGGGGAAAGTGACACACAGTTACTTGAGCTGGGCATCCCATCAGGAGTACTTCACAGTATCACCACCCACATCATCAGGAGCTCTTACTTAAACTGGAGGTCATTTTATAGAGGTATTTCCCTTCATCCTTTCCTTTCTCCTTTATCATCCTCAACTTCCCATATCCCAAGGGCCGGCGTCAGGTAAACCTGGGCGTCCTCCCCATTTTTATGTTGTTTAGTTTTTCGTTTTTTATTTGAATGGTGTGCCCCCTCAGCCTTTGAGGGGAAATTATTTTAAAAATTAAAAAAAAAATCTGAGGTGATTAGGCTGGCTGGAAATTAAAGCCATGATTCACAATCCACTTGAGGCCTCCTTGCCCCCTTGGGAGTGACATCATCATCCTGGTTGTGCGGTTTTGTTATTATATATAATGTAACAATATTGAACCATTGATTCAGAATTTATGTTTGTAATGCAAAAACGTTAAAGCGCTGATGTGGTCTGAAATGTAATTCGATAGTAGTTGGCTCACAAATGAAGTTTAATGTATGTGGATCAGTTTGGAAAATGTCCATTATTTATTATTTTGGCAATTTTAGACAGTTCATGACGACGAAGGTGTTCTGACTACAGCCTCTGATAAATCACTGTGGATCCGTTGGGGTTGGAGGACTCTTATGAACCATAAGGACTGCCTCTCTGTCAGCTATCCCAAGGAAGACCGTGAATATTACTTCTTCAACTTCTCCAAGGATGCCACCTGGGTGTGCGCCCAATCATATTCGTCTGACCACACAACCTACTACGTAAACACTCCGGGGGACTCTGGAGGTCCGATGACCTGCAATGAAGTTTTCTTCAGCATCTTCAGCATGGTGTCTGCACTTGATCTCGACGACGTCATTTCATGCAGCAGTCCTATCGCCCGCACTCACTTTGAAAATGCCGCTGAATACAGGGACAGCCTCCTCTTCTATGCGCGGCACATTGTCGATGATGACGTACCACAACCATACCCTATAGAGCCGGTTAATCCAACTCCGCCTCCTAATTTTCCAAGGAACTGTGGAATCATGTCCTGCTGCCAGAATTGTATGTTCCCGTTTTGCATAATGTTCAATGTACTAATATTTTATACAACCAATCAAATTACGAAATAAAATACTGCGAATCATCATCTTCAAGTTTTGATTTAATTGTTGTATGTTCTATGATACAAATACACCCTTGTTTTACTCTTCCTAGCAAATGTGATCACAGGTCGAAAATAATTGTAGACCTAATCGCTAAAATTGTAAAACAGAACAATCTGAGGTTGATATGGATAGATCCTACTTCCTATTTCATGAAACTTCTAAGCCTGAGTAAAAACCTAAACCTTTTTAGCTTATGGAGTATCGTCCCAGTATTGCAGAGGATCTGCTTTAGAAAAAGTTGCTGTACCACTTCAACATCCTCTAAATACCACAAGCCCCATACCTCCGTCACATACAGCAGAACTGAGCTCACCAATGCATTGAACAATCTAAATTTGGAGTCAGACTCGCTGGTCTTACCTCTCCAGAGTATTTCACGTGTACTCCCCATGGCAGACCTGGCTTTCGTGATGTAGAGATCCTTGTTGGCTGCAAACTTCCCATTCCTGGAGAACATCACCCCCAGGTAGAGAAATGATGTCACAAAGCTCAGTGGTTCACCACCACAAAGGATGTCCCTCTGTTTCCTGGGTAATCTCCCCCTTCCAAAGGACATTATTTTGGATTTCTTGCTATTAATAGTAATGTGGTTGTCCTGACAGTACTCCTCCAGCACCCTCATTTTCATCTGAGCATCAGGTACTGAGTCAGCCAGAATAGATATGTCATCTGCGAAGAACAGGAGCATAAACTCTTTTCCTGCAAAAGGGACGCCGTGGCAGCCCCTGGCCCGCATGAATGTCTGGTTGTTGATCGATTTCAGTGGAGGATTATCTGTTGCAGAAATAATAAACCTTTGTGCAATGGTTCGGAGCGTTTAAAATACCAATTACCAAGCACAGTGGCTGGGTAGACTTAATCTCATTTTAACTGTGATTCATGTGCTACCACCTTGGTCTAGTTCGTTCAATTTCTAGAATCAAATGAAGATAAAGTGTGTTGAGACTTACTGACCATCAAGCCGACAAGTTGCGTTCATCCTGAAAGCTCTAAAATGCCAAATGAGAGCCATCATTTTACAGAGCTTGAATTTTTCCGTTTCCTGAATTAAACCCTCACCTGAGCAACATTGTAACTTATGAATTGATTGAGGCTAGCTGTAACTCAATGCTTAAGCCAGGTTCACATCCATCTGGAAAGCTATCCTGGAAGTGCAGACGATTAGCTGATTGGTTGGACATTAGGCTCCGGACAGCCAAAATTCCTGATGGTTATGAACGCCTTTCCAACTTGTGCGACTCTCCTACATCCCCTCCACTGCTTTTCACTAGCTTCTCATATCCGTATTTCCAGGCGTTCTGGATGGATGTGAACCCTGCTTTACAGCTTTGTCCGGAATACCCCAGAAGTGTGAGAGGTTTTGGAAAGTAAAACGAGGCGCACCCTTGAAGAATTTCAAAATTTTTATTTAATACAATAATCTAGCTAAGTAGGTACACACAACGAAGAACATACAAATCGCAATCTTTTTCAATTGGACAGGATCATCGGACAATCTCTCACCATTTTCACTAGAATTTTCCCATTCTACCAATCAAGCTCATTTTGCACTTAGCACATCTATGTATTGTCATGTATTAGTTTGCTTTTTTTAATAATAGTTATTAATGAGTAATTATAATTAATGGCTTATTTTTGCAATTACCTATAGGCCAATAAGGGAGTTTGTTTAGCTTCATGATATAGACGGGAAAGACTAGGTGACACGGAAAATGCTGTTGAAGAGATCTCGTATTTCCTTCAGTTACAGGGAGGATTATTTAGATGTTTCAAGTTTTATGAATTTTTCGGGAACAATCAAAGCTCGAAGCTGTTTATATGGTAGTCATTCAGTGTGGGAAGGGGAGGAGGTACCTACTAAACGTGGAAAATAAGGGTTAAAATGGATGGAATGGTATTTTGTTTTGGATAATCCACGCAACAGCGAATTCAAGGCCCGGGGACGCATGGTAACAATCTTAATAGCTACTACACAATCATACATTTGGCGGGTCATAAATGCAATGAAAGAGGCCTTAATGCCCGTTACATATAATTTTACATTCAAGAATTAATCCCCATTTAGGGTTTCAATATTCTTATTTTAAGTTCTTTACATAAAATAACCAACATTGATGAAACAATTATAAAATTTGTTTTTTTTTTAAAGGTAACTTTACTACAAATCATTCGATATCTCTTAATAAACGCCTGAGATCATAAAATTGAACCTCCGTGTGATAGTTTATTGTAATCCAAATCTAAAAGCCTGAAGCGTAGAAAAGTTTTCTGTTCAAATGGCCACATTTGATGATTTTCTTCAAAAATTAGGTGAGTACAAATGTGTACTTAATACCCCACACTTTATTGCCTAGAGATCATGGTAACAGTATTAAATTGTTCTGTTATTTACAAAAAACATTTAATTTTATATTAATCAATACAAAACTGAAACTGGATGAGAAGTTGCAGTAAACATGAGTTAAAATTCAGAATCGACAATACAATCGAGACGTCCAATTTTCCCTACATTTCAAAAGAAGGTATGGGATTTAAAAATAATTAGTATTTTGAAGCCACTGAATTTAATAAATAGGCGTAATAGAAGTTCTGATGAGAAATTGAAAGCATTATGGCGTTTTTTCAATTGATAAAGTAATTGATATTTCTATTAGTTACGGATATAAGTTGTCAATCGTGTATGCTATGTACATTTTAGGTTAATTAGGGATTATTAGGCTTTAAATGAGAAAGTAGGAAGGTTACCTGGAATGTTAGCGTACTTACACGAGAAAACGGTTTTACAAACATCAAATAAGTAGAGAAATAGGAAGTTGGTGAAGAAATAAGTCAGATGATTTGTGTCTTTGCAATATTTACTTACAACAACGTTTTATTTCAAGATGGGGTAGACTTTGGATTGAGTATTTATGTTCTTCCCATATCGTGGTGTCTGGAGCTAGCAAGTGGAGATGCTAACTTCTGTATGAGTATTGAGGGTGATGTAAACGATTGTCTTGAGTTCTTGAAGTGCAGTTGGACTTATTTTATTTTACTTTCTATTGAATTTGGTAGGTTGATGATAGATTTAGCTATCCTAATAATATGAATGAAATTGATGGGTAGGTATGTGGCCATTGTAGTAAACTATAACCTGCACTGTATGAGTAGGTAACTGAACTGTTAACCTTCTCACACCATGGTAGGGTATCAAATTTACGTAATCAGGAATACCTACTTCGAGCATTGGTGGTTTTATATGAATCCGTTACTTTTTTGACTCCCTATTTCCAAGCTCAAAGTTGGTAAAACTGAAGAATTTTTCTACTCAATTACTTATTAAACTGTCCCATTGGTATAACTTGAAAAATGGCGCATTTATAGCTAACATTTCATTCTTTTCAGGCATACTTGAAAAGGAAGAACAAAAATACTCTAATGAAGGTAGGTACTTGAAGGCTTCATTTGTATGCAACTGCAATAAGGATATTTTTTTATATTGTTGATCCTAAACAATCAAAGTTAAAATGAAGTTTCATTTTTATAGATTAATCCAAGCAGACGAACGAACTATTTTTCAAACCTCCATCTCATGAATGTGAAATGTCTCTTTCCCATCTAATTTTTATTGCCAATAATTAATTTGATTAATAATTGTTTTATTGTTGCGATCAACTATTTCTCACATCTGGTTGATGATTTGATTGGTTTCTTTTCGCCAAGGCAAAAGGTTGATCATTGATGATAAAATGACCTTCGCCAAATCTACCATTTTTCAACAGAAATTACCTTTACATGATTTGACGTGTAAATTACCTCGAGATCTCGAGATTTTCCAATGGTTTCGGGGTTTTGACATGAGAAAAAGTAAAATTCACTTATTGGACTCTTTCATGGTTGGGATAATAATACACTTCAATTTGTTTCGCATACCGCATTCAAACACTTCGTTCTCAGTACTAATTAGAATCTAACATTGTCATCTCCAAAAATTGAAATGATGCATTTAAGTACCTACCCATCCCCTGTCTAAGCTTTTTCTCATACAGCTTTGTTGGTTATCATAAACACCTCCAATTTACAGCTAAAATCAGAATTTTTCAAGACAGCTAAACCCTCTTACATCGATGACCTGTTGTTGGAATTATGTTAATTTCACCGTTTAGACACAATAGAAGACAAAGAAATTACAAATCGGTTAATAGTTGTGGTAAGGCGTACGATATTTTTTCTTTTTAGAGTAGGTAGAGTCCCTTACATTTACGACATTCAGTACAAAAATTGTTGAATCCACCTAATCAAACCTACGCATAATTTGTTGTCTTAAATTTATGAATGATACGTTTGATACAATAATTAAACTGCAGAAACAAAAATATTTGAATAATATTACTTTTTTTTTATACGACATTTTTTTTTCTTTGCAAATAACAAAATAGCGTACAAAATAGATTGATTAAATATATTTTATATGTATTGTTCTTACAAATATTGGTTTTCGATTTTTTTCCCTTCACTCTGTTCTCGATAAAATTTTTTCTTAGTAGTGACGAAAAAAAATGTAAAAATTGTGGACAGCTTATGTACATTGTCACAACTCTGACGTGAGATCGCAAAATCGTTCTATGAAAGAAAAAAAAAATAAATAAACAAAAATGTGTACTCCATAATTATTATGACAAGCTATCAAATTTAAATGACTTAATTGAAGAAACTGGGGAGGAAAAAAAATCTGGTGTGAATAAACAACGAAATCTTGTGATATACTGAATTGTATTTACAATGGTTGTTGGAATGTGGCATCTTTACATTGTTTGTAAAGGTACGAAAAGGATTTTTCCAGAACAAAGACACCAACTACTTTTTTAAAAAAAAATTCTGTTTTTTGTACCAGTATTTTCTGATATTTTGTAATAATGCTGTTTTGTTCTATTTACACTTGTTTCAAATGAGCAAATTGAATGCCCAAACCTTCTAAGCCCTTACAAATACTGCAAATGTTCTTTGGGAACGATTTATTTCCGATACAAAATTATATATTTTTCACTCTTCCTTTTTTTTAGTTTTTATTTTTTTGAAAATCTTGCAGGAGGAAGCCTAACTCTACTTCTATGGCTCTAGGTTTCTGTGAATTTCTTTTTATTTCTTTCTTGTATCAAATTTGTATTTTTTTTCGACTTCTAATAAACTACAGTTCCGTCAAAAAGTACTAAAAAATTGGCTCGGAAATTATGATACCTTCTGTTATTTAATTCTTCTGCAAACAAGCATTTTATGAATCGTTAATTTTTTTTTTCACTCATGCGGGTTGGTTCGTTACTATTGGGTATCGGTACATGAAATGGAGAGTATTGATTACGAAAAATGACGTTCACGAGGATCCGAAATGTCTTTATTTTCATAATTTCTAAACTGAAGATATTTTGTTGTTGATATTCACACTGAAATAATTTTTTTTGAGGTTTACCCTGATCCTGTACATGTCTCACTCGTCTGTACATATATGAAGTTTCAGGATCGTTTCCACAACCATTATTCCAACCAATATTATTACTTATGTTTATATTACACTTTTTGAAGATTTATCACAAACACAGATCTTATCAACCATGATATCCTTGGTATATTTCGTATTTTCCAGATACTAATTAGGATGTAAGGTGAGTCGAGAATCATATTCCTGAATCATCGACATCCGTAATACTTAAGGATCACTTAGATCTGACACGTTTTGTCATACAATGCTAGAAATTAGTGTCATTTTCTGTGGATGATTTAAAGTAAAATTCGTCCAAAAATTGGCATTCGCAGTTTGTTCCTCATGTAAAAGTGCAAGGATGCTGTCTCCTACTTTTCTCCTTAAACGAGCTGTTACGGCTCCTTAGCGACACAACTGGTTACAGAAATTAGTTTCCAAATCATCAACTTCTACAGAAATTCACTTCATGGGGTTGGCAAACCTGATCGCCAATCAAATACAATCTCCATTGCTGATTTACACGAGCTTTCGTAGCCTTTGTCCCTTTCAACCTTTCTACTCTCTTTCTAATTCTCCGCTTCCTCTACTTCCCTTTATTCCAATCGTTTATATACACTCTATTGCTTCCTTCCGTTTTGATCTGTTATCCTCACCTGTCCCAAACCACAGAAATGTACGTATTTTATTTTCTGTCGAGTTTCCATGGAATTTTATGATGTTGGCACAACTGTAAACATTCACCCCTCCACTTTCCTACCTCTTCGACTCTTACATGAGAGACAAACTGTACACATTTTATAACTTCTGATGATGGGTTGTTTCCTTTTTGGATATGAACTATTCATTGATAATAGCTTCATCTTTTAATGCTTTTTTTCGAGGACAATTGATGCTCCATTGACCAGGAACACTGTAGGTATCAACACTGTCAACATTTGATGATAACGAAAAGTGTTACTTTCCTCGATTAATACTATTTAGATATTAGATTTCGGCATTTATAAAGGTGTAAGCGAAAGTACCAATTTTAAACGACAAATTATTTTTCATCTGTAAATTAAATTTGTCCACTTTATTGTCAGTAGTTAGATGCCGCAACTGGTAGCAACTGTTAAACATGTAGGTATTAAAATTGGAGTTTTAAAAAATATACATTCAAGAAACACAATGTCAGTGAGATGGGCTTCATTTTAGTGTTGTTCTTATTTCATTGGGTACCTTCGTAGGTACGGTATGCGTAATACAGAGGCTTGCTGGTAAACAATCCTTGCCAAAGTCTTAGCTACAACGCCTATCATTCTCAAAGTGACAGACCTTCATTCACACACAAGTATTCGCTTTCGCTTCAAGTTCTTGTTGGTTGTGCAACCACAAGATTCCCACCGGTTGTATCACAGCTTTTCGAACTATATGAAACGAGGAAACTGACTTGAAATAATAATTCAACAGGTCTCCTCTGACCTTTTGGCTGAAAAGTTCGTACAACCACTCTAAGTTCAGCAAGTTGTTAGGAAACAACTGTACAACGGATATGCAACATCAAGTTTCAGTACGTACTAGTAGTAGCATATTGGACAGATAAGATGGGTACCCAAAAAGCTGAAACTATTTCCAATAGTTTTTTCTTCCTCGTTGTTAGCTCCATATGTCATTATCAAATAAACATTTTAAAATCCTGTTGAATGATTACCTATGACATCCAGAAACTTGTAATGTTGTCCTCACTCGCACTTGACTTTACCGAGAGTTGCCGAACAATTTCACCAGAAGTAAATTCTAATGGTTCCACTCGAATCACAATTAAAGCGACTTCCTACCACTTTCGTTTAATTTTTATCATATTTTGAACACGCCCATCGAGCCATTCCCTTTACACTTCAAAACCGCTCCTTCATTCAATCCTTTTACAATCGTTAATCCCTTGATACACTCCCCTTCTCAAAATATTGTCGCCCAATTAGAAACATTCCATTTCATATGTGTACATCAAATATAGAATTCAATAGTGGAATATAAACAACACCTAACTCAATACAAAGTTTATGTTAAACCAACAAAATAACAAGCATTAATTTCAACTCCAAAACATTGATATTGCTTAGCCTGCCGAATAATGTTCAAGGTTCACAGTTGGTGTACATGAAGGGGAGAAAACCCTTGGGATTTTTGTTCTCTCGCTCTTTTCGGATCTGGATTGTTACAATTAAATTTTTTTTTTTTTTTTTTTTACAAAGTTTTGAAAGAGCTGCCGTTTATAATTGGCTTGGATTTGATTTTAGCGCGCGGGGCAAGGAGTGGCTCATGGGCCGAATCTCATTTGCTCTGTTGATAGCCCATAGAAGCCTCGCGGCTGGAATGGCTGAAAAAATACAATGGATTATTAAAGTGAGTCCAAAAGTAAACATTCAGTCGAGCCAATGAGTGCACAAATGGGAGGTTTAGACAGAATATCAGTCAGAAAACGTAACTTCCAAACTGGATCTAGTCTGGAAAAAAACTAGCAAATCACCCTGGATCCAAGGTGTGATGGAAGTGGGGGTCAGCACCATCTTTACATTTCAACGTGTATCATGTTTTACCGCTTGATTGTATGTTGCAAAATTATGGTCAAGCCGTCATGAACTTCTAATTTTATTAGCTTCTACAGCTAATTTCTACAGTGTTTACAGAATGTGGCTGTAATTTAGTATGCAGACTTATAAGGAAATTTACCCTACAATGCATAAGGTCCAGATCACCTGGGAGGCTCCTAAAGCTAATTTCTAAGCTATTTACCCTCTCAAGCTGCAATTCATTGTGCAAGATTCCTTAGGGGATTCACCTGCCGATGCAGTTGTAGGCCCTGGATCAGCTGATGGGTTCCTAAAGCTCAATTCAAAGCTATTTATACTTTCGAGCTGTAATTTAGTATGTAGACTCCACAGGACTCTTACCTCACGATGCACAGGATGAGATCAGCTGAGAGACTCCTGAACATAATTTCTATGCTACATACACTCTGGAGCTAAGATTAAATATGCAAACTTCTTAGGATTTTTAACTGAAGATGCATGAGCCCCAGATCAGCTGAAAGGCTCCTGAAGCTAATTTTGCATTTACGCTTTAAAGGTGCGATTAAATATGCCTTGGCATTATAATGAAGGAGTAATTTTGGTTTTAAAAAATCAAATGAAAACGGTAGATGACTACAAGGTTAAGGGGGCATGACAGACAACGAACGAAAAATGTTCAGGAAGGTCTATAACGTGAAAAGTGAGTAGAAATTCGGCTTTTGTAGAAACAAAAAAAGGCTGCAAATTCTTTCACTGGGGTTTATTATTCATGATTTGAATTTCTACTAAGCTTTGGAGTGTGCGTGTTTCACAGGTGATAGAGCGATTATTGAATTTCAGGAGATATGCATAGAGCACGTAAATCTGTTCTCAACCAAAATACCTATTTGGATTGATCAGTTGACCATATTCGTGTGCCTCCTGAAATTCAATAATCGCTCGATCACCTGTGAAACGCGCAAACTCCAAAGCTTAGTAGAAATTCAAATTATGAATGCAAGTGCAACCCCAGTGACTCATTCGATTCCTCGGGGAAAGTTCTTCAAAAAGAGTCCAAATTTATGCCGCCTTGACTTTTTTTGAGGTTTTTAAGGATTTTACAAAACTTTGACAGCCCTTAAAGGGCACTTTAAATTAAGTGAGAGAGCTGGCTCAAAAATTGGGGCGTCGTCGGACCAACATGGATTTTTCCTGAACATTTCAGCTTTTTTGCTTCAGCCGTTTGGGAGAAATCGTGCGTGCGGCGTACGGCGGACGGACTGAAAATTTTTTATTGCAGATTCGGATTCTACAGCCTTTGAAACGTAAACCATGAAATTTTCAGGGGGGGTTAGATTTTTTTTTTTTTAAGAGCGATTACAATGATTTATTGTTGAATAATAAACCATAACATCTCCCAGAAATTAAAACAATGCTTCTGCTAAAGATAAGAAGGCAATTCGCAATGTAAAATGAAGGTGTAATAAGTTTCCTGGAAAATTGACTCTAAAACACTTTCTTGTATGTTGCTATTTTTTGAGGAACAGGTTTGCTCCTAAAAGGACCGAATTTAAAAAAACGAATAACAATTTTTTTTAAATCGATCCTCTTTTTTTTAAATGTAGTTAGCTACCTTGTTTTCTGGGTCGTTTACTATTCTTTTAAGAGAAAATCTCCATGAAATCGTACTTAATTCAATTTCCTTCAAAAATACCGAGTGTTTCAATATTTCATTTCAACTACTTTCAAAATTTGAATGATTGTAAATTGTCGAAGAAATAGTCGTAAGAATGAGAACCGGGAGGATAATTGTCATCATGCATTGACGATGGGTGTCATAGGATCATGTACAGTGTTACGTTAAATGTTTATACTTTTTCCTTACTCTGATAAACTTTACGTGTCCCTCGACCTCCATCACTTCCTTGTTCCAAGGATTTTTAAATTTGTTTACGTCTAACCAGTGGACAGAAACTTCTGCTTTTGGACTATTCTTCCAGAATCACTCATTGATTGAACTCTTAGAAAAAATGTGTAGTTCCTTCGGTAAAAAACATGATCTTATTTTCTAGTCGATAATTGAAGATATCTAATCATAACTTACCAAAGAAGGTATATTGATGCTCCGACGAATATGATGAAAACACAGCCAATGCCGATCATAGCGAAAAGCCAAACATTCAGATCGTCATCTGCTACAACAAATAGAAAATAACCTTGTTTGTAAATTACATCAACGTTATTGATGTATTGACTTGAGTGCTGAAAAGAAACCAATAGTGGAATTTTAGGGTGAAATACAAATTGATATGGCATTGGCAAATTCAAGTAGCCAAAATCAAAAAAATGTGTAAATTAAGCCAAAGTGAAAGTCGCACAGGCATTTTGAGTCTGAAATGTGACCACTTGGCATGAAAATTGTTGAAGCTCAAATTAATTCAATTCAGCATGAAATCAAATCAAATACTTTGATTGTTGAGCCAACAACTGGTGTAATAGTAAAAAGCATAAATAATGTAACAACAATGAAAAACTGAAATTTTCATCAGTGTCAGGGCATCATGGCCAGACCAGGCACCAGCCACCATGGCAGCCCCCACTGCCAGCCACCCATTACTGGGCAAGTGAGACTGACAGCCAGCGACATACTCGCCCTCACAGATTAACAGGCGTGCTGCCACCAGAGGCCCAACCCCAACCAAACAGCAAGCAATCGCAACATGCATATACCCATACATTCATTGTTTACATGTTTTTAAACTAATTCGCAGTAACTTCTTCTCTTTGAAACTTACTCGGGAAGTACATTCTGGCTTGGACTTCATTAGACTCTGGTATGCATGCCGTCTGTTGGAGAACGACAGCGCCGTCCTCGCAGACACATCTGTCCTCCTCCCAGTGACAGGCTGACGTTCTGGGCTTCTTCTTTCCCGTGCACCCGCCTAAATGTGACAGAAAATGCTTATAGTGCAAACAGCAAGCTAAAATGTGCTGGAAGTGATCTGGTCAATGATTTTGTCTGGAAAACTTGCTAATCATCACATTCAGTTGGATTATTTCACACCCGTGCGTATCCACACTCTGTATTTATCCTATGGCTGTGGATTGGTCGAGAGCTTATTCCACACATGCTTGAGAATTTCATCAAAATCGGACATTAGTCTTGGACCTTCACCTGTATCAGCCAATTTTCGTTTTACGCATGTGCATTAGTTGGTACTAAACCAATAGCGCTAAAATTAACGGAACCGTTCTACAGGGACAGACCCACTAACCCTCCGAATTTCAATTAAATCGGACTGATTGACCGTAGGAAATCCACGTTAGAGGAAATTCACCTTTGCACAAGCACACTCGCTTTTCATTATTACTATTCCAAGAGTAACACAGTGAAATTTCGGTTTGAAGGGGGAAAACGTTACGAATTTTCTAAAATAGCAAACGAGAGATCTCAGGAATAGAAGGGGCAAAATTAAGAACGGAATAAATTGGGAAAATTATTAAATAGGAAACATTTTATGGACATATGGTACAGGGTGTCCCAGGAGTTATGCAACATTTTACGGCCGTTTTAGTGACGTAAGGTCGAAAACACCTCAACCTCAATTTTAACAGAAAACGCAGGTTTTTCTGCCGTTAAACACCATTTTCTTAACGAAAAATATTTTTGAAAACCAAAAGGACTACACCGTTAGAAAGCTGACATTTTGGCGCACGTTTTACCAGGTCTGCACAGTTGTGTGTCAAGTATTAATGGGGTTGCTGGGCGAGATGAAAAACAGGCGATTTCAAGATTCTGACAAAACTGCCATTTCGCGCGGCAATCGCGAATCTTCAATGCAATAAAAAAATGTTATCTGACGTCAAATAGATAGAGAATTTAACGCTCTTTCTAGCGGTGTCTTCAAATTTGATTTATCTCTAAAATTGAAGGAGTTATTACAGTTTTAGTGACATAATATCGAAAACACGAAAAAAATTTAAACCGCGAATAACTCGAGAACGAAGCCTCTAAAAAAAATTGCTAAGAGGCACTTTTGGTCGGAAATAAGGTGTAGAACACGTAGGAGTCGGATTGTGCATAACTCCTGGGACACCCTGTATAGGTTTATTAGGTAGGTACTCCCCTTCTGTAAAACCGCTTTTCTGCCTTTGAACTAGAGATTATCAGTTCGATATGGAATTGCAAAGTAGTTGTTTTGCACTGATCATAAACCATTTAGAAACAATTTTCGGATTTAATCATTTTTTTTAATTTGTACTGTTCTCCCCTCGTTGTTGCTCCTTCTATCCCTAGGATTCCTACTTTGTTGAAGAAGGTGTCAGTGGAGGCTTCTCCTGTGAAACACATGATCATCCCTCGCAAAGGGGAAGAAAGAGATGATTTTCTGAGCCAAATACAAATTTCAACTTGTCTATGTACCGTTATTCCACTTCATACAAAATAATGAACAGGCCAACACGAACCTGCCTCTTAACATTTCTGAATAATTCAGTAGGGACTGGCCATTTGTGTGCCGTTCTTATGCTGTTTACACTGGATGCACAATAACTACGAATCCCTTTGACGATTCGTTAGTTTACAGAGTAATAGATCCGCTAGGTTTACCAACAAGTGGCGAAACATGCTTGAACGTTCGAGAACGTTTGTGATCAGTGTTAGCAAAATCTGTTGGGCGCGCGTGACATTTCACACTGCCTATGCATGTTGCTCATGATTGTTTGAGAACAGTATTTGCTAACAATGCTCGTTTTGTAATGGGCCTTAACACTGGTATATAACTGCGAAAATACAAAAGCACAAAACAGTACCGAAAACAAACTGAACAGTTATAGGAATGGGCATTAAGGAATAAACTGATAACGAAATGGTAAAATCAAAGTCCAGATAAGGCTTGTATGCTTGGAGCATCCCAAGCTGGGAGCAACGAACTAATGCTGCTCATTGGCTCCTTATTTTTTGTTTTAGCCCTCTGATTGGTCAAGATTGAATACCTGCCTCGATTCAAACTGAAACTTCTCTACATTTCCGCCTCACTCTTTTACTTTATGGTGTGGTCTTGTAGGAGGTGCTCATGTTCTTCTGATTGGTCAGGCGCCACCTCTCAACTGCAATACACCTGGAAATTCTATTTTTCTCCTTGGTTCAAATGTGGTGATCCAGTCTTGTCTCACCAGCTCCAATGGAGGGATTTATGTTGTTTGGTTAGGGGTGCAGAAGCGCCTATACCCCTACCTGCAGCCGACACTGGAAGTTCCCTAATGTTATTTCGTCTTCTTACTAGAATTTCTGCTTGAAATCGATACAGAACCCCAAAAGTTGACCATCACATCAAGAAATCAGATAAAATTTAAATATTTGTTAGAGGTTTGACACCTTTTGGCACGGTTTTTTGAAACGGCGTTGAAGTTCCAGTATTCGCATAAAACTTGTTTTCGTGTTCGATGTTGAAAGTTTAACTGCAACACGGGTCCTTAGAAGTTTGTTTCTAATTATGAAAATGCACTAGGCGCGCATGAAATTCAACACTGAATCTTTAAATGTGTTCGAACGTTGAAAGAAAGTAGATTTCAAGGCACAAATAGTAGTTCTTTTGAAAAACCCTCAAAAAGTCATATCTAGGGACTCGGTTAAGGTAGAAATGTGAGGGTAGCAACGTGCCCTGGCATTTCACTCAATTTTCGGTCCAGTTTCACCCACTGGTTTATATATCAAGTGCGGGACACCCTGTACACGATTCGTCACTTGAACTAATAACTTGTGGGAATAGGAAGATGAGTATTACCGCTGACGTGAAGCCCATCAGATCGTTGGCAGACGATGGCACCTGTGGAAGTGATGGTCCAATCAAACGTGTAGCAGGGCCCCAAAGAGCAGGGCTGCGTTTCCCACAGCGCCTCCGGACAAGGTTCAGCACCTGCGCTCTGTGGAGGCCGGATGACTGCCCTAGATCTCGTTTGGTATCCTGCAGAAAGGTTGTACAACATCAACTCAAAAACAGAATCGGGGATTGCCTAGATACTAAGAGAGTATCTAGGCAGAAGTAATGGACTGAAGCGACATGTATCTATTACACATGTGTAATGTATACAGCATAGATAGGAAGTAGATTTACCAGATTTATCTTTGGTGCAGTCTCCATGGCAGTGTGACCACTCGCTCCAAGGTGACAATTGGCAGTCACTTTCACAAGGGCTGTGGCAAGGTTCCCACACACTGGGTCTTCTACACATAATACAATAAAAATTAATCAAGAAATTGCTAAGGTGAGGGATCATGTTGCATGACCGGATCTTATCATTCTGAAGCTAATGACTACCATTGAGAGCAGCATTCAAACTTATATCACACGCACATGTCTAAAGCCTCAGAAATATCAATTTTGTCACCCGTTTTCAACGAGAATAATGCGGTGGAATTTGGTGTTTTCCATGGGCATACAATGCTAGGGGAGAGGGAGACCTGTATGATGTTTTTTGAAAGAGAAATTTAAAAAAACTGGTGATTACCTACAAAGGTTGTAAAACAAGCTTGAAGTTGTGAAAGTTGGGTCTGGACCTAGAGAGGAGGTGTTTGGGTGCTTCAATATACATTTCCATCATATCAATTTTATTTTGGGATAATTGATAAATGTAATTTGTTAATGGCCGGTTTCACCACCTCGAGTTAAGGTGCGAGTTACCGTTATCTCCAGGTTAGCGAAAAAAGTGTGTTTCACCACCTCGAGTTTGGCTTAATCCTCGGGTTAATGAGAGAACTAACTCCCACATTTTATTCCCTACTTCATCCAGGTGTTAGCGCCCTAACTCGAGGTTATCTCCATTTTTTCCCTGTTCTATATGAGCATATGAGCCTTTTTTGCGTGACGCGGTAGTGTTTGTTTGAGGTTAAGGTTGATTTTAGCCTTTATAAAATATAAAGCTTTTATAAATTTTATAAAATTTATAGAGGTGTTGATTTTATATTGAGTTTGATTGAAATGGCAACTTTGACAGAAAACCAGCGAATTTGACAGAAAACCAGGGAATTGCAGGAGGCTTCGGACAGTGATTCGTCCTTTCTGGTGGATTCACTCCTGAACAAATAAAAATTATGAAGAATACTTACCGGGAAGACCCAGTGCAGTGCCACGGTTCCACAGTAGTGTTGTCATTCATTTTGACACAGGTCACATTTCTAGTCCTCACTCCATGTCCGCACGCGGCGCCCTGAATGAAAAAGACAAAACAGAATATGAAGGACAATTGAAGGCCACGCTACTTTACTCAGAGAAATAGCTTAAGTAGGTACCGTCGGGTTAATCGAATATTCAAGATTGTATTCATTTTCATCTTTGGTCCTTACGTGAAGTTGGCACTGAGACCAATTTCCCGGCTGCCAAACGTAACAAGGAGTCGCCGGGCAGGGGCGCCATTGGAGGACTTCAGGACACGGACGACCGGATGAGCTTGGATTGGTGGCGATGATGGCATGTCTAGTCATACCTGTGAACCAAGAACAACATTACGCATTGAAATGAAATGTTAGCATGCAGAAATCGTGTAAACATTACAAAGAAAACAGTTTTATACAGCGAGATTACAGTATGAGCGAAGTTTAAAATGGGCTTTATAACCGATTAAAATAATTTATTATTCAATTGGCTTGCGTTCATTATTTGAATTTCTACTAAGCTTTGGAGTGTGCGCGTTTCACAGTTTAGAGCGATTATTGAATTTCAGGAGGCACACAAATATGATCAACTGATCAATCCAAATAGGTATTTTGGTTGAGAACAGATTGCACATGCATATCTCCTGAAATTCAATAATCGCTCTATTCTGTAAATATTCTACACGCACACTCCAAAGCTTAGTAGAAATTCAAATAATGAACGCAAGCCAATTGAATAATAAACCCCAGTGAAAGAATTTGCAGCGTTTTTTTATTGAACCTCAATACCTCCCACAATAAAAACATCTATAATTTATTAAGTCCTTTAGCACTCGTATTGCGTTAAAACTTCCCAGAGAAAGAATACTTTTTACCCCACTAATAATATTGAATAATATTTACCTATATATCATCAGCGTTTCATGGATATCAGAATGCTTCAACCCGTGTATCGACTATAAACTACACTACAAGTATTCACATCGGCTATCACTCCAGTATCCACATTCACCCCAACTCGACGCTATCGGCATCACTAGGTTCAACAACCGGGGTGGGAACAATAATAAACCAAAAAACGCAAATGTTGGCACCATAAATCGGGCCATACATCGGGAATGGTTTGACCTACGGACGTGGGGAGGGGCTCATTCGATTCCTCATGGTATGTTCTTCAAATAGGTAAATATTTAGGCCGATTCGACTTGTTTTGAGGTTTTTAGGGATTTTACAAAACTTTTACAGCCCTTAAAGGGCACTTTAAATTGAGAGTGAGAGCTGGCTCAAGAATTGGGAAGTCGTCGGACCAAGATGGATTTTTCCTGAAAATTTCAGATTTTTTGCTCCAGTCGTTTCGGAGGTATCGTGCGTACGGCGTACGGTGGACGGAGGGAAAAATTTTCATTGTGATGTCGGATTCTACACCCTTTGAAACGTAAACCATGAAATTTTCAGGGGGGTTAGAATTTTTTTTTCCACAGCGATTACAATGGTTTATCATTGAATAATAAACCAAAAGTGTATTCAATGAATTTTTCGTCGTACAGAGCAATCAAAGTAATTAGTTGTGTGGGTTAGGATACCTTTGGTCATCCCCGCTCACGTAAGACACATATTTGCCATGGTCCAAAAAAATTCATAAACGCCCTTTATCGATCCAAACATTTTTATATACATTTAGGAAGACATTTATCGAGTTTCAATAAAAACCGCATTAAAAATTTTTCCCGTCTGGGGCTAATGTCTCGGTTTTTGGTCCCGCGTTAAATCAGTTAAATTGGGGAATGTGGCTCATGACGTCTTCAGTTGCAGTGGTAACCCTGTCCACGGATTTCTAAAATTCCTAAGCTACCCTTCGAACAGTCTGTAGATTGCCACTGCAACTTTCAAAGGCAGTGTTGATGTAGTGTTCCTCTGAACTGTTAGAACGGATGTCATCAGTCAAGACAGCCAACAACACACTAGTAGGATACTAATTATCTGAAGATAATGGTTAGGAAAAGTAAACAAATTGGCCATTTGGACACCAAAGTCCTAGATTCAACACTAGCATAAATTGTGGCGATCTATGCTACTACTATCCGAAGTTTGTCTTCAAGTATGAAATGTTCAAATGTGGCTTATTCTTAAAATTCTTCCGTAGTTTTCTGTAGAGGATTGAAACTCATTTAAACTGGATAAAAACTATCATTTCATGCTTTTGAAAGAGATTCTATAGGAAAACCTGAATTTTCCACTACACTTATATGCCCCATTAACATGGAACATGCTCTAGCCATGAGCTAACTACCAAAAAATGTCAAAGCAATGCGATCCAAAAGCAGCACGTGAAGGCATCTTAATGACATCATTATGACGTCATATTATTATATTTCAATTTCCCAACAGATACGAAAGTAGTGCCCGTTTCAACTTTCTCGATTGGGTGGAAATTTAACTCCATTTTTACTTCCCCAGTAAAGTAGAAAGGTTTGTTCCCTCACAAGCAATCTATGGTGAATATCGAGATTCATTTGGGAGTCTATTATTGACTAATTCCAAATAAATACAGTTCTCAACAGGGAAACTAATGTCCCGATAGAGAATGTTCGTCTTAGGTGCGACTTAGGTGTAAACGAGAATGGATTAGTTATATTGAGTCCATTATTCAATCTATTTCTCAACCCTTAAAATTTCAGATTCCCAACAACATAGACAGTAATTCTTAATTCAAGTGCATTTCAAATAAAATTAGTGTTCATTAAGTAGGTAATGAGCATATGTTTTTCTTAATTATTTTTTTTTGTCATTTTGTTTTGGAATATCTGCGCTTAGTCTACAAAGAAATGTTCAAATGTAAATTTTATGGCAGGGAAACTTTTTCTAAATATACAAACTTTTAACACATGAACAACACATACATTTTTTCTTAATAATACATAAACATTAATGAACTTTTTCTTTACAAGTAAATGTTTCCCATTTATATAGATTTTGTAAATATTTATCATATTTTAATGAAGTTTGAGAAAATTTATCAGCAAAGAAACAAAAATAATTTATCTGAGTAGACAAATTTTGCTTCCGAGTCTACCAAGGTAGCGGAAGCATTGTTTTCACTTTCGGAATGTGAAAATGTTTTTATCTCCAAAATCAAAAATTCCACTCACATTTGCGTTTTAGACCTTTCTGAACAATTTTGGTGCCGTGTCTGTCTGTCTGTGTGTGTCTGTCTGTCTGTCAGAAAATCCTTGTTACGGGCAAAACTACACGAAGTTATAGTCCGATTTTGATGAAATTTTCAGGGATTGTGCGGGTTGGGGTGTAGATGGTCCCCTATAGGTTTCATGACCCCCGGATCAATAGTAGCCTCTGCGCATGCGCAAACGTGAAACCCTTGTTACGCGCATAACTCCTGGAGTTCTTGACCAATTTCGATGAAATTTTCAGGAATTGTTCGGTTTGATGTGTAGATGGTCCCCTGTGAGTTTCATGACCCCTGGATCAATAGTAGCCTCTGCGCATGCGCGAACGTTAAATCCTTGTTACACGCATAACTCCGAGAGTTCATGACTGATTTCGATGAAATTTTCAGGGATTGTTCGGACTGATGTAAAGATGGTCCTCGTGAGTAATAAAGAGAAAATAAAGTTTTAGCCTTGAGCTCGGACCGAACCATATTGAACCATCATTGAACGAGTTGACTTTAGTCAATAATAATTTTCAACGATCTATACAGTCATGTTATGGATACGAGGAAGCTATGTGCCACACCCACTTGGCAGACGTTTTTACGATCTGGCACCCATAAATCCGAAAATGAGTATTCTTGGCATTGAAGCCTAAATTTTAATGAAAAATGAATAAAGCGTTAAAATCCAGGAATTATTTCAGGGGTGTGGTGAAGTTACTACGGTACACATAAGTATGGTTCACCTGTCTGATCGCAGTGGCACTTCGACGAATTCCATTCGCTCCATTCAGCTAACTCACAATCAACTGGGCAGTCTGTGTAACACCATTTTTCCGCTGGATTCGGTTTTTGTTGATCGGAGCAATAGCTGAAACGAGTAAAGTGATTATTGTAAAATTATGAGCAATGAATAGGATTGTTTCGTTTCCTCCCGATGAACTATAACGATTAACTAGCCTCCGTTTATTTCTGCTCGCCCCGTCATCACCTTTTATTTGATTTTCAGTTGAATTTGTTTTTACGGTTATGAACGTCCTACTTTCAGCTTGAGGCAATATTCACTTCTCTATGGTTTATTATTGTCAACAAAGAGCCTTTGAAATTGTTCAGCAAAAATTGTAATAAGTCCCCTAAATTGTATTGCTTTTTATGTTTCAAGATGCTTGGATTCCAAACCTGCATGTCCGTCTCCCATATACGGCATAAAAGGCCTTAGAATTAATGGGACAAATTCATTATTTTGGACACGGATCCCTTTGGTGTCTAGTCGGCCCCAACATGTAGCCAGCTCGATTGTCTCACACTCGTCGATGCTTCAGCCGAAAACTGCCAAAAACGTGGTTCTTCGAGATTTTTACAAACATATTCTAGTGGGGCGTCGTTTCCTAGTTATTTTGAATACATATTCGACTGGGATGCTTTCCGAAACCGTAGAAACTTGCCTATAAAAAATAATGGCAATTTCTCAATTTCTGAACCTAAAATTACCGCTCCAAACCTCATAATAAACCCCCGAGTTAGAACTGGCAGTGTTTTAGTTATTCAAGTCATACACAATACAGCTACTGTACGGAAAATTGAAACAGTATTTGTACAAAGGTAATATCTCAAGAAAAGAGGCAATTCGAACTCCTTAAGCGAAATATATAAGAACCAATATATAAGAACTCTCTCGCATACATTAAAATATGCGCGCCCCCAGCCTGGGATCCTCTATTCGCGGTACATAATTTCTTTATGCACAGAGTACATTACAGGTTTCCCATTCTATCCTATATATTCCAGTTTTATAGATTATAAACTTGAAACTCTATAATTTTTCTCCAACTAAATCACTTGAGTTAAATTTTGCGTCAACTACAAAAACGATTGTTATTTACAGAACCATATTCCTAAAAAGAAATAAGAAAGACATATGGGTTTTTAGCAGCCTATTAAAATTTTATAAACAGTGTAATTACATTGTCGCATTAAACGTTTCACGCGGTATTTTGAGGTTCAGGCCATGCATTGTCTAAACACCAAAAGATAGACTAAGAACGCACGACTGAGCGGTCTTGCGGGTTAAGTATATTCCTAGCGCCGTGTGTTCACTATTCCTCATGCCGGCTGATGATGTCATATTATAATCATTTTTCTCGTCTTTTCTTAACATCAGGTGGAGCATCGTAACTTTCTTATTTCGTAACGCAATAAAACACAAAGTATTAAGGATATTTTTCTATTATAAAGTGTTGAAAATGTCTTCAATCTGAAACTCGTTCTATTCATTTTCACATCTGCAATTTCTGATAAATGTCAAGAATTGTGTGGACATTATGGATTATGAATTTTAAAGAAGCTTACCTATCGGGAACGGGACGGTTGTCAGAACGTAGACAATAAATGGCTCGAGTGGCCATTCCCTCTCCACATGGGCTTCCTCCCAAAGGAAGGCAGCTGGAGTAGTTAGTGGTGACCCAACGGTATGTGAAGCAAGTGACATTTAGTGTACAGGGCTGGGTTTGTATTGCGTGTGGGCAATTAGCTCCTGTTATAGCCGCTGCTCTCAACATTGTACGGGTTCTCTGTTGCTGACTGTTCAGTACACATCCCTAAACAAGGAATTGCCCGCTGTAACTACGAGTATCTACATGAAATCGAGCAAATACTTTGTAATAATTCTATGCATCGAACGTTCATTAACAGAAAATATCTAATGATTCCTGAAATGAAAATACCTGTTGGCCAGCAAGTTGAAAAATTTGATTCCACGGGGAGGAAAACTTACTTTAGGGCAAATGGACCACTCCGACCACGGGCTGAGAACGCAATCACCGGGACATGCCACATGACAGCCATTGATGTCTGCTGGACGGGTCGTCCAATCGCACAACCCTTCGTTTACTTGTGTGTTCGTTCGGGCATTAATACACCTAAATCAGCAATGTAAAAGTGGTTTTTATTAAAAATTAGTCAAATATTAGTATAGGGTGAAGTGGGGCAAGTGCATGCTCAAAAACTCAACTTAAATCGATCATAAAACATGAACCCATAGGTTTATCACAAATATCTTACCGTCATAGGTTTATCATAAAAATCTTACCGTCATTGTAATCAGCAACTAATCCCTGATCAAAAAGGTGATTTGAATTATATTTTAAGCTTGTGCAAACAAAAAGAAAGCTAATTTTCTAAAAAGCCTCGCAGAAACCACCCCCTAATTTGTGTCTACCTTTACATTTAAAGAAGAACAACTATTTAAAATGAAATTGCAGTATAATAACAGGTAAGTACTTGAATATTTTGATGAAATATTGTTGGAAAAGATTAAAATTCTTGAACATTTGAAAAACTACAAGTCTGGCGGTTCCAACCTCAGGTTAGATACTATGATTTTCAAGTTTAGAGTTCCTGCATTCAAAGAGCTAAAATTGTAGAGTAAAGAAAATAATTTGCTGCATTGAAATATCAAGCTAGGGGCTCAAAAAGTACCTAACGCAGTTGCCCCAGGCTTCTGAAAACGACGAGGCAAGTGGGTTTCATGGATTATGGCAAACATTTGGACTCACAAAAAACTGAAAGCATCTAGAAACTACAATAAGCTATAAACGTATTTTAATAACAAGTCTGGCGAAATGCATACTTTGTATGCATGAAGTGGAACTTTGAAAAGGCTTACTTTCAACTAGTGATGTGACTTGCTTTTTACACTTCAACTTCAATTGCTAATTGTCAATAATTCCTGCCATTTGACAGAGCAAATGACTGTTTCTATGGGTGAAAGATATCTATACAATCAACAAATAGCAAATAATGATAATTTGGAGGGATTCCAGTGAAAAACAAAGCTGAATACCGCACTTGCCCCAATTCACAATAGGATCTTTGAAGAAGGTACTAAGTATCCAGATCTCTTGCAACATGAAGTATCATCAACATTTTGTAATGTACCTGACTTGGCGATACTGATCACCAGTGCCACATCCCAACGGTCTGTCTGATGGGAGCAGAGAACATTCACTCCATCCTCCAGCCTGCCACTGGTAGACTTCACACGAGGTATTGCATATTTTAGTTTCTATTGTCGCGCTACAAGGACGTCCTCCATCTGATTCCTCTCTGAGAATTTGCCTCGTTCTATTCTGGATTCCCGGGCCGCAAACTGCGCTGCATTCATTCCACGATGTCCAGTCACCCAGCAGACAATCGGTAGGACAAGACAAAAGGCAAGGTTCTTCTTGAAGACCATTGCTACCTCCGCATAAACTAAAATGTGCAAATTAAACAATTGAATATCATGATCAGCATATTGTACACGTGGTCGAATCATAAATGGATCTGGTAAGAAGTAGGTCCTTGATTAATTACCTGGGATCAACGGTTTGTTCTTTCGAGTCAACGCATGCCATCGCCCTGTACCTTGTACCAGTGCCGCAGGGAGTGCTTTCATTGGTGAGGCAGCTTGACCACTCAGAAAGGGGTATCAAGTTATACTGGGCGCATGGGCAAGGCATTGTTTCGACCAAAGATAATGCTTGACACGCTGCATGCTGCCACGAGAGTCCTGAATTGAATAATAATCATGGCAGTTTCCATACGCCAGTGAGAACAAAGCATGCTACTGGTACTTGAAACGATCTGTCCCTTATTGATGTACATTGATAACACAGGCTTACAAAAAAAGGTCACTTTCGAGTGCCTCGAAAAAATCTGTCAATTCATATGTTTTTTTGGGGTGCTGAATCCGAATCTAACCTCAATTTTCTCCTTTCTTGTCCAAATTTTCGAGATATTGATACCCAAAAACTCAACAAAAACTTTCTTCATACTGGAAACGTAACGCTGCTTCTAACTTGGGGTCTAAAATCAGAAATTTACGCGATTTTTCCAAAAAAACATTTAAAAAAAAGTCAAAGTCACGTGTTTATGTACTTTCAATTTTCTAGCATAAAAACGAAGGCCATAAAAATTGTGATTTGAACAAAGGTAAAAAGGTATATTGTCTCTCCGTTTAATGAGACCAACCGTAATTCTGTGCTTTCCATAAGGTATTTCCATAAGGCTGTGACTTTCCAAAGCTGTTACTCATACCATAGAACATAAACTCTGGAAATGGCGACGGAACTTGATCGCTACGACACTTTTTTTCTTAGAAATATATTAGGCTAGGAGGCTTAAATTCTTTACGATTCCAAGTTAGTTTTATTCATCAGGAACAATTTGCAAACCAGTGTGGCAGGAATGATACAAACAAAATCTGACTATTTTCAGTTCAACAAGGATTTTGCATGAGCCTTTCAGCTCTGAGTGGCGGCTGAGTTGTTCTTTGAAGGCACCAACAATAGTCAGTCATCATACTGCAGTAACATAAGTGCAGATGGATTCATTTGTTCTTGTAGTCGATAACTTCGTGGGAAACCAGAAGTCCGGGAATTACTCAGGCCTTCTGAATGACAGGCTCATGAAATATCAAAAATTGAGTAGCAGTATGAGCATAAACGTTCATTATATCTTCAGTCACTTGGACCGATTTCTTCACAGTCTGGGTAATTCTATCAAGGAATAAGGAGAGAGGTTCGACCAAGATATCAAGACAAAGCACCAATTCTTCTGGGACTTCAATATGATTGCAAACTATTGTTGATACTTTCAAAGGGACCCCCAGCCGCACCTTACAGCCGAAAGACCGTCAGTTGTTTTCGAACTAAAAATGGTCAGACACAGCTGGTTTTCAAATCGTTCCTGATGAACAATACCATTTTTAAATACTAATGAATTTAAGCCTCAAAGTCATTTATATACCTTGGAAAAAAGTTGCGATCAAGTTGCATTGCCGACTCCAGGAGTTTATAATCCACGGTATGGCCTACATGGGTAACTACTTTGAAAATCATAGCTCCCTTATTATAGAAGGTACAGAACCGCGATTGGTTTCATTCGACTCAGGAAAAATTGTCTTCTTGTTTTTGTTTTATTGTTTAACGGCCATTTTTGAAAATTTTGACGAGGCCAGAAAAAACGGAGATCAGATTCGGGCTCAGCGCCCCAAAAACATAGGGATTTCATTGGAAACATATGGGTATGGGTTTTTCCAAGGTACCTGTAAGCGAACTGATTTTTCGTAAACCTGTGTTATTTATTGAGTCAAAAAGTATAGACATCTACTACTGATGGGAATGACAACAGCTAGAGGATATCAAATGTCAATCAAGTTGCTGTGACACGAACTTCAATGAAATAAACGTACCTATAAGTTGACGGGTTCTGTCTTTTACACCTTGACAGGGTTGTTTACATGCGGACCAGTTCGACCATTCAGTTAGTTGGCAAGGAGAATGACAATCAGCATGACAGCGTTCCACACTGACCGGTAGAGGTTCTTCGGTCACCAAACAGTTTTTCAATTCTACGCGTTCCCCTCCTGCATCCTTGGTACACCACAGATCTGCAAAATTGGTGGAAACGTCGATAGTAACTTTTTTCAAGGTCTTAAAGGTTAGGCAGAGTGAGATATTGAAGGGCATATATATTGCGTGAGCTAACCTCGAGTTCTTAGTCCGTGTCCGCATAAAACTCCCTTGGCTAGTTGGCAGTGAGACCAATTCCCCGTGGTCCAATGATAGGTGGGGCAAGGTCGGGCAGGGCCAACAGGGCAGGGTGTGTGCTCCACCAGCGGACCACAGTCCTTACCTTCTTCCAGCACCACTCTGTACCTCGTCTGCGTGGTTGCTGCACCCCTAGTACCATCTGAAATAAACATACAATTGTACATGGGATGGTTCTCAATGCTTTTTTTTCTTTTACGTTTCAAAATGCTTAGATTTCAAGTCGAAATGTCTGTCCGCCATACAGGCAATAAAAGACCTTAGAATAGACAGGAAAAATCCGTTCTTTTGCATAATATGCATATTATGGACTCCACTTGAGGTATTGTCAGCCCTACCTTTTCGCCAGCCGAATCATTTCACACGCATAGACGGTATGAGTAAAAAACTGACCAGAAAAGTGCAAAAAACCATGGTTTCTTGAGGTTTTTAATGACATAGAATTGGGTTGTCATTTTCTAGTAACTGCGACAGGTTTCAGACCTCCGAATATTCACCCATAAAATGATTGCGATTTCTGAACCTAAAAACTACTAATAAGGTAGTGTACCAAAAACTACTGAATATCGGCAGTAACACTTACTAGGGTAGCATGTATGCAGATCACATTTCGACCATTCAGACCACGGGGAAACCTGGCACTCGGATGGACACTCTTTGGTACAACGTCGATACGATGTTGGCCTCTCCAAGCTCAGACACCTGAAAAACGGAATAATTTGGTTTCCTCGGTATGATCAATTGAGATGAAATGAACTCACTATTCTTAGTTCCGTAAAATAGCGTAATTCGGCACAAAAAATGTCTTTGTGCCTTACTTGTCATCAGGTACTTGCTCTTGGTTTTCAGAGCACCACACCTCTCTGACTTGGTACCCTTCTCGGTCGCAAGTCGCATTGCAGTCTTGCCAAGGAAGAGTCATCCAACTGTAGCCATGACACCCATGAGTGTTACATCCTTCAATCTGCATAAACTCGTCTGGGTCAGGGCATGGATGTCCTTCTGCAAACATATTAATCATTAATCAATGTATAGTGGCTTCTTTTTGAGCAGCAGACTTCCAAAACTGAAGATGGAAGTGATGATCCTCATTTTGAACATACCATGACCTGGTGGTGCGATAATCGTGCGGTTCCTTGAACGAAGCGCAAGACTTGTTGGGGTTGAACATGGCTGAGAGCAGGGACTCCATGAGCTCCAAGCGCTGACCACACAATCGTAAGGACACGGCAACAGACAAGCCTCTTCCACATCTGGCATCATGTCTGTACAGTAACTTTCTGGCACTGGTTCCTGAAATAAACGAAAACCCAGTCATAAATCTTTCCCCTTACACTCCTTAATCGTTGTTTTTTAAATAAATTGGTCCTGAGCATCAAATCACTGATGGGTTGTATTTAAACCTACCCATGTTGTGCCAATAACTGTTGGACGGTTGGTTTCACGCAACACTTTGTATTCTGATTACTTATAGAATAAGTCCACTTAAGGTTAACCCAAAACCCACATTTTGCACATATCCACACAACTCAACAAGTTTTCTTTAGGCATAATTGATATTGGGGTAGGCTATTGTAAGCCCACCGAAGTTGTTCCTGTTTTTCCAACACCTTTGCCTACTTTCCGTTGCAACACTGTCCAAGGTTCAATACCCACACATCTGGCCCTGATGTCCACCTGGCCCTACCAGCCTCGAAGATCTATGCATCAGTCATTGAGGACCAGTCAACAAAACGTGGGAAGGTAACCCCCAAGAACATGCTGCCAGAAAGTGTGAAGACGCTCCCCTACCCTGCACAAGATGGCTGCGCTAGTGAAGCATTTTGTTTTCATTTAAACATTAACAATTTTTCCTACGTTTCTATCTGCATTTTCAAACACTGGTGATTCCAGCTAGGGTAGCACTTGCACCCAGCAAGGCACGATAGGCCGGGCAAGGGTGGAAGCAGATGGTAAAGTCCACACTGTGAACATTGAATTCAGCTAGTCGCACTGACACTGCTGGTGGCAGGTTGGATGGATGTTTTTGACATAGGCTAGTAGAGGGTTCCTATTGATTGACCAACTGCTTAAAAAGGGAGCCAGCAGGCAGAACTGCTGCCAGCTTAGCGGGAATCACTGATTATTAGTGATTATGTAGGTATCAATACCTACATATTATGAGCCAATAAATACACTTTTAATTCACACTTGAGCTTTATGATTATGTGGGAAATTGCATGTACGCTCCCTTTTTAAAATACTTTGGAACTCTTTCGGAACAAATTTTCCAGTAATTCATTCATTCATATGGGTTTGGTTAGGAAAAAGCCTTTGTCACGAATATAACTTGTAGCTTACCCCCTCATGCGATACACATTCCACTTTGCGATTTCTCGTGCCGGCTCCGCACTTGGTGAGGTGAGTGTTGAGGTAGCACGGCGACCAGGGCCCAGGGCGCCAGACGAAACAACGAGGGTGTGGGCAGGGCTGGACCTCAGCCAGGCTAGGGCACCCCAGGCCTTTGGCTGACGGAGCTACGAGGACAGTTCTTCTTCGAGCTCTGATGCCTAAAAACACAGAAAACTCCTTTAGCAGCCTTAACAAACATATTGATACGCAATGTTTCCATTACACTTTCAACCCTGTGTCTGGTTAGCCAATCTGGTAGCGATTACAAGTCATACTCACTTTGCAAATTCACAGTTGGTTTATTATTTTCAATAATGAACCTTTGTAATCAGACAGAAAACAAATTTTAATCCCTTAAAAATAAAATCACGTTCTATGTTTGAAGATATGAGGAATTCGAAAATTGAATTTAAAAAATCCGTCCGTCCGCTGTCTGGAGCTTTTCCTTGAACCCAAGTTATTTATTTTTATTTTTTTTTTTTTGCCACTTTGAAATTCTTTATCGCACCAAGTATAGTATTTGACAATATTTTCGTTTCACTGCTTCACAAGTAAGCTTGCTCATGTGGTTTGGTTCGTTTCAATCTTTTGACAAAATCACTTGAGCCAAAAGAATCGGGTAGCTTTCTCGTTGACCTGAGATCTTAGGCGATGGAGGTGTGAGCTTCATAGAATCGCTGAAGCTCGTGATAGATGCATTCCGTTTTGAAATTACCAATGCGATTTGACAATATTTCTCAGCCTTGGAATCTTTGGATGATGCCCCGGTTCAACTGAGCCGTACAACCGCACAGCGGAGCTCCATAAATCCAAACTGGCTTAAAGACTTGATTGTAAAGCTTGAACTTGTTCTGGATTGACAGCTTTGACTGTCTTTCCGTTAACTAATACATCGTTCTGAGTCCAAGAAGGAGTTCCTCACTTTGCCCTTGAGATGAACGGGAAGATAGCCAACTCTGCTGTTGATGAAATCATCATGCTCCGACTTGGTTTCATGTACATTTATTCTTCAATTTGTTGAACCAAAGTTAATGAAACTTGGGTCCACAATCACATTTGCTGTCCAGTTGGGACTGAATTATTTGCATGGCTTTCAGTCAATCCTAAAGGGTGAAATCAAAGGGCTGAACTATTAAGAAATTCCTAATATCGAAAATTTCCGGAATAAAAATAATGGTTTTATGTTCGTGATTGACTCCAATCAATTGAATGGGCCCACCCAGACCGCTTCACGATCATCACTTATGTTAATATGGACAAATGAAGCCTTGGAAGGTATTTTTTTTATATCGTTAAATGCCATTGTTCGTGGATTTCTACATAGTGTCCATAAACAGTATAACTCACCACTGCAGACATTTTAATATCAGCTTTCGTTTCGAACAAAAGGATTAGTAAAGGTTGGTGTTCATGGAAGCAGTCGTTGCGACATCTAGAAACCAATTGCTAGGTAAGGACACACAGTGATCAGCGAATTTCGTTCCTAATCGATCTACCGAGCTGAAATGTAATTGAGGCTCTCTTTATGAACCAAGATATGGAGGCGAGAAGCCAAGTTTAGATGTACCACAGAGCGTCTATGAAACCAAGATGAAACGAAAAGACACCACACATCAGTGCCATATGGTGTTTTTGATGAGCATGTTGTGCGGTTTTGCCAATATTAACTTGAATACCTAGTATATATCGCTATCAAGTATTTTAAGCTCTTAAATAATCACTAAGCAGTGGATTCCGCGCGCCTTAGAAAACCCGCCTTAACACAGTAACACTAGAAGTATGTACGGTACTTAAACGCACTTTGTTAATTTGCTGAATTCTCACTATTTCAACCGGTAATATCTAAATTCTAAGAAGATTTACCTCTTCGTGGCAAAGGTCGAGGAGGCTCGTCCGAAGAAGCCGAACAGATATCGGGATGAGGTTTGCACGGTCCCCACGCAGCCCACTGTGAAACCTCACAATCCCTTGGACACGCTTCTTCACACCTGAACAGAACAATATAAGTTACTAATGATCCAGGGAAAATCGCCGTAAACAGATTTCAACCAGAAAGTGTAGCATAACATTGCACCATCTTCTATGCTCTGAGCGCTGAATCAGTCATCCTATCAACGAATCAACAAAACGGATTTTTATAATGACAGTTCTGGAAAATGTTTATCTTTAAAATGTATGAACTGTAGTGCTTTTTTGCAGAACATCGAGCGTCTGAGCAAAAAGCTTCCAAACCAGATTGGAAAGTTTGCTGTGTCTTCTACCAGCTTCAACAGCATGGACTTCATGATCGCGCGTCACGCCAGAAAACTCGTCTAAGAAGATATTTTCAACATCGTATCTAAATACTGATCTTCCAAATGAGCGAATGTGTACGAAGGAACTCAATAGAAAGCATTTAATTTGATTTCAATTCGAAACTTCCAAGGATTAGTTCTTCCAAGGGTTTTGAAAGTAATCACGTTCATTGGTGGTATAATAATTACAGGAAAATAATATTTTACAAATGTCAAATTTACGTGATACTAAGAGTTGAGGATTCGTTAGTTTGAAAGAACACGATGTTAAATATACAGACTTATAAATGCAGTATTATGACAAAGACATGATAGGGTGATGCAGTTACATCATGTTGTTTCATAAACATGCCGCCTTCCATAGTATGATCAATAGGGCACTGTCCATACCAATGAATGATCAAAATTTATTGAAAGAAAAATCTGTTATTAAAAGTATAGCCGTAAGTTATGGATATGAGGGAGAACTTGTTGATTCTATTTGGAATAAGGTTCTTAGGAAAAAGAGTAGGGAAGGGGTGTGTAATTTAGTGAGAGAAATTGAGTTGGAAGAGAAAAAGTGGATTAGTATACCATATTATGGGAAAATTTCGGATAAAATCGGTAAAATTCTGTCGTCCAGGGGTTTCAACGTTGGGTTTAAGAATAAAAATAATCTCAAATCTTCTTTGAGTTCGGTTAAGGATAAAATTAACGTTCAGGATAAAAGTGGGGTTTATAAACTAAAATGTTCATGTGTGCTTGAGTACTGTGGTCAAACTGGTAGGAAATTTAGGGAACGAATAAAAGAGCATGAGAAGGATTTCAGGGACAACAAGGGTGATTCTGCCTTTGCAAGTCATCTGAATGAATCCAATCATAGCTTTAGTTTTGATCTGACAAACAGGCAATATGTAGAATTTCCTCACTTTTGCCCAAAGGGAGGTATGTTGGATGTGCTAGAAAAATTCGAAATTGTTAAGAGTGATAGGTCAGGAAAATGTTTAAATGATGTCATTCCTCAAAATATTTCACCATTATTGGGTTCTTTCTTGCAATAAGTTTGGCTCCCCCTCTCCATAATGATACTATTTGTGCCCCTTTCACTTTGTAAGCCTTGAGTGGCATTGGTTGGGCCTCCCCGCCCTTTTCACTTCCTTGAGCCAATAGGATTCAATCTCCTCTCACTTGATCCTATATAAGATATGCTTTCTAATTGATGTATGCTTTCTGTGATGTACTTTCAGTTCATGTTTGTTACTGATGATGACCTAACCGTCGAAATCGATTTAACAGCGTGTAACGTCAGCGAAATCGATTTAACTCTTTACTTTCGTGGAAATATAGACAACGTTCCATCTTACTCCGTTTTTATTTTTTATTCGCATTAATTGCTGAAAGTCAAGTGATAAGAGTTATTATCTGCTATCCATCTTGCGCCAATAGAATCAGCGTAATCTGTGGCTATTGGAGCGTCTTGTATGAAAATTTCATCTCTGTGGTCCTCTTGTAAGAGGAGGGAAGTGCTTGTGACCCAAAAATGGGGGACTTTTCGTGGAGTGACCCAATTATCTAGGAAAACAGGTTACACGCGATGAGGTAACGAACCTTTGAACGGTGGGAGGCGGCGGAAGAGTTTGACACTGTTTAGGGGGCAGAGGTTGACCGCCTTCGGCTTTCACGCAGGTGATGTTGCGAAACTGCAGACCGCCGCCGCACACCACGAGCCCCATCTCCCCCGGCAGCGTGCACGGACTCCACTTTGATGTGACCCACCTGTACCTGGAAAATCGGGTAACGATGATATTGTGGGTTCGGACAGCGGCATTAAGAAACAGAAGATGGGAAACATCCTCTGTTTTGTCACCTTACTTCTACAGCCTGGAACAAGCCTAATGGTCAAAATCGATGCAAAAAGTCATTTAATAGTGTGGGTAGTGGAGTGACCACATTCATTCCGAATCTCTTATTTGGAGCGTACGTATTTGTTTATTCAAGTCAGAAACGTTTCGTCCCGCAGCGGGGACTTCTTCAGTCTATACCTAACTATGTCATAACTACTGGCAGACTTTAGGCATTGACATAGTGGTGCCACCACACATCTCTTCAGTTTGTTTGTTACTGAAACTTTTAGTTTTGTAGTTGAAGTTGAACTGCTCACTCATCCCTGTCCATATACTCAAGCTGGTCATACTTTTTATAACTTAGTTGTTGGATCTCAACTGCGTTAATTAATTAAAACAAATTTGTTTTGTTATAAATAACAAAAAGGAAGAGAGGAACTGCCAACTGTTATTTATAACAAAACAAATTTGTTTTAATTAATTAACGCAGTTGAGATCCAACAACTAAGTAATAAAAAGTATGACCAGCTTGAGTATATGGACAGGGATGAGTGAACAGTTTAACTTCAACTACAAAACTAAAGTTTCAGTAACAAACAAACTGAAGAGATGTGTGGTGGCACCACTATGTCAATGCCTAAAGTCTGCCAGTAGTTATGACATAGTTAGGTATAGACTGAAGAAGTCCCCGCTGCGGGACGAAACGTTTCTGACTTGAATAAACAAATACGTACGCTCCAAATAAGAGATTCGAAAAAGTCATTTCCAACAAAACATGACTTTTAGACGTCATTTTAAAGGCCCCCATTAGCATAAAGTTATTTCACTTGTAAGATAAATGACTTTAGTCATATATCATTAATTAATACTATGATACGACTGTAATAACAATAAAAATATTATTAGGCATTATTATTATGTTACATTTAGTTTTTATACAAATTTCAAGTCTTAATACAGTGTTACACTGGAAGGAAGATCTAATTATTTGAAGTATCACGATATTTAATACCTCACTTGTGCTTGGCAAAAATAATATGGTTATTTTATGGGATGTGACAAATTGTGGAAGAAAAAGCATAAACATTATAGCGTAATGAATGCCATCTAACTACACAATAACTGTACTAATGATGAATAATCAAATTACTTGTGGGAACATAGAGGGAGGTTCGCTTTGGTCTCTTTAGTCTCGATGAGGTGCGGGCAACTTTTCCCTTGGCCTTCATGTAGTCGAAGAACTTCCCTCCTTCGTTCAGTTATGTCGGCCCATTCCTAAAACATTATGGCTTTATTAATACAATACTGAATTACAATAAAAGTATGTACACAACAGTTGTAGGTATGTGAAGGTATTATAGTGGATTTAGTCGGTATGAGTATGGTGAATTTAGCGTGAATGATATCCTTATAGATTCCTATAACCACAGACGGGGAGCATATTGGAATGTAATGGGTGCAGTACATTGACGCCTATGTTCTGGTATTCACTAACAAAAATTAATCCAGAAGAAATAAAATTCCTAGAATAACAAATCAAAATGAATTAACTGGCACGTAAAAATCTATAGCCAAAATTGATTAAAAAACATCAGTTGAAGTTTGTGTGCCTCCTGAAATTCAATAATCGCTCGATCACCTGTGAAACACGCACACTCCAAAGCTTAGTAGGAATTCAAATCATGAACGCGAGCCAATTGAATAATAAACCCCAGTGAAGGAATTTGCAGCGTTTTTTGTTTTTGTTTTAATGGTTATCAGAATACTTCAACCCGTGTATCGCCTACAAACCCTTTTAGGAGTTCACTCCAGTATCCACGTTCACTACATCACTAGGTTACTGCAATCAAAACAAAAACAATAATAAACCAAAATAACGCGAATGTCGGGCCATACATCGGGAATGGTTTGAGCTACGGACCTGGGGAGGGGCTCATTCGATTCCTCATGGAAAGTACTTAAAAAAAAGTCCAAATTTAGGCCGCCTTGACTTTTTTGAGGTTTTTAGGGATTTTACAAAACTTTGACAACCCTTAAAGGGCACTTTAAATTAAGTGCGAGTGCTGGCTAAAGAATTGGGGCGTTGTCAAACCAATATTGATTTTTCCTGAAAATTTCAGATATTTTGCTCCAGCCGTTTGGGAGAAATCGTGCGTACGGCGGACGGACGGAAAAAATTTTATTGCAGATTTGGATTCTACACCCTTTGAAACGTAAACTATGAAATTTTCAGGGGGGTTAACATTTTTTTTTCAAGAGTGATTACAATGGTTTATTATTGAATAATAAACCAAAATGAACAAACTTTAGACGATTCGACTCATTGCGTAAAACTCTTCGTCAATATCCCACTGTTAGAGTTGATTCCTTTGTGCTTAAAACTTTCCACTTATCAAACAAGCGGAAAGACTAAAGTTTGTGAACACTTCGCAAGTGAAGGTATCAAGGGAAAATTTAATTTTGGTGATTTGATTCGGTGTTCTTGTCGGTATTGGCTGAACTCATGCCCGATCTGAAGGTCAGAAAGCTGCACACGCTCTATCTATCTTCTGTAAGTGGCATAGCGTGGGTTCCATACTACCACGGCATATATAAAATTAATCGGACCAAAGACCAATAACAGTACTATGGGTGCCAAAGTGCCATGATGAGTGTTTCATTTCATGAAGCCACGCGATATCATGAAAGTGTGGGGCGAACTGAAGCCAAGACTCTAAAATGAACGGCCAAATCGCTAATAGTTTCTTGCGTTGGGAATCTAACACATGGATGAGTAGAATACGTATAGGGGGTCCATAGAATTACATACAACTGCGTCTGGATGGATTCAACTTCGAAGAGTTTGTATCACACCCGATCATCAATAACCATATTCAGATGTGCTGGTAAATATATAATCTAACTGAATAATCAATTAATTGGGGAGTATTGACTAGATACTATCCTACTCCGTTTTTATTTGGGGTTTTCTCAAGTCAACAGTGAGTTACCCTTTAAATAACTGAAAATGTGGAATAAGCAATTTTTAAATATTTAATTTATTTTATTGCGAGCATGAGGAGAATTGACACTACTGACTTCATTTAGGGGGGGAGTCCACTTTACCCATAGCGCCAAAGCTCAACGAAATTCAGATACGGTGCCTGCAATCCATGAGGAATTGAAACCCAGTGGCAACCCTGTCCACGAATTTCTAAAATCCCTAGGGTACTCTTAGAATAGTAGACTATCATAACGAACGTTCAAATTGCGGTTTGTTGACTGTTGGAATGGCTCTCAACAGTCAATACAATTAAAAACGCTCTAATAGGTTACTAATTATCTGAAGATAATAGTTAGGAAAAGTAAGCAAATCGGCAAATAAGTTTGACAATAGCAAAGTGGTGATCTCCCCCGTACTACTATTTCAAGTTTCCAAATGTATCAGTTTTCAGTAAATGATTAGAACTCTATTGAACCAGATAAAAACTAGGTTTACTTATATATCGCAATGTCCAGACTTACGTTTCCATTGGGGTCTATGCAGCCTTCTTGGATAATGCTCCACTCCGACCATTCACTGACGGCGCAGTCTTGGGAAATGATGCAAGCTCTTTCTCGCATCGGCAACCCCGCTTCTCCTCTATCGCTCAAACATTCCCTGCAAGAAAAAATATTAAATTTGCAAATGTTGATAGAATACAATTTAATATTAATCACAAAAGGTATACATGTGGACGATCACGAGTTGGCATGTTGAAAATTGGAGTAAGTTACACTACGTTGGGTTAGACTCTAATACCTTACCCGACACTGATCATAAAACCAAAGCAACGTTAGCAGACGACAATCGAATCGTCAACGAAAGAAAATTAATAACTCAATATCAAAATCAGTCTTGGAACATCGAAATGGAGGATCCAATTGAAAGAGGCCATATTGGTGCATGGTGAATTCACCATCTGGAAGATCAACTGCGTCCCTACTTACCTCAACAACGTGGCGATTTCCTAAGCGAATGGAGCAAAAAGTAATTAGGGACCTACAGCCTCCAGGAAGAAAGCAGTTGGCTTCTAACTTCACCTTCGGTTTTCTCTGCATCATGTGGTTTGTAGGTATGGCGGTTTTAACTAAGGAAGGTCAAGGCTTGGTAAAGGAAGTTCACAATTTAGTCAAGAGTTAATGCTGTTATCCCCCTGCTGTTTAGAGGGATAACACACGATTTAACCCTTTTTTGAGAGCAAATCCGACATGGATGGTTAAAGGGGTGTTCTGTTCTTCTTTCCACAGTAAAAAAATATATCAATTATGGGTTAATTCGTGATCCTCTAAGATGGCACGGGACGTAATAGCAATGGGTGACGAGGTGACGTAGGAGGTAAGACGAACCTGATGTCGACCTGGAGGCCGGTGGGGTCAAGGCAGGTGACCGTGCGGTGCTGGGTGCCGACCTGAGGCCAGTGCTTGTAGTAGTTGTCAGCGTGGCCCTGGAAGTCACCGTCCCAGAGCCGCGGTTCGTCCTCATCCTCGAGGTCGCCGACCTGCGCCTTGGGCGGCGGCCACGACGGGCGGCACTCTCCCCACTTCTCCACACGGAGGCGAGTGCTCGTCGAGGACGAGGAGCTCTGGCAACTCGGGTCCTCGTCATCGCACGACCTCCACTCGCTCAGCTGAAAATACAAAGAGGTACATAATGAGCACTGCCCATAACAAAAATGCATTTGTGTTGATAAAAGGTTCTTTTCAACAAAAGCTGCAGCGAAGTGTCAACAGTTTTCTAGTGGCACATGCATGCTAATGGTAACTGCTGTTCAACAAGTCAAGCCGTCGTTCACAGCTGTTCCAACATGAAATATCCGTGGATAGCGGTAAAACTACAGTTGGATGAAACGAAGGCAATGAGGAGCTCCGTCCCTGGCTGTTAATAAAGGAATCCTTTGGCGATTTAAACCTCTTTTAAAAACTAAACGCAGTAGATTAATGGAAGGTGGTTAGTCCACTTTAGAGGAATATATACATTTGTAGGCTGGGGAAGTGTAACCAGCGAGCCCAGCTACCTTTACTCAAATTCTACAGCCTGGGCAAAAAAAGTGCAGAGGACTCAAAAAAGGTTGAATGCGCCCCACTTTTCTGTACTTGTAGTTGCAGCACTCACTAAACACGGAATAAATTACATATGATTGGACTTATTCACAGCAAGTGCTTTCGAAGTACTTGCATGTTTTGCAGCTTTACCGCGTCATTCTTATTACTGGTTTGCTCGACTGTTTTAAGATATCAGTGGCAAAGTTGTAACTTCAAGTACCAGTATAATTGGGTACCCTGGTTATGTAGAAGATGGAACAAGGGCTTAAGTGACAGATTGAACTCACTTGAGGACAAGGCTGAGCTCCGTAGTGGGGGGCCACGAGGACGCTGCGAGTTCGGTGCTGGGTGAGATCGCAGCAGGGCGTCCACGAGCTCCACTCGGTGAGCACGCACTCCTGACGGCTGGGCAGAATGCAGTCCCGCGTCGGTTCAGGCCGCTTCCCAAGGACGAGGCAGTTGTCGTCGTCTATCACCATGGAGACCTGCAATTTGATAAAATATTGGGTGGTAAGTTTCGATACTGCAAAGAGCGAAATTGTAGAGGTTTTCATCGTTAGAAGCAAGAACTTATTAGCCAGCTCGCTAACATGCATAGTTGTTATAAGCCAAAACTAGTCAAAAACGTGCAATGGTGTAAATTTCAATTATTTAAAACCCAATTTTTTCATTTTCGCGTTTTGACGATCTGGCAGTTGAGGAAAGTTGTGATGGGGGAGGGAATGAGGGAAAATAAAAAATAATAAGTTTTGTGAAATAATTTGCTCCGTCTTTGGATAATACGTGATTGCTTGTGTCATTGTTAGGTTTGGGCAGTCATTTTTTATTTCAGAAATCTTTGCTATGTTTGGGTTTCTGACAACTATCCCAGACAATTTCGCGTCCAAAAAGATTACGAAATGCCACCCCACTTGCCCATGTCAGTGTGAATATAAAAAAAAATCGTTGTTTACCAGTGTTTGACCGTGTAAGTCGATCAAGCTGGCTAGAATTTAGGACCAAATAGACCCCCATGTGGAGTCCAAGTCCGAAAAAACGGATTTTTGACATCAATTGTAAGGCCTTTTATACAATGCAAGGACGAAAGACAACATTTGAGGCGAAGGCATTGGATTACATTAGTGAAAACGCTGCAAATTCTTACACTGGGGTTTATTATTCAATGATTCATGATTTGAATTTCTACTAAGTGTGCGTGTTTCACAGGTGACAGTGCGATTATTGAATTTCAGGAGATATGCATAGAGCATTTAAATCGGTTCTCAACCAAAATGCCTATTTGGATTGATCAGTTGATCATATTTGTGTGCCTCCTGAAATTCAATAATCGCTCTATCACCTGTGAAACATACACTCCAAAGCTTAGTAGAAATTCAAATCATGAACGCAAGCCAATTGAATAATAAACCCCGATGAAAGAATTTGCAGCGTTTTTTATTGCAGATTTGGATTCTACACGCTTTGAAACGCAAACCATGAAATTTTCAGGGGGGTTAGAATTTGTTTTTCAAGAGCGATTGCAATGGTTTATTATTGAATAATAAACCAAAAAGGGTTATATGCAGTTTTATTTTATTAGTTGAACACATTTTAATGGCGTTTAAGTAAATTTTTCATCACAAATGCCCAATTGTATAAAATTTGGGTTGATCTAGTTCATCGTCGATAAATATTTCTGAGTGATATTTGTTTCCCAAATATCAAATTGACTACATTCAACTCCTGGATAAGATGGATTTGATCGGTTCAGATGCCTGATCGATGTAGGAATGAGTTATATGTATCGTAACATACTAGAGAGATATACATGGAGCACGTGCATCTGTTCTCGACCAAAATACCTATTTGGATTGATCAGTTGATCATATTTGTGTGCCTCCTGAAATTCAATAATCGCCCTATCCTGTGAAACACGCACACTCCAAAGCTTAGTAGAAATTCAAATCATGAACGCAAGCCGATTGAATAATAAACCCCAGTGAAAGAATTTGCAGCGTTTTTTTATTGAACCTCAATATCCCGCCACAATAAAAACATCTATAATTTATCAAGTCCTTTGGCACTCGTATTGCGTTAAAACTTCCCCAAATCCAAATTTAAACGATGTAGAAAAAGGTAGACAGATGTAGAGGGGGCACACAAATATCATCAACTGATCAATCCAAATAGGTGTTTTCGATGAGAACCGATTTACGTGGTCTATGCATGTCTCCTGAAATTCAATAATCGCTCTATCACCTGTAAAACACGCACACTCCAAAGCTTAGTAAGATTCAAATCATGAACGCAAGCCAATTGAATAATAAACCCCAGTGAAAGAATACTTATTTACCCCAGTAATAATATTGAATAATATTTATTTACCTATATATTATCAGCGTTTCATGCATTCAACCCGTGTATCGGCCACTAACTACACTACAAGTATTCACATCGGCTATCACTCCAGTATCCACATTCACTACAACTCGACGCTATCGGCCGGTCATCACTAGGTTACAAACAAACAATAATAAACGAAAAAACGCAAATGTTGGCACCATAAATCGGGCCATACATCGGGAATGGTTTGACCTACGGACGTGGGGAAGGGCTCATTCGATTCCTAATGGTATGTTCTTCAAATAGGAAAATATTTAGGCCGATTCGACTAGTTTTGAGGTTTTCAGGGATTTTACAAAACTTTTACAGCCCTTAAAGGGCACTTTAAATTGAGTGAGGGAGCTGGCTCAAGAATTGGGGCGTCGTCGGACCAAGATGGATTTTTCCTGAAAATTTCAGATTTTTTGCTCCAGCCGTTTCGGAGATATCGTGCGTACGGCGTACGGCGGACGGTCGGAAAATTTTTTATTGCAGATTCGGATTGTGCACCCTTTGAAACGTAAACCATGAAATTTTCAGGGGGGGGGGGGGTTAGAATTTTTTTTCCCAGAGCGATTACAATGGTTTATTATTGAATAATAAACCAAAAGTGGCATATTAACACGGTTATGTTCTATTTGCTGTATTGTAACTTTCACCACAATACAAATTGAGCATTTTAAAGAGCTGTCCAAAAAACACATGCTTTTAATTAGATGCCTAGTGTTTTGCTAAAGAAAAGGATTTTTAATCCCATCCCTAAGGGAACTTGTGGGGTTCATCTGGCGCAAAAAAGCGTTTAACTTCAAGAATCGTTTCAGAAAAGAGAATTTTAGGCAGTTTTATTCGAATTTTTAGCACAGTTTAATGGCGTTTAAGTACATTTGTCATCACAAATACATAACCGTAGAGATTTTGAATGATCTAGTTAATAGCCGATAAACATTTCTTAGTCGATAAACGTATATAAGTTTCCCAAATATAAAATTGACGGCTTTCAATCCAGTGCTAAGATGGCTTGGATCGGTTCAGACGCCTGATCGATAAAGGTTGTGTTAAATATTATCGTACCATACTAGAGTATGCAAAAATATTGATTAAGAAAAAAGTGGCAAATCGCATTTTGCCATCTTAGCACAAAACTTTTCTGCAATACATCAACAATTTGTTGTGTTGTGCGTGTATTTTATTTGATTTTGCATGTTTTTTGTTGTGCTGTATTTTATATTGTAACAAATATTAGAATACAAAATAATACATATTTTGTATTCTAATATTTGTTACAATATAAAATTTAGCATTTTGAGCAATTTATTGTGATTGTAAAGAGCTGTCGTTCGTTAGTCCTCCTTTTAATTAGATGCCCAATGTTTTGGCAAAGAAAAGGGTTTTTTGTCCCAATCCTAAGGAGAATTTTGGAGTTCATCTGGCGAGAAAGAGCGTTAGACTTAAAGAATTGTTTCAAATCGCCTTCGTAAAAAACATTTTGGAAAATTATATGATCCAATAGCTTAATTTCCTTCGAAAATTAGCTTCAAAGAGTTGAGTTGTCTTTGATTATCAAGAGATTCACAAGGTTGTCAGTGTGGAAAAGATATGTTTTCAATAGATATTCTCAAATTAGAAGGGTTACAAAAATAGATTTTCAGGGCTGATTACATAACTTCCCTTCGAGATGTTGTGAAAGTACCAATGGAGTAGGTTTCTGGGGTTTCGATGGAGTGGCTGGAAATTGGGAAGCTGTCATTGTAACCTAAATATATATACATAAAGGCGAGTTACCAGCACGTGATCGTGGGACGTCAGTATACAGGTCACGTTTCTCTCCATCACACCTCCGACGACGTCATTATCCGACGTCAAACAAGGGCCCCACTCTCCGACCCGCCACTCCAAGTGATCTGAAAAAGAGGAGAGAAGAGAAAAACTGAAATCCACATCAGAGGCGAAGGATAACAAGAAATACGATACTTTCAATGACACTTCGATTACATTCTGCAAGATATCACAACCCTTTTGAGGGGGTAGACCTCATAAATCAAGTAATGAGATTTGTGTTTTTCAAGATACGAGTACAGCGCGCTTTATACAACATCAAAATTCATTTTGCAGTCGATAATGAGAAAAATTCAAGCATTGCATTATGATCGTATTCCTAACTGACGCAAAAAAGAAAATGTGGCACATAGCTTCCATCGATTGATAACATGAACAAAACGCTGCAAATTCTTTCACTGGGGTTTATTATTCAATTGGCTTGCGTTCATGATTTGAATTTCTACTAAGCTTGTTGTCACAGGAAAGAGCGATTATTGAATTTCAGGAGATATACATGGAGCACGTAAATCTGTTCTCAACCAAAATACCTATTTGGATTGATCAGTTGATCATATTTGTGTGCCTCCTGATAATCACTCTATCACCTGTGAAACACGCACACTCCAAAGCTTGGTAGACATTCAAATCATGAACGCAAGCCAATTGAATAATAAACCCCAGTGAAGGAATTTGCAGCGTTTCATGCGTAGCAGAAAGTTTCAACCCGTGTATGGGATACAGATCCTTCTAGGAGTTCACCCCAGTATCCACATTACTACATCACTAAATCACTAGGTTACTGCGACAAAAACATAAACAATAATAAACCAAAAAAAAAAAAAAAACGCAATTTGGCACCATAAATCGGGAATGGTTTGACCTACGAACCTGGCGAAGAGCTCATTCGATTCCTCATGGAAAGTTCTTCACAAAGAGTCCAGATTTAGGCCGCTTCGACTTTTTTGAGGTTTTTAGGGATTTTACAAAACTTCGACAACCCTTAACGGGCACTTTAAATTAAGTGAGAGTGCTAGCTAAAGAATTGGGGCGTTGTCGGACGTTTGGGAGAAATCGTGCGTACGGCGTACGGCGTACGGCGGACGGACGGAAAATTCTTTATTGCAGATTCGGATTCTACACCCTTTGAAACGTAAACCATGAAATTTTCCGGGGGGGTTAGACTTTTTTTTTTTTTTTTTCAAGAGCGATTACAATGGTTTATTATTGAATAATGAACCAAAACAAACATTGAAATGTTTCAATTAATTTAAAAAATATAATAATCCTAGAAAGACATAGAAATGCATGAAGAAAGTTTAATCATACATTTAATTTAATTTAATTTTAACAGTGATTTCAATCAATTTCAACAAGATTTTACAGATATAGGCTCTAAACGAATATCCTAGTTTTGGGTTTGGAAACAATTGATATCGTAAAAGTACAATAACACTTGGCTCTAAATTTAATTAAAACAATTTATAATTTTATGAATTTCTAATTTATGGCAAAAATAACTGTACTTTTGGGGCAGCTATCTATTCAAAATTGTACAAATACTTTTCCAAAACTTTAATCTCATTACCATTGGCACTCCTCACCTGAAACATTGTTTTCCCCATAAAGAGAGAAATTTAGTAGGCTTTCTAAATCACAAATCATGAAATTAAGATGTGGAAGATGAATTGGAATTTTGACGCACCTTTGTGGTGTCGACAAGCGACGAAGCAGGGTTTGGTGCGCGGTGGTTGATCGGAGATCTTGCAGAGGTACTCGAGGGCCGTCTTGCCCGTCTGTCTCTCCGCACACCAGACCGGTCGCTCCCTCGTGCCGTCCCCGCATCCTTGCGGAACGTAGCAGTTGCCCCAGTCCTCTGTGGAATAACAACTGAATTAGAGCAAACAACACTGTACAGGGTCCGATGGTGCTTCGAGCAAATCCAGGCAAAACATCCAGAGCAAAAATCCGAAAACATTTGAATTAGTTCCAGTCATACACCATGATCTATGGGTAATTCTCCAGAAAGGATGAATCCGACATTATAATTTTCAGAAAAACGAAAGGCTATAATAATTTCTGCTAGAAAAATCGAACGGTCATTTAAAGTCCTACTCTGACCAATCTGAAGCTAAATTCCGTAGACACAGCCAAAGATGAATACTCTTAATTATGTAATTACAAATGAATTAAGCAATTTCTGAAGTGCAGGAATATCTCGTATTGTAAGGAAATGACGTCACCAGTATAAACGTAAATTTAATACAATAATTTAGGAAGATTTGGTCATACTATCATGATGCCTAACAAGAACTTTTATTATTATGAAGCTATTGTATACCATTGAGAGCAGCATTCAAAATTACATCATGTTGTCTAAAACCACAAAAATATCAATTACGTCACTCCTTTTTTACCGAGAAAGGTGGGGTGAAATTTGGTGCCATACATGGGCATACAATAACAGTTGAGGGGGGGTTACAATCGGTAAAAACTGTTGTTTCTGGAATATACCACAAATTGAATTAACTATTTTAAGAATAAGAACGAAAGAATTTCAGGAGGCACACAAATATGATCACCTGATCAATCCAAATAGTTATTTTGGTTGAGAACCGATTTACGTGCTCCATGCATATCTCCTGAAATTCAATAATCGCTCTATCACCTGTGAAACACGCACACTCTAAAGCTTAGTAGAAATGCAAATCATGAATCATTGAATAATATCGTGGGATTCCGAGTAAAAGTGACCAAGTAACATTTGCAAAATTTTACAGGGGAGCGATCTGAAGTTTCACCTATTTTCTTCTTACGAACACTGGTTGTGTGATGTCTCATCCGACTATGTTTCGATTTTTCTTTATCCTGTAGGTAGTTAGCTAGTGCCCGCCTATGATATCGTGCTTCAAAATTCACTTCAGATTAAATAAGAGCTGTTTTCCGGAAAACTCTATTTGATCATTTTTACCTGCCTGGAGTTTCAAGCTTTACTCATTAAATCCGTCGCATAGTTACATGCAATTGAGGGATTGAATAGTTTCTTCGTTAATTTATCGTGTTGCCAAGCATCTAATAACAATGATATACCTATTTCTGTTAGAAAAGGTTATCCATTACCTATCACTGTAATTGGTCATTTTCACCTGCCCACTATGCAATCTTACAAATCTTACACAGTAAAAGTGATCAAATGGCAATTGATAACATTTACATGCACCAGCGAGAGTACATTTATAATCCATCTCGTGTTTTGTGGTTGAGTTCAAATGCCATTTGGTCACATAAAACTCTTTGGGTCAGGCAGGTAAAATTTATTTTCAAGTATTTCTTGCACATCAGTTTGAAGATAACGTTCTTAGCAACAACACACAGTAGACAACGTTCCTTAGTACCGGAATGACAAAAAAAGCTCATTTTGAAAAAAATGTTACTTGGTCACTTTTACCCGGAACCCGACGATATACCCCAGTGAAAGAATTCGCAGCGTTTTTCGGATGAAGTTGATGGATTTATTTTTTCGCGAACGAAAGTGCTCAAATTTTAACTCAGTTTAACATGAATCTAATACGATAATTATGGAAAATTCATGCTCAGGCTCCGTGACTGGAACTGTCCAAATGTGTTGTTTACCTGTTAACCAGTGGTATTTCTTCTCGACGACGGTCCTACCCAGGGTGAAGCCCAAGGCCGTGAGGAAGAGGAGGAAGGCTCGACATATGAGCCCTTCCATGGCCCTCACTTGTCTCTACGCCCCCGCCTTCTTCATCACTGCAACAAAACACCAATACATTGTTGTCAACATCATTTGCAAGTGTTTAGAATTTAAAATACATTAATTTTGTACATACATAAGATAGGACAGTTTAGGTGTATGTGAGCCGTAACACTCAATAGTATAATCAAGATAGATGTGTTTAGTGCATTATTACGATTTCAGAGAAAGTTTCAAGCTCCCTCTTCTTCTTCATCATCATTATCATCAATAATATTTTAGTGTATTCTTTTTAATAATAACCCTTTGTAATCGAATAGTAAACAATTGTTATGACCCCTTCAAATTTTCTTTTGCTTCCGAGTCTACCAAGGTAGCGGAAGCATTGTTTTCACTTTCGAAATGTGAAAATTTTTTGTCTCCAAAATCATAAATTCCACTCGCATTTTGCGTTTTAGACCTTTCTGAACGATTTTGGTTCCGTGTCTGTCTGTGTCTGTGTGTCTGTCTGTCAGCAAATCCCTGTTACGGGCAAAACTACACGAAATTATAGTCCGATTTTGATGAAAGTTTCAGGGTCCCCTATAGTTGTCAATAGCGGAAATCCTTGTTACGCTCATACTTGGGGTGTAGATGAAATTTTCAGGGATTGTCCCCTATGAGTTTCATGACCCCCGGATCAATAGTAGCCTCTGCGCATGCGCAAACGAAATCCTTGTTACGCGCATAACTCCGGGAGTTCTTGACCAATTTCGATGAAATTTTCAGGGATTGTTCGGTTTGATGTGTAGATGCGAATGGATCAATATCAAAAGTAGCCTCTGCGCATGCGCATATATACAGCCACTGTGTGGAGGGATGACGGCAGTTGGGTACTTTGCAACGACGCTGCAGTCAACCCAACATTATTTGATCCGTCATTGAACGATGCTTATATTTTATTTTTAGAAATGTCATAATAATTATTTATCACTTCAGTCATCTATCCATTCAGCGTCAATGTCAATTTTTATTATTAGGTATATTTTATAGTTTGTTCAATAGTTGAACATGGCTACCTTTATTTTCTCAAGTTATGCTCCTGCATAACAATAAATTTGCCCTAATTCAATATTTACTTCGCCTAATTGAACGAAGTTCTTTAGTCAATAATAATTTTCAATGGTCTATACAGTCATGTTATGGATACGAGGAAGCTATGTGCCACACCCACTTGGCAGACGTTTTTTTACTTCTCAAGGTGCGTAGATTCCAAATCTGCAATCCACCGTAAGGGCATTAAAAGATCAGAAATTTCGCACATGGACTCCACTAGGTGTCTGGTTGATCCCATTTTCCAGCAAGGACGATCGCCTGACAAGCTATAAGCCAAAATCTGTTCAAAATCGTGCTTTTTCGAGGTTTTTACTGATTCATTTCAGTGGGTTGTCATTTTCCAGTAATTTTGATGTTGTACCATCGACTCCTTCTGATATTTATCCAGTATAGAAGATCCATCTAATAAGGAACAATATTCCTAAAGTGAAGCATTATTAATTTGTATCGACTTCAGAGGGATTCGCAATGAAGATAAATAATATAGCTTGTGTATTAGATGATATTGATGAACACATTATCGAAAATTGTTTAAGAGAATTTCTGTTGAAAATAAAATAACGAACTTTCCGCTAGGGTTCCACTTTTATTCCAAGTTCATTACCAACGACATTGATTGATAGGAATAAGATATTTCAGACAGGTAGTTGGATAGTAGAGTGGTTCATGATGGTAAAGTAATAATATTTTCAATTTTAAAAGCGTACATGAGAGAAATATTTTTGAATATCGGTTCTACATCAATTATTGAGCGAAGCCTATGAGTCGAAAGCGGGGTGGAAAGCCGAGACGGCCGCGAGAAGAAGATGGATCGTCACTCTCCGCTAATGGACCAATCATTGGGAGCGATCAAAGTCCGAAGGTAGACCTGAGAACCAATCAGAAAACGAGAGCGGAGCCCCGGGAACCAATCAGGGGAAAGCGACCCCAATGAAACGCCAGGCCGATGGGGAAAGGTCATTCCATAGTTCTTCCATCAACCACTCGCACCTCTAATGCACCCTCTCTCACGTCTAACCGTTTTTCCCTTCGTGTTTGCCGAAGGATCCATTTATGGTCATTACATGCCACATTCGCCACATTCGTTTTACACTCGAAGACGAACATAGACACTTAGAAACACTTCTATGGCCATTTTCTAGGGTCGTTCCTTATAAACGTGACTGGCACAAAAACATCCGGTAATAGAGGAAACCATAACTGGAGGAATTTTATGGGCACCTTTACGAGCTAAAGAGACCACTAAATGATTTGCGAAGAAATTGTGGAAACTCTGGTCTAGAAAAACAAAAAAAGTTTATAGAAGAAAAGTGGTCCATTTCCACACAAATTAAAAGAGTTATAACGTTAAATCGATTTCGACGGTCAGGTCATCATCAGTAACTGAATTTCCATTTTAGAAAACAGTGTTTATGCAGGGTATATCAGACTCGACTGGCCATACATGTTGTTTAGCATTCAAACTCAATTTTCATTTTAAGAACTTGAAATGACTATACCGTTGGAAAGGTGAGATCTTAAGGAAGTGTTTCCATTAGACGAAGATTTACGAGCACTACATTCAAAAGGTTAAGAAAAATATTCGAAATTTTTCAAAATATAGACTTTTACCAAATTTTTGGCTTTTGTGTCTGCTAACAATATTTGCATCAGCATCAGGGAGGTAGAAAATTTAACGCTCAACGATGTAATCAGATTTCAATTTACACATCAAACGGAGGGAATTACGGCCGTTTTAGCGAGGAAAGATCGAAATCAAGAAGAAAAATCTTTCAAGTAACATATGTAGGATTTTATGGGGGGTTCGCGAAAAAAGTTTCAAGACAAAAGTTGTAGCGAATAAGTCGTAGAATTAACCCCTGACGTATGACCAGTAGAGTCTATACACTGGTGTTGATCCAGAAACAATTTCAGTTTTGATTTGAAAGTAACCAGTTTGCAGAATTCGTTCACTTTTTTCCAAAAAGAGGAGTTCTGAATGTAATTGAAAATTTTGAAATAATTAAAAGCGATAGAACTCGTAAACGTTTGAATGAAGATATTCCTAGATACATTCCCCTATTGATAGGTTCATTTTTGAAATAGCTTCACCTCATCACTTTTCTATTTCTTCCGTTTTTCCTAGGTGTGTTGTATTAATTTTATCTGTTTCCCCCAGTATTGTTATATCCCATCTTGCACCGGAGCACCCAGGGCCGTGGAGGAAAAATCCGGGCCCAGGGGTTACAAAAAAAATTAAGTAAATAAAAAGAAAAGCGTCTACTTTAACTATTGTGAAAAACGATTAAGGATGATTGTGGAAAATAGAGAATGATTGATTCTTACAGCTTTGTAGGTGTATATTTATTTATTCCGTATTGATACATCCAAACCAAAATAAAATTAAACGAGGGAGCTTTTAAAACTTCAAACGCCAAAAATCCGGGCTCCCTTACCAATGCCGGGCTGAGGGGCATCGGGTCCAGTACCTCCTCTCTCTCTACGGGGCTGTCCCGGCCAATAGAATTGCATCGCCTTTCATTTTCACAGAAACCACACGATTGGATGTTCCACAGACTTCATGACCAATGGGATTGAAGCTCCCTTTCACCTGTCACTATATCTAGGGGTAGAGGTAAAAGTACCCAAGTCACATATGTTACAAGTGTGGGAAAATGAAATTCGAATTTTAAATGCTTGCGTAAAATCACAAGTACCTCAGAAAAAATGGCAAAGAATCGATATTTGTAGGTTAAACACTTGGAGTAAATGAGGGTGGTAGATAGACTGATTTTTAAGAAAATTTCATCAAACATTTTTAATTTGTTTTTTCCCCTTTTTTTTACATAGTCATTCAAGTTTTTGTGAATCTTTGAGGATGATGGGGGTCAGATTCTTTCCCCTTTCATTTCCAAAGTTTGGTGTCCGAACTAAAGCGAGGAAAAAGCACGTTCCCGGAGAGGAACCAGGAGGCACGTCCTAAGGGCTTCATCACGAAAGAAAGTTACGTGGCAAACGACGTCCCCAACGGCCAAGTGCCAGGAGGAGCAAGAAAGACGGAAAAGGGAACGAAATAAAAAGAAGAAAGAAAGAGAAAAAAGACTTGAAGCGCCCGAAATGAGGCGGTGGCGAAAAGATGAACCAATTCCATTTTACTCGAACCAATGAATAACCAAGTATTCCCTCGCCCTTCCACACCACCTTCCGATATTCTCTGTTCTCACTGACTCCAGGGATGAGTCTTCCCAGAGGTGTAAGGAACTCGCCGGAGAAGGGGGGGCCAGAAAAGCAGTATTTTCAATTTCCTGTCGGAATATTTATATGCCGCGCGGCACAATAGCCTGGAACCCACCTGCCGAAAAACGTTTTCCCTCAATTTCTCTCGATACGGGCTCGTCTTCGCCAGTTTTTCGGACGATTTCAATAATAATTTTTTTTTGCCGTTGAAAATTAAAGGATTCTCCCGGTAAGAAAATAATTCGGCGGACGTTCAGGCGCTTCCATTTCATTTCGTTCGAACGGCTCCCGCGTTTTCCTTCTAACTGGAGATCGAAATGACTCCGTCTTTAGGATGGAAATTTCTTCTTTGTCCGTCACCAAGGTCGTTATTCCTTCCCCGAAATGCGTTCTGGATCGTAGAAGGCCTTGTCAAGTGGGTTTACACCTAAGAGGTGCCTTCAAGGTTTACTCAGAGAGAACATTTTTTTTTTTTTTTTTTTTTTTTTTTTTCGGTGGCAGGTGAGGAAATCTTTGAGATCCTTAGGTGAAAATCGGATCTCCTAAGATACCCAAAAGGGACCGCACTCTGGGTTATGTGGGATTCAAACCCACTAAAACCTCACCTTTCATTTCCCACAACGGAACTCAGTCTGGAACTGTTTGACACATTACTTCAGGCTGGTTCTAGGGAGGGATTTTTTACTCCTCTCGGTCCGTGTTCTTCCAGCTCTGCCTCTCCTGTTCCTTCACAGCCTTCATTTTCAGGATCCTTTCAGAAAAGGATGCTACGGCGGTCCAGTTCTGTTCACGCTCAAGCATTTTACTTAAAATACGTCCTGGTGTCCTGAGGTGATAGCTCCAGTGTCTGCTGAAGCCAACTTCTATTGGCAGCCCAGCATTCACATTTGAAGAAAGTATGGAACACATCATCATCCTCTTCCTTGCAATACGGGCATGCTGGGTCATCCACTTTCCCATCCTATGCGACTAGGGGTAGACGAGTCCATGGCCGAAGAGGAACTGCGTCAGGAAAAAGTTCACCTCCCCATATACTCTGTTCACCCATGTGTCATTACTGGGTATTAGGCGTGCTGTCCATCTTCCTTGGTGTTCTCCTCAGAGAGACCATCGCCGCAGTCCAGTGTGTTAGGAACGGAATATGAGCAGAAAAATGTACTACGATTCAATTAAAACGTGACTACCACAAAACTGAGGAAAAGTTGAATATCTTCGTTTGAAAAGCACATTATTATTTTAAACATTTCTTAAAACATAAACTGTTACAATTAACAGTTATTATTTCTTTGTACATAAGGAGCTCAAATTTAAAAGAATTTAACAAAAATGTAACATGATAATTCAAAAAAACTAACTCATTCTAAGGAGATTTTCACATGAATGTCTGCATAGGAATGTGTATGTACATTACAAATCCAGGAATTGCTGCAGAATGCCTGAAAACGGACTTTTATGAGGAAAATCGGGAAATTGATGTTTAAATCATTTTTGAGGTCATTGTAATTAATTTATGTTCATACTAATGTAGGTATGCAGAGTATGATTTTACGGTTTAGGAATCAATCGGAATTCACCACCAGGATGGCTTTCCAGCGACAGACGACGCGCTCATGGATGTCCAAGCGCGACGTTAGGGCTGTCCATACAACAGAAGCAGGAAGCCGAACGCGAGTGATATACGATCTAAGAGGTGCCTTCAGGGTTTACTCAGAGAGACCGTCGCAAAGTGGGACGAAACGGGGTTTTACCCGGATAGTATTAAACGATAGATAGATAGTATTGACAGATAGATTGAACAAAGTATGAAGTTGAACAAGAATATGTTTGTCGAGCGCAACCTTTCTCTTCCTCGATGATTCATTCTGTTCTTTTCCACGATAGTTCAACTCGGTAAGTGCATAGCAATAAATGAGCACAAATAACAATAACCTCATGGCAAAAGAGTAACCTTTCATAACTGTTAACAATTAGTTGAGAATAGAGAAAATAGATTTCCCCGCCCCTTTAACGAAACAGGGAAACTTTCCCAAAAACGAATGGTGAAAATGTGTAGATTGTTCCCTAAGTGGACTGTCTCACTTACTCAATTTGAGTGCGCCCTAACTGCAGCTCAACTATGAATTCGAATTGATAGGTGGAGGGTGACCCTCCACTCAGCTGGGTTTGAGCACTCATTCACACTCTGGCTTTGTCTATGAATTCTGCTCTTAGTCTCAAATCCGATATAGTTACGTTGGTTAAACTGAACTTTTATGAAGTGACTGCTACAGACTGACCAACACAGATAGAAGGGTGAGCGAGGAAATTAAATCATTTGCTAACAACCTTCAATAAATTATTCAAGCGAATAAATCAAGAGGACAATCAACTTTTCAAAAGTTGGAGCGGATCAGCGTATTATGGGTTTTGCAAGTATCAATAAATTAACTGTGACTTCCCAACCTCGTCTCGTTATTTATGAATAACGTTCACGGCGCTAACTGTCGGATAAACTTTCACTACTCACTGATAACAGTGAAGTGTAGGTGAAATTTATAGAAAAAAATTGCCCACCTGCTGGCTCTCGATATTTGATTTAGCGATTTATTACTTGCCGACTTCATGTTATCATCTGTCCGATGTTTTCCCTTTGATTGAATTGTTGAAGAATCAGAACTTTGAAGAGTTCTGCTTCTGGGGATGCGTGAGCGTGAAAATCTTTTAACAGGCCTTATTGCTACAGTTTTTTTTCCGATTTCAAATGAATTTTCAGGGAATGTGCGGGTTAGGCGGTGGATGGTCCGTTAGGAGTTTTTATTTGATTTTGAAGATATGGCACGAGCTCAATTACAAGAGGAAAACAGGTAGTATAATAATAAATTGATAGTAACACTATATGATAATCTTAACTATAATAGAATAATAGTATAAAACAACCAGTCAACCAAGAACGAAAAACACGCACTGGGATACGCACGAGACACAGTTAGGCACTGAGGCCATGGAGAGGTACTTAGCAGATATGACGGAAGAATTGAGTTCAAAAAGCAGAGAGAGGTGAGGAAAGTCATTGAATGGGGAGGAGAGGGGGGGTTAATGTAGAGGAGATTTATTTGACGAGGAATACTGGAGTTGGTACAAGTAGTTACTAGATGAAAAGAGGATTGAAAACGGGGATACCTTGCGGGAAGAGAAGCGTTGCACATGTAACCCAACAAGACCCAGGAGACCCGGAGCATCAATAAGACAACATGGTGAAGTGGCTGGCAAGCACATCGTGGCCCAGATCCTCGCGGGGAATGGAGAGTTCTGAAACCACGTACCGGAGGAAAGCTGTGTAGACTGGCTCGATTTTCACAGTTATGCACTCATGGTGAGAGCTGCAGATAACGGACGCGTACTCCAGAATTGGCAGCTTGAGAGTCTTGTAAAGTGTCACTAGGCCTAGTACATCAGGGAAATCTCTAATACACCGCTTCAAGAAGTCGAACGTGAGCACTATACGGGACGCCACCTTAGCTATGAGGTCAGAGAAGGAGAGCAGGGAGTCCAAGTGCACACCAAGGCCCACAATGCCATCCATACGAGAAAGTCCTACAACGCCGATTGAGTAGAGGTCATTGACTGGTGAGCAGGGGCAGTAGAAGCAGATGATTGTACATTTGGACGAGTTCAAGTTCAGGCCATTATGGTCTCACCATTGCATCTAGATTCTGTTGGAGGAGGCAGCAGTTTGTGGGTGATCCGGTTCATTGTGCGAACCAATGTATAATGCATGTCGTAAGTGGAAAACGAACGCGAGCAAGCATGCGACCAACGTTAGCGGGATAAATCAGTACAATTCTATAGAAGTGTCTTTTCATTTATCCTCTGAACGATTTAATCATAAATTGATATTGTCATTCGATAATAAGGAAGAAATAAGTCCTCATTTTGATGGAGTTGGGATACAAATGCTGAAACTCGTTCAGTTGCCCTCGGATTATCTGGCTTTCGTTTTCTATGCCTACTGGCCAAATAGTACATCAAGATCGTCGATAAGAGGAGTAGAAATTTGGAAAAAGAAGTCATTTTCCGGATATAAATTAAAGCTGGAAGAGACTAGTATAAAATAACTCTGGAGAAATGGATGGCTATGAGACGTATCCCGCTTTGGCAACAACGCGATTTGTGTCCTCACATAAGACAAACATTTTGAAATTTTAAGCGATTCGTCCCAATGTCGCTTGCTCAATCGCGTTTGTTTTCCACGTAAGACACGGCCTGAGGGTAATCCGGTTCATTGCAAGAATCAATATATCAATCTGCTCATGCGCGAACGTAAAATTTACCAACCGTAATTTTCTCAGGTTCTAGTATTTCAATTGCTTTCAAATTTCCAATCTAATTATCTCGGATCATCTTCAACACGTTCGTATAATAATAATTATTCTATCCACTATTAAGTTAACGTAACGGGCCGGTAAATTTATTAATTGCCCAAATTTATAAATCGACGTTTACCCTTTTTTTTTGGAAACATCCACTCCCGTACACTTTTGATTTCAAATTTTCATATCGAACTTGTGGATTGTGAGGCCGTTAGTTTATGATTAAACCACGTTCCTCTCTAAAAATTAATTATACATTACTACAGAAAAGACGGTAAAGGCAATTTCGAAAATATCGTGAAAAGTTTTTCCGAGTACTTAACGTTTTTCAGCTCGGGAAACTCGCTCCCCGTTCGTCCCTCCCGCCGTAAATTATTCCGAGTCATATGCTAATTACTTCAGGACAGAGAAAAAATCCCAAGGGGAGCCGGCGAACTCGTGAATGGCTGTTAGAGACAACTCCTTCACCGTTCCTCCGCCCTAATCAAAGTAATTGAGTTTGTCCTCTTTTCCTTCTTGTCCCGCAAGAGACATTTTTTTTTCTCCCAAAGAGAAAAGAAAAAGAAAAATTGCTTCACCAAGGAATCCACTCTTTGCCGTGAAGAAGGAGAAACCGGAGTTTTTTTTCCGTGCTCGTTCCTAATAGAATCACGGGGGTAAATTGCATCATTATGGACTCTCCCGGGGCCCCTAAGCTTGCCGATTGTGGCCGTTAGTATTCCAAAGGGGCGGTCCACAACGGAAAGACCCATTAGGCGTCTACTGTACCGAAATTGGGGAGGTTTTTAGGGTAAAGTTTAATTTACTTTTGTGATATATCTCTTGGGGCGGGTCAATGAAATGTGCCGTATACAGAGAAATGAAGCCATCATGACCAAGTTTGTAATAGTCCAGCTACAATGGGAGGATTCCCTGGTCAGTGAGACCTTTATGATCTATCCTGACACTATACCTTTTCCAATTTAAAGCATTTTTAATGGCCTCTTGATTCACAAAGTGAAGTGGGTTTTCAGCCCTTTTCTTGCCAATATCGGCGAGTGGAAACGCACTCTTTGCAAAATGCCGGAATGTAATTGATGCATTTGCAGAATATTCACAAAGTAAGTGCTCTGCTGTTTCCGCCTCTTCGCAATACAGTCCGCATTCTATTTCCTGGCCTTACACATTTCGTTAAGACCTTAATGGACAGTGGCTAGTTTGGAGTCCCAGATGTTGGCGATGGATTTCGCACCTCGGTGACAGGAGGGCATTTGTGCGTTTCCTTTCGTTGGTTAAGGACAACTTGGCTTGTCTCTGCTTAGGTTTTCAGTGCCAATGTACGAGTATTGTTCGTGCCCTGTCATCCCATTTTTGGACCTGTTAAGTTATGAAACTCTTGGTGACCCCTTGTTAAAGTGCAGGTCCAATTGGGTTTGGGATCCCATTTGTGCAAGGTCTTCTCCCTCGTTGCCCTCCATTTCCTCTAGGCCCGGACAATGAAGTCATTTTGCTGCCCAAGAGCTGCAGCCTTAAAAGAGCCGAGGAAACAAGTCAGCTTTGAGGTTATTGAGAAGGCCTTCTTCACGTCTTCTCAAGTTCTTTAGTGCTAACTCTCTGATAGTATGCAGGTTCTTGCACCTTTCAGTTATTTCCTGGCAATCCCTCGTCTACACTATTGAATTGCATGGCTTTCTGCCTCATAGATGGTGGCCACATAACCTAGAGGGTTGAATAGAGTAAAATTGGGGCCCTTGATTCAAAAAACTGACTTAGATAAAAGAAAAGATCAAAGAACGAACGTTCAAGTTAGTTATGGCACACCACAATCTGTAAGATGCTTGTGAGAGTATTTCCTTTTTGCTCGAAGTTAACGCAAAATTATCAATTTCGTTTACTTCCTGCTCTCTTCATTTATTGAAGAAATGATGAAATTATGAATGAATAGGAATGAAATTTATAAGTAGAAAAAATATGAGTAGGAATCCAAGAATAGACCAGCTGAACTTTAACAAGATAACATGGAACACAAATCTGCTTCACTTGTCCCAAAATATATAACGAAGTTATGAAAAACTAATTTGGAGATGGCGATATAGCTTGTATATTCGTATAGTTGGTACTCATCTTCCAACAGGTCTGTCTCCAGTCATAATTTGTTGAACCCACTATTGTGTTTAAAGACAGACCTACAATTTGCGAGGGAACGAATGATCTTATAACGCCCGAAGTGGTCTCATTTGATTAACGGAGCTAAATTCTATCTGAATCATACAAAAAACAACCCTTATACATAGAAAATTTTAGTGATTTTGATTTTTTAATAGCTAAATCGTTGAATATTCCTTGGTGTTCATTGGTCAACGTGCCGAGATTACGGGCACATCCGGATCGGATTTTCGGTTTAATATTTTCAAGAATCAACCTTCGCAATCGACCAAGGAAAGCAGTCTTACCCCCCCCCCCCCCCCCCCCAAATTGTTGGTTTACGTCTCTAAAAATGTAGATATCAAAAATAGAATAAAAGTAGAATCCGTCCGTCCGCCGTTCGAAACAACTGGAGCAAAGTTGTCGAATTTGACTCAAAACTCCAACGATGATCCGGGATACGCCAGTAATATCGAAATCTTGATCGATCTGGCCTGTGGGATTATATTTAAAAATGAATCTATCAATGAATCCAAAACTCAAAATCTTTTGACGTAAGAGGGTAGTTTTTCTTAATAAGGTAGAAATCAGTAACCTGAATCGTATGAGACCACTCGGGTTGATGTACGATCATTCGTTTGATCACCATTTGAAAAATCGGTTAGGTAGAGGGTAGGCTTGCTGAGCTAGACGGTGTGGCTGGCGGCAGCCCAATTCATTCATTTCATGTTGGGTGCAATTGTAAGATAACGTTCGTTAGGTGCAGAGTTTAGATAATATACCACAGACTACGTCCAATGAACACGAATAACTGATTTACTCTTACTAATAGAAGAAAATTACGGCGCACTTTTTGGCTTCATCTCGGTAGTGGAGGCCTAACCCATCAACAGTTGCTGTTTATATTAAATGGAGAAAACTGGGAGGGCCTGCATAATTTTATAAGATATGCAAGCATTTATAGAAAATCCCTTTTAAATGAACTCAACTATTTATAGCTGTTCATACACATTGATATCATATTTAAACGTTACTATTGTCTTGATTTCTATTACGACGTTGACTACCGATAAATATTCACAATAATGACCAGCCTGACAGACGGTCTTACCATTGCTTAAGATGTTAAGAATTTTACTTGTATTTTTTGTTAGATTAATAAACATCTTGATTCATTCATTCAATAGAAGGAAAATGCATTTTCTATTATCATTTTGTATAATGGGCATGGCCCATGCATTGAATAGGCAATGCCTCGTCAATAAAGAATTTTCCATTTCATTTCAATTGATTTACGTAGCATGCTTATCCAATAAAGAAATTATAAACCTCATTGAAACGTAAACCAACAGATTTTAGAGGGGGGGGTTAAAGAATAATATCTTCGTCGATTAGAAAGGTTCATAAATGAAAATGAAAAGCCAGAAAGTGAAGGTTTATTTACGTGCTACCGTGCTCTCATGTTTGGAGTCCCCATTGAAAAACAATTTCACACAAGTACGATGAGATAAAACAATTCACTCACGCGGTCGTGCTCCGTAATTGGGATTTTTCGATTATTGAACCTCAGAAAACAAAGACAATCCGTAGTGAAGAGGATTTGTGACCTAAGAAAGCGGCAAAATTATTCGACGATGACTCCACGGTTTGAAGGGGATTGGAGCGACGGGGAGGGGGATAAGCCCCCAGATAATCAACTAGAGGAGACTTCAATAACTTCTGAATCCAATTAATTCAATCAATTGATTTTGAAGGAGCTTTGTCGGGCGATAATACAGAGGGCTCGAGGGCTCGCGGTATCTGATGGAGGCCAACACGACCGTCACCGCCAGCTGCCAATTATCTTCCTAATCCCAGCTCGAAAACCTCCCCGCCCTCCCCTTTTGGGCTCCTCTGGAAGTGCTGTTTCCGTCGAGGGTGTTTGGGTTCATCCAGGGATTTTCCCTGCTTTCGCAAGCCCTTTCCCGCGCGTCTAACTTCAAGGATGAAGGAAGAGAATCCCGACAGATGAATCGGACGCTTGTTAGGAGACAAGAGACAGCTTCGAGCGTCTCCCACGGATTACTGTCTTTTTTCCTGTCGCTTCGCTCTCAGAGCCAGTTTTCACTCGTTTTTCAGCGGGAAATGATCAAGCTCTGTCATTCCGGGTTAGGGGTTTTCTCTCGAAGTACCTAACGAGATATTCTTTTTCTTGTTATTCTACTGAAGCGTGTTTCATGTGTCCTGAAGGTGAGTGGAAATCTAAGGCAACTCCTCGTAGTGTCGTTGTGAAATGGGTTTCTCTGACTCATCATCGAGAATCACACTCATTTTCCAAATAAATCCAACCGTTTTTTCTGTTTTAGGAAGAGTTGGGTATATACACCCAGCTCAACTTTAAACGAACTTTAATCCCACGGAAACTCGTTACTGATTCCAGCAAGCAATTCGAGCCTACTACATTAGTCTTCGTTGCGTCTCGACTAGGTTAACTAGCTCCTCAAATAGTAGTTGTTGATAAATTTTCAATTTCTTAGGAATCCTAAATGATTTTCAAATCATTCTCCTACTCATATGATGTGGACACTGAGATTCAAAGCAAATTCTTTTGCGGTCAGTGGACTTGAAATGAATTATTTATCATTAAATACTATTTAAATATTCACGGGCAATAAACTTTTCACAACGTAAAAAAAGGCAAGCCATGGAAAAGGAAAGGACGAAGAATAAATTGATAATAGCGGATTGTGTTTCTTTGAGCAAATGTTCATCAGAAGGGCTAAGATGATGATGTTGGTGATGTTTGTGTGGGTCAAATCAACAGGCTCTAAAATCAATTAGCTCGGTGTAATGTTCGGAAAGGACGGACCTGATTGCCAAGTCAGAATATTGAAGAAGCAGAGACGAATATAGCAGATTGCAGCATAAAGAAGTGGCCACAGATGGTGGCCACCAAGTGGGACAAATTACAGAAGCGCCTGGTAAGTCAATGGTGGTCAGGTCAACTGAATGGGGATTGAACTGTCCAAATCGACAAATAATTTGGTTGATGATGAGATACATTTTTTTAGAAACGTGCTTTTGGTGTCGGGGGCCAATCGTTCCGTTTGGCACCTGAATCATAGCGACACATGTAATGATCCGATGAGTCCCCATGGTGTCTTTCGGGGGTCTGAGGCCCGCTGCTTATCGCTCCTTGGACTAACACCAGGAATAACGAATTTCCCAAACAGTTGCATCACGAAATTATTGGCGGAACGTCTGTGTGATCGTTGGAGCCAACAGCAAGGATTGATTCGCAGGTTGCTGTGAGCCCGAGTTGCTTTCACGATCATCCGAGCCTCAGAAATATGTTTCCATGGAGCCGAAGTGAAGTGAAGGGGTTTTTTTTAATAATAATTTATTTCTCAAAAATAACAATGCATTTCTTTTACATAATACATGACCTTAAAAAATAATAATCTATAATTTCAAAATAAGTACAATAAATAGGACCTCCCTCGATGAGCTAAGCTCGTGATTGTGGGTAGGTTATCCCTCACCAACGACCCTCGAATGCACTTTTCATAATAACATTTCACGACATCTCTTTCTTTCTTTTCCTTTTGTATTATTCTATTCTTCTTTTGTGTATATTTTTTATTATATTGTATTCAGTTTTATTGTTTAAATATCGTAGGTGTATATTTTGTATACATATTATACATTGTCTTTTAGACAACTACATATATCGGCTCAACCCATATTTACGTAAGGTCCACTCCGGGTAGGATAGTAGAAAATTTATTTAAAAAATCAGGGTCCCTCACGCTCTGGTTCACCAACTTCACAAATATTTTGCTGTCTTCCGATTCCACGAGTATTTCAGCAATATTTAGACATCGCGGTGAGAAATGGACCCAGCTTCTCTGGCCCGCCACCGTCCTCATCCGCGGCACTTCAAAGAGCCCCACTGCCTCCGCCCTCGTATTGCATCCATGGCTTATCCTTGAAAAACAAGATCTGGTTCTCTGAGCGAATATCAGAACAGCTTTTAGGATGAGGCTGCCAAGTTTGAGCACTCTTAATTTTTCGAAAAATTGGTGAGATGGGGTGTCGAACGTCGAGCGAGTGATGACTCTAACAATTGCCTTTTGGGTCATTAATATTGGTCTTAATGCGATTTTGTAAGCACCTGCCCATGCTACCATACCGTATAGAATCTGGGACTGAGCAACCGCGAAATAGACCTGACGTAGTTGTTCCAGGTGGAGTACATTTCTGAGGCGATGAAATACGTGTATGAGCTTCCTCAGCTTCCGGTTGGTTTGCTCCAGGTGAATATCCCATTTCAAGTTTTGGTCTATAACCATTCCCAGATATTTAACCTGGTCGACTTTCTGGATTATTGGGCACGTACACTCCAGTCGGTGGTGACGATATGATCGTAATGGAAGACGGCGCTGCCATTTCCGAAAATAACTGTCAGTTTTCATGACGATGGAGAACCACAAAATGAACCAGGCAAAAACTGAAACAAATACTAATGAACGGGTGGAAACATTTGACCTATTAATCAAAACAGCGCAACTCGAGAACGAAAAATTGCATCCATGTGCAGTGTTGATGCGTAACAGCTTTAATGATTGAAGAGGAGCTTGGAAGTGTAGATTTCGGGTAAAATGGAGTAATTGGGGTTCTCTGTAGGCCAAAATTTGAGAGATCCAAAATAATATTTGTTATCCCTTTCAGGAGAAAACTGTAATACTAAAGTTGATTTCATTTTATGTCATCGTTCCATTGTGTGGATGTTGACAACTCCAGATCTGCCTTTGAATAAATGAGAATGGTCCAATCACCGAAATCTGTCCGACTCACTTGCAATAAAGGGAAAGAAGAACGGGATTCAACGATCTGCTTCCATCCCGCCTAACAACCTGAAGCTCTTCCACCCTGGTGAATTTTATCAAAAAGGACTAGGCTTCTATTTCAGGTATGGGGATCGGAGAGGATCGTGTTACTGCCCACATCGGACAGACAAAGAGAATCGTTAACTCGGTTCTTCTGTGTTGGAGGATTCGGATATCTACGATATCTCGTCGCAACCCGGGGCAGTGAAGCAGTGAGAAACAATATCGGGAGTTCTAAGCTTACGAATGCAGGTCGTTTAGAAGCCAATGGAAAACACGGTTTTGTAACATGGGTATTGTCTTATTCCTGGTGATTTTCCGTCAAGGAAAATGTAATCAAATTATTGAGAGTCCAGACTCTTAAAGGAGCTCTCGCACTCCCAGTTATCCACAAGGACGGACATTTCTCAATAGAGGCGTTGAGGCATCCCAATAGAGGGAGAGGACTATGCAGATACCGCCAAGGAGAGTGGGCAGTATAATAACTTCCAAAAAGACTGATGAAGAGGGTAAGCTGTGAATAGTCAACCATGAGTTAAAAGGGCACTGTACAAAGACTACTATTGCTCGCTGTGGTAATATTTCCATTTCACATTTCAGCTTCCATCTGTAGGGTTTTGAGGAATATTGTAATAAAAAGCACGAAATTCCGATTTTAAAAAGAAAAACTATGCTTCTTATCACAACTGTCATAATCAACAGGTTACCCTCTTGCAGAGTGCAGGTTGATCGTTAATGAATGACGACTTGGGTCTCTCAACCAGACAGTTTAGAAACTCACTGTCCATAAGATTGGAAGGGAACCAAATGGAATGAAAAACTGTTGTGATGGCTGTGCTGAATAGATGAACTTTTGGAAATTTGCACTAAATTACATACTACATTTGGAGACGGGTTTGGATACCATTTCTGCTTTCACCCTTGAGGCCCACCTGCAGTACTTGAAGAGAGTCGCTCAGCTCCCAGAGAAACGTCTCCCTAAGATAGTTGCTGACGAAGTAATTCATAGCCGAGTTTCGTGGTCTTGAACGTCTTGTTGCTGAATTTGGGGTTATGAGCTCGTTCGATTCTCTGAGTATCGATTTGATCCAGTTCCTGGCAGCGAATGTCCTAGAGCAGTTCAAGGAACGAACGCGGCAATGGTTCTAGCAGAGGGCTGTGGAGTCGGAAAAGTTTACTCTCTACAGGGAGCTCGACGCCTGAGTTAAGGTGGCAAATTGTGGACATTTTCTCGGCGAGATGGTTGTTTAAGCTCACAGGAGAACTACTGCATCTTAATGCGCGACCTTATCAAACGGAACGGAATGAAGAGTGTGCACTTTGCAACAGGCATGAGAGAGAAGACGTGCACCACTTCCTATGTCGCTGTCCAATTTTGACAGAGTTTAGAATGGACGCTTTCAAAAAGCCTGTACTCTCAAGGGATCAGGCTGTGGCTCTGCTGGATGATGACGGATGGCCTCAATTGGTGGTTTTTTGCAAGTCGGCTTGGCGCTACCGATTCATGTTAGTGAAGTAGTTCAATTTTTAACTTCTAGAAGTGGATTTTTACTTTTTATTTATTTTATATTTTTTTCACTATGGTTCTTCTTTAAATTTACAAGTTTTTGCTTATTTCGTTGTAAAATGCTAAAACCCACGACAGACGGTTAAAAAACCAAGTCGGTATTGTTTATTTTGTACCATCGAAATCTGTTTGAATTTATTTTACCAATAAACTTTTTTCTTCTTCTTCTAGATGAACTTTTGCCACACAACTACTTTACTAAATTTGCCACAGAGAGAGAAGAGTCAAATAAGGTCAGGACTTAATCAGAGACCTGGGCAAAAGGATGGGTAGCTTGGCATTCAACTCCCTGGGGTAGGGATGATTTTTGTTGAACAAGTATCGATATTTTGTACCGATACTGTATCGGAAGGTAGGTATTGATACTCCAAATATCGGTCAAGCAAAAAATCGATATTTATGGATATCGAGTATCGTTTTCAATATCAATTTTGGTTTATTATTCAATAATAAACCATTGTAATCGCTCTGGAAAAAAAAAAAATTCTAACCCCCCTGAAAATGTCATGGTTTACGTTTCAAAGGGTGTAGACTCCGAATCTGCAATAAAAAATTTTCCGTCCGTCCGCCGTACGCCGTACGCACGATTTCTCCCAAACGGCTGGAGCAAAAGATCTGAAATTTTCAGGAAAAATCCATCTTGGTCCGACGACGCCCCAATTCTTGAGCCAGCTCCCTCACTCAATTTAAACTGCCCTTTAAGGGATGTCAAAGTTTTGTAAAATCCCCAAAAACCTCAAAACAAGTCGAATCGGCCTAAATATTTACCTATTTGACGAACATACCATGAGGAATCGAATGAGACCCTCCCCACGTCCGTAGGTCAAACCATTCCCGATGTATGGCCCGATTTATGGTGCCAACATTTGCGTTTTTTGGTTTATTATTGTTTGTTTGTAACCTAGTGATGCCGATAGCGTCGAGTTGTAGTGGATTGTTGTTTGTAACCTAGTGATAGCCGATGTTGATACTTGTAGTTTATAGCCGATACACGGGTTGAAGCATTCTGATATGTATGAAACGCTGATGATATATAGGTAAATATTATTCAATATTATTACTGGGATAAATAAGTATTCTTTCTCTGGGGCTTATTAAAATTCTAACCCCCCTGAAAATTTCATGGTTTATGTTTTAAAGGGTGTAGAATCCGAATCTCCAATAAAAACGCTGCAAATTCTTTCACTGGGGTTTATTATTCAATTGGCTTGCGTTCATGATTTGAATTTCTACTAAGCTTTGGAGTGTGCGTGTTTCACAGGATAGAGCGATTATTGAATTTCAGGAGATATGCATGGAGCACGTAAATCTGTTCTCAACCAAAATACCTATTTGGATTGATCAGTTGATTATATTTGTGTACCTCCTGAAATTCAATAATCGCTCTATCCTGTGAAACACGCACACTCCAAAGCTTAGTATACATTCAAATCATGAACGCAAGCCAATTGAGTAATAAACCCCAGTGAAAGAATTTGCAGCGTTTTCAAAATTGAACTGTAAAAAACCTAATCGTATCTACTTAAACAGAACAGATCATGATGTTTTTTAACCTGTGAGAAGTAAGGTAACAGTAACAGTAGGTACTATAGCCGTAATATAGGCTCCTACTGCTGCCTTCCTACTTCTTGTTCTTTTCTTGTTTTCTTTCCGGTATTAAAGCCACTATCCTTTTACTTTCCAGATTCCATTACAAGTGTCCGAAGATTGATTGGTGAGTTTTTTGACAAGTAAGAAAATCAACCGAAGAAAAATATTAAAACCAATTCTTTTAAGCCAGTGAGAAAAAATTTGCCGATATTTCGAAATATCGGAATTTAAGTATTGATACTCGATATTATTGGAGGGCCCAGTATCGATACAAAAATATCGATACTCAACGGTAAAATATCGATGTTTTGAAATATCGGGTATCAATACCCTTCCCTACCCTGGGGATCAAACCACTGATGGCAGAGAGCGAGGATGCAGCCAAACTTACATAATCCGTTTCTTATCATTATCGTCTCAAGCCGTATCACGTTGTAACAGACGCAACGATATCGTCGCACGAAAATATCGGAAATAGAAAAAACGTGACTCGGTCTGAGGTTGACGTTTACACGTGACGAGCGGAAGACCGCGGAAAAAACGAGTTAAGAAGACCCGGCGCTGAGGAGGTGACGGCAAACTGTCGAAACGTGATAAAAAAAGGTAGAAGATGGATGAGTGAATGAGAGCTCCCCGCCACTGCTGCCACTACAAACCGGACTAATCGACCGAAAACACTTTTTTCCCGTTTTTTTTTTTCTTTTTAAAAAATCCCCCCCCCCCCCACTTCGAGTATCCGTCTTAAATGAAGGGTAACCCTTGCAAAAGTGTCAAAGAGAACTGAGCGCCTTCTCTTCCTCTCCCCTGCGCTATCCATACTAGTCCAACCCTTCTCTGAACACCTCATTACATCTTCACGATGAAATACAGCCATTAGTATAATTATTTTCTCCCATCTCTCTTCTCCCGTGTTCTTTTTTTTTTCGTCGAACTTTTTATTTATTTTTTTCTTTATCTCAACTTCCCTTCTAAACCTCCCTCCCTCCTCGCCGACCTTTTCCCGACAATCTCACAGAGAATTTAAATGTTTTTCGTTGAAAGATTAACGGGCACGACTTCTACAAAGAGGGAGTGGGCGGGTTTCTCTCGATTTAATTTTCTCTAAATCTCCGGATCTTTTACTTCCAGTTCTCTCGGCTCTAATCTACGACTTTTTCTTGCCCAACCGCTTTCCAACTACAAATCCCTGTTATGGCGGCGGAGGATGGTCAATGGCCCCCTAACAGGTCACAGAAATTCATACTTCGTCAATCTAGATCACTGGTAAAAACTCCAATAATAACGCTGTAAATGATCACACATTGGTTTACAATTTCAATTAAAATGATTAAATAATAACACGGTAGAAGTTATAATGAACTCAGCTTCGTAGCCAAAGAATTACTTTTGAAATATATCAGACAATATAGTTTCCTCCATCGCCCTAACTGAACTGACATTGCCGATAAATATAAAATCCTTTTTTGAACAGTAAATCTATCTAGACCGTGTTTTTTTAAAGTTATCTCTTCATAGGTGTAGTGAATTCCTTATGGGAGATTCACCACTATTTCTGCTTTTTCTCCTGAAGGGAGATCCTAGCTATATTTTCTTTTGCCACTTTTGGTCGCTAATAAAAATGGTGTGTGGTCAGGAGTCAGCGGACAAGTTGGTGGTACCGGTCCCTCGAGACTGCCGCACACAAATTTGTTGGCTGGAAGGGTTGAAATAGCGCACAAAATTGGTGGTATCAGAGGTGGCTGGAGAGAGGTATAGCGTACAAAGTTGGTGGTACCAGTCCCTCGAGACTGCAGCATCAATTTTGGTGGTTGTGGAGGTTTTCACGAAGAGGCGTTCCCAGTCCCTCCAGACTGCAGCACCTCAATCGTAAGGGAAGAGAAGGGAGACCTAACGGACCGAAGAAGAGTTATTACTCAAAGGCTTGAGGTTAGGTAAAGAGAACGCAGGATACAGTTTAGGCATATATGGCTTCCACCGACTGTGTCTCACCGGCTCGCAGGCCGAGTTTACGAGTATATAGTGGACGGAATATAGTGGGCGGTGCTACCTGTCGGCTTGGCCCTTCTTTTATTTGGGAATAATTCTTACAACACAAGGTGAGTTCTTGACAGCAGGCATACTCGTAGTGCTCACATTTAAAAACAGTTCAACACAGAAAACATTCCATAGTTTAGAAAAATATCCTCAAATTGAAAGACGCAAACTTTATCCTCATTAGTCATGTTAGTTAAAACGTTGTAGGTGGTGTGGGATTGAAGAATCCGATGATCGAGATGATAAGTTTGGTGCCTGGTGATTCTAACAGATCCCGCCACAACCACGAGAATGCATCATCCATACGGTTGACAAGTTGGAGTTTCCCCCTAGATTTAGGGTTTTTTTGTTGTTGAAAGTTTTTTTTTTTTTTTTTTAGGGGAAGAAATGTTTAAGGTTTTTTGTTAATAGGGATATTTTTATCATTTAAATGATTAACAGAAGTACAATCCAGTTCTTAGCGACCGTACAGACCCGACAGTTCCCCCCCCCCCCCCCTCAACACTCCTTCAACTAACCTTCGGGTGGGCTCTTTCCGCCCTTTGTTATCCCGGCATCACCACTTTTCTGTCCGCCCGAGGGGGTCATTCGTGTACCTGCCGCCACCCCCCCTCCCAGCCGTAGCTTTCATCTCTGTTTAATAGCTCTCCTCCTCTGAGCTAGAATCCCATATTTGTAGGTTGCATAGGCAATTTGTCATCTTCGGTACTTAAATGTGTCAAATTAATCATTTAAATGATATGGCTAAAGGGGTGTAGGGGAGGACTACTGTCCCATTTTACCTTATCGAGGGGAATTCCGTGATTTATTTAACCGATTGGTTTTTGTATGACGTGGCCATCAACGATGATATCAACCCAAACCGATTGAAAATGCGCCTAAAGAAGATCAGCATGCCCCACAACCAACCACCTGTTCTGTTATCATCTTAATGGAGTTATCATTTTGGCTATAATAACAACAAAGCTAGGGGTCTAGCCAGTCGTTATTTCAGGTGATTACTAGATCAGTCGAAGTTGAATTTTCGAAGTGAAGTCTGCGGTTTTCGTCGTATGCTCGCAGATAACTTGCGTATTGCGTCACGGCCTCATACAACTCAATTTCGAAATGAGGGTACCTCTTATGTCAATTTGCAACCCTTTGGTGATATGTCAAATGTTATGTGTCTGTCTTGGTCAATGAAGATATGTACGACCACTTCAACAGCAACATGGAAAGCGAAATCTAGACGGCGTTGGACTTGGGCTGTAATTCTGTCGTTTGATTTTCTAAGCTTTCGATTTTGCATAACACTTTGTGCATTCTATAATTATAACATACCTAAGCATTGTGCTATTATTTTTCGTGTCCGATCTATTAGTATTCTGCAATCCGGGCTATAATTCTGAGTGAGCGCTTCAGAGTGCTGGTTAGCCGACTCACTAGTATAAACGAACTTTTTTTCCGTGGTTTGTATGCATTCAGGGTTTTCTCGGACTTCTCTAATCGATTTAGGGTTTTTTATTTAAGGCTCAGGGGGTTTTGTGAACAAAGGATGTCACCCGTGGTCGTCCACCCTGAGAACTATCTTGACGATCTCAGAAGGTTCATTCTCGAAGCGGCGATTGAAGATAAATCTAACCCGAAAAATGGAAGAAAGAAATTGCCCTGATAGCTGCATATAATGTTCTGTCAACGGTAAACGAAGTTGACACCAATACTCCTCAGTTATTGATGTTGAACGTCACAACGTCAGTTCAGTCGTGTCATCTTAAATTCGAGACATAAGAATGTCGGAATATCTATTGGCATCTCCTTCAAATGTTGGCAACTTCAAACTTTGGAAATGGATAAGGTCAGAACTACCTGTAGGGGCTTTGAACTGTTGAACTTCCACTCTGGTCTTCCTTGAATGTTTTAAAAATAACTTCTCTCTCAAGAACTCAACAAGTTCAGTAGTTGTTAAACGCTGGTGAAGTGACCTCTTTTCTGTGATGTTGAATTCCAAGCAACCTTCTTAAAGAAGGTCAACTAGCAATTAAGAAATTACTTTCCTCGTAACTTCAGGAAAATTGGTAAGTCAATCGGAAAGGGAAGTCAGTATTCGTAAACTGGTTATGATTCCTTGTTGAAGACATGTTTATAGCTTGATTTTCTGTTTATAGTTGGTATTTCAATAAATAGAAGGAGGTGCCAATATTTTTCCGTGTTTTGGGCTGAAAATCCGGCTACTGGGCCTCCATGACACTATAGATGCTCTTTTTTCTTATTATTGAAAATGAAAACCAATTATAAGAACGTCGGAAACTTTCGAAATGACACTGATGATTTTCTTTGTGTTGTTTTGGTTTATTATTAAAAAATAAACCATTGTAATCGCTCTTAAAAAAAAATGTCTAACCCCCCCCTGAAAATTTCATGGTTTACGTTTCAAAGGGTGTAGAATCCAAATCTGCAATACAAATTTTTCCGTCCTCCGCCGTACGCACGATTTCTCCCAAACAGCTGGAGCAAAAAATCTGAAATTTTCAGGAAAAATCGATATTGGTCCGACAACGCCCAATTCTATGGCCAGCTCTCTCACTTGATTTAAAGTGCCCTTTAAGGGTTGTCAAAGTTTTGTAAAATCCCTGAAACCCTCAAAAAAGTCAAGGCGCCCTAAATATGGACTTTTTTGAAGAACTTTCCATGAGGAATCGAATGAGCCCCTCCCCAGGTCCGTAGCTCAAATCATTCCCGATGGATGGTGCCAACATTGCATCCAAATTCAGTACATCACTAGGTTACTGCGATCAAAACAAAAACAACGGCCTTATTTTTTTGTTTTGATCGCAGTAACCTAGTGATGTAGTGAATGTGGATACTGGAGTGAACTCCTAAAAGGATTTATAGCCGATACACGGGTGGAAGCATTCTGATATGCATGAAACGCTGGCAATTCTTTCACTGCGGTTTATTATTCAATCTTATTCATGATTTGAATTCCTACTAAGCTTTGGAGTACGCGTGTTTCAAAGGTGATAGAGCGATTATTGAATTTCAGGAGATATGCATAGACCATGTAAATCGGTTCTCAACCAAAAGACCTATTTGGATTGATCAGTTGATCATATTTGTGTGCCTCCTCTACATCAGTCTACCTCTGGGTACATCGTTTAAATGTGGATTTGAGGAAGTTTTAACGCAATACGAGTGCTGAAGTGACTTGATGAATTATAGATGTTTTATAGATCTTTTTATTGTGGGGGGGTATCGAGGTTCAATAAAAAACGCTGCAAATTCCTTCACTGGGGTTCATTATTCAATTTCATTCATTTGGCTTTCATTCATAATTTGTTTTTCTACTAAGCTTTGAACTGTGCGTGTTTCACAGGTGATAGAGTGATTATTAAATTTCAGGAGATATGCATCGAGCATTTAAATCGGTTCTCAACCAAAATACTTATTTGGATTGATCAGTTTATAATTTTTGTGTGCCTCCTGAAATTCAATAATTATAATCGCTCTATCACCTGTGAAACACGCACACTCCAAAGCTTAGTAGAAATTCAAATCATGAATTCAAGCCTAATTAATGTAATTGAATAATAAACCCCAGTGAAAGAATTTGCAGCGGTTTTGAATGAATTGCATGACTTCAGAACGCATTACCACTCTTTCCCAAGAATGTCTTCCCACCCTGGATGAATTTATCTTGGAAATAGTTTAATAAGAAATCGATGAATTGCGTGAAACGTTATTCTTTCGACCGGATTCTTGGAATTTCAATACAACAGGGGGATCATTGGGTATTCCGAATGTACCTAGCGATTGAATCAGATGAACAGAAAACAGCTCGCGGCGCAAGATGGTGTTCGCTTTTTTTCCGGCGTAGTTCGCGAGAGAACCGAACGGAAAAGGAAAAGAAAAGAGGCGTTCGCCGAACGGCGTAAAGATATGAGCGGGACACGCCGCGTCACGTGAATACAAAATAGAACTTACGTATACATAAGTAATGTGGGAGTTAGAGCCAGGCACGTAAGGCTTTTCCGTTACAAAAGATTTGTAGCTCCTCAGGCTCGTCTGGTATGGGAAATCGTTCGCTTCGAAAGTGATGTTCCAGTGAAAACTTGGTTGTTGCTGTCATTCACAGAAAACCAAGTGCCTTCAATGATGAGTGTCCCCTAAAACGACCCTCACGCTGTTTAATCGATACTTATGGGCTAACAACATTTATCTTTTGACATATACATAGATATACATAAGACATGTATTTTAGCTGTGATGGGTAATATCCATCCAACCATATTATGGTTAGTTGGCCCTGCCCGATTTTAGAGTCCGTCGCCTTGGGAGATGAATCAGACGTTTTCAAGCGCCTGAGGTCATCCTCTGAGCGTGGCGGAGCATTAAATCCGCATTCAGCCTAATGGAAGGGGCAACTATACCATTCAATTACCTCACATGCTTGAGTTTTTTTCGTGCAAGCGATTAACATTTTGTTTGCCAATTACTACGAATCAACTAGAAACATACAAAAAAAAAACCACTGTCCCAAAAATTATTTTTCTCTCTCTCTCTCTCTCTCTCTCTCTCTCTCTCTCTCTCTCTCTCTCTCTCTCTCTCTCTCTCTCTCTCTCTCTCTCTCTCTCTCCTCTTACCTGACTTCGGTTCCAGTGACAAGGAAATATCGGTGAAAAATATCGGTGACAGAGAGTGGAAATGAATGAAATGTGGCACTGTCACCGTTTTGCCGTGTGATATTCGTTGACGCGGTGACAGAGACCGTAAGTAGATATCCGACATGAGATTCAGTGACTGAAGCCAGAGCAGAAACTGCGGTACCCGTTCCAAACCCTCGCCTGCTCATAGTAGAACATTGTGTTGGAATCCAGCGCAGTCACCGAAGTATCTGTCACTGCTTTTTCCAGTTCCTTATCACCGATATATCGGTGACAAACCCATATCGGTGACTTTGTCACCGGTACAGAAATATCGAACATCTCTAGTTTCGAGTACGCTTCCTGTATCCAACTTGCTCGTTGAACCCGTTTACTGAAGGTCGTTGATGGCTTTGTTAACTGAAGCACACTACGTAACCATCCTAACTAAACATCCAGGATTATAATGGTGTACAGTTGGCTTTATGGGCCGTATGGAAAGAGGCGTGGAAGTGTAGGGAGACAAGGGATCGACCCTCAACCCTTGTTTATTTAATGTTCAACCCATATGGGGGCGCATAAAAAACTGGATCACAGAGGTACTTACGGGGCCACGAGGAAGGGGAGGCATTCCGTTCAAGGAACGGAAGCGAAAATCGTTATACGGGCCGATGGATGTGGAAAGAGCGGCGGAGTATTATCGGACAACCGGCGAGGGAGTAATGCAGTGGAGAGAAGAACTCAGACATCTCCCTTTTGTGCTCAAGAATTTCGATATGTCGAATGATGGAGTGCGCTTATCCAACGCTAGAGTGGCTCTGTGAGAAGAATTGACCTACCTACGTGGGAGGTGAGGAGGGAGTAGGAGAGGATTGCCTTTCCTAGCACCGGATTCCATCTTAGCGCTGTTGCCCCCATTTCCTAAGGTTTCCACTCTTATCCGTTTCTCTCTCTCTCTTGCACTTGTACGCTGTAATATAACGACCCTTATATATTTGCCGAGCTCGAGACTATGAATAGCGCTCCGTGTAAAGATATCCCGTAAACTTCACCCTTCGGATAGTAGGTAAGCAAATCTTTCGAGGTAGTGTTATTGTACGTGACATTCCAATAATACTGTGTATCCAAGAATAAATGCAATATATTCAGAATTGCAATAGCTGTAATACGAACCGTGATATTGACTTTGAACTCCTTCCAGATATAACTTTATTGAACTTTCTCAGTCGATTTTGAGTATCTTCCGGAACATTGCCGCCGTTCAATAGACCGTTTCTTGTGACCTTTCGGTAGAACTGTTACAGAACTGACATCCATAATAATGTGTGGGTGACTTGCCTGTGAAGGGCACTCGGGTTACCCGACTTTCGTCTTAGTTTATTAGAAAAAAACGCTGCAAATTCTTTCACTGGGGTTTATTATTCAATTGACTTGCGTTCATGATTGGAATTGCCACTAAGCTTTGGAGTGTGCGTGTTTCACAGGATAGAGCTAATATTGAATTTCAGGAGGCACATAAATATGATCAACTGATCAATCCAAATAGGTATTTTGGTTGAGAACATATTTACGTGCTCCATGCATATCTCCTGAAATTCAATAATCGCTCTATCCTGTGAAACACGCACACTCCAAAGCTTAGTAGAAATTCAAATCATGAACGCAAGGCAATTGAATAATAAACTCCAGTGAAAGAATACTTATTTACCCCAGTAATAATATTGAATAATAAACCCCAGTAATAATATTGAATAATATTTACCTATATATTATCAGCGATTCATGCTTATCAGAATGCTTCAACCCATGCATCGGCTATAAACTAGAAGTATCCACATCGGCTATCACTCCAGTATCCACATTCACTACTACTCGATGCTATCGTCATCACTAGTTTACAAACCATAAATCGGGAATGGTTTGACCTACGGACCTGGGGAGGGGCTCATTCGATTCCTCATGGTATGTTCTTAAAACTAAGTTTACATTTAGGCCGTCTTGACTTGCTTTGAGGTTTTTAGGGATTTTACAAAACTTTGACAGCCCTTAAAGAGCACTTTAAATTGAGTGGGAGAGCTGGCTCAAGAATTGGGGCGTCGTCGGATCAAGATGGATTTTTCCTGAAAATTTCAGATCTTTTCCTCCAGCCGTTTGGGAGAAATCGTGCGTACGGCGGACGGACGGAAAAATTTTATTGCAGATTCGGATTCTACACCCTTTGAAACGTAAACCATGAAATTTTTAAGGGGGTTTGAATTTTTTTTCCCAGAGCGATTACAATGGTTTATTATTGAATAATAAACCAAAAAACAATATGCTCAACTTTCAAAAACTTTGATTTTGCAATATTTTGGTGCCATCCCAAGTTTTCACGAAAAGTCATTAATACCTGAGACTTGGGGACTCGTTCGTTTTGTATCATTAGGCTGTAATTAGCTCAGGTGCCGCTGATCCTCGGGACCCTTACGAGTCTATCGGACAAAAATCTCCGCTTAGCGGTAGAGGGTTAAAGAGACTTTAATTGGTATTACCATTATTAAGGCTTCAGCCTTAATAATGCTTCGACTCCCCCATTAGAGAGATGTCAGTGGGAAGGTAGTCGGCAGGGCTGTAGAGGTGGTACTGTGTTTCGTCCTCTGCCAGCCAGGAACTCATCTAATGGATTCTTGATGGTTGCAGTTTTCCCTTTGAAAGCTCCTCCCGGCCCCGCCGGATAAAACGTAATCAGGCGAAATTGGACTCGGGAGGAAATTTTCTGAGTCACCTCCTCAGCGTTTGATTGCTCCCGCGACAACTCAACCCTTAAAAGCCTCCCGCAAATAACCCGTATTTCAGAATGAAATTTGAAGCTCTTCCCCATTGTACGAGCGGGCTCCACTTTGTATTCTACACCCTTTGAAACGAAAATTATGCAAATTTTAGTCGGGGTTAGAATTTTTTTTCAAGAGCGATTACAATGGTTTAAACACGCACACTCCAAAGCTTAGAAGAAATTCAAATCATGAACGCAAGCCAATTGAATAACAAACCCCAGTGAAAGAATTTGCAGCGTTTTCAAAACTGCATTCCGTTCCTTTAAATTAGAACTCTTCATTGAGCAATGAGTCTTTTCCCCTCCTGATTGTTGAAATGTTATTTTTTTTTTATAAACAAAACACTAAAAAATGTCCGTCCATGTTTTTGTTGGCATCACATTCTGTCAAGCCTAAAATAGAAAAACAAAGGGCATTTGAAAAGACCAGAAAATCAACGAACGAGTCTCCAAGCCTTATTCCTTGGCCAATTTCCGTAAAAACTTGAAATAGCTGGAAATTGGGCCTCAAAATAATGAAAAATGAAAGTTTTGGAAAGTGCAGCACATTTTTTTGAAACTGGAAATCTACTTCTTGAAATTTTAGCCTTTCCTTTGCTCGAAGCCCACAAATCTAATAATCAGTTTCATAAGGGATTTTTTAAAATAGTTTTTAAATTGCAAGCTGGAGTCGAATTAAGACTTTAGACAACATCATTTTACGGGAAAAGTCCCGTTTTATTCTCCAGGAGCTCAACAAAGTTCACAGATTTGAATTAATGCTAATGACGTCTTAAGCCACAGTGGCAATCCCGTCACGGATTTGTGAAATCCCTTGGCTACCATACAAATAGTCGGTAGATTACCACAGCGTACGTTCAAAGTAGCTATTTTGTTGCCTCGAATGTTGTAAAGGCTGTCAACAGTCAAGACAATTAAAAACTAGGATTAATAGGATACTAGTTATTTGAAGATAATGGTTAGGAAAAGTTGGCCTCTTGGACGCCAAAAATCCGTAGGTTTGACACTAGCATACATGGTGGCATCTAGTTGAAGTTAATGTTCTAGCGTCTTTGTTCTGCTACTTGAAGTGTATGTTTTAGCGCAAAATATTGAAACATTAATTATTTTCAAATCCCTGAAGGTTTATTGTAGTAGATTAAAACGCTTGTACAAACTAGATCAAAACTAGTATTTCACGCCTCTGAATGAGATTCCACTGGAAAATTTGAATTTTCTTCCACACTTATACACCCATTCGCTCAAAATATCGATTTTTTTAAACGAAAAATTTGATTTTGGTTACACTATTTTCAATAACAAAATCCGCCAGTCCGCCGTCTTACTTGACAGCTAAACGAAATGAACATAGGTAGATCACAAAAAAATCACATTTGGGGTCTAGTTGTGATCACATTGTGTCGATTCTAGAGCACAAACAAAGGGCAGAAACATTAAAAAACTAGAATATCGATAACAATGGAAATAGTACTTTTATGTTCGTTATTGATAAACACCGCTTCAATGACTCGAATGAGCCAAGTTGGATCGCTTTACGTTCATCCGTTGGCTTTCTCTAACTGCTACAAATTTAACAAAAAATTCAACATAAATGCGAATATGAACGAGTCTAAACACAGTGAAGTCGCCCGTGAAGCTGTTCCATTCTAGGGTTTCATCATCAGTGTCGATAATAGTATAACCAACCATTCTAGAATAAAATTTGTAGGTATTTAGGTATCAGCTTTTTCCGTTTAAAGGGACTAGTATGAAGCTGAACGAATCAAAATCAGCCCACATCAACTTCACTAACCTAAAAGTCCCAATCTTGGATGTTGAGATCAATTCGAATAAAATACCGCATACTGAAGCAGTTAAATACTTGCGTTTGACACTTGACTCCAAATTAAACTGGAATAAACACATATAAAAGAAGAAAGAAGAACTTTAACAAGTACAGAAGGATGTATTGGCTAATGGGAAGGAATTCCCATCTCTCTCTTCACAACAAACTGCTCATATATAAGCAGATCCTTCTCCCTATTTGGCCTATGGGATACAGATCTGGGGCTGTTCCAAGAAATCAAATATTAAGAAAATCCAAATCTCTCAGAATAAATACTGAGAAGTATAGTTGGAGCCCCTTGGTACATACGAAACGATGATATTCACCAAGATTTGAGGATGGGGACAGTCTATGAAATTATTGAGAAATACGCAAGGAAGCATGTACATCACCTCCACAAACATGAGAACCCGGAGATGCTCTACGTTTTGGACAACGAAGGTGAAATCCGACGTCTCTAGAGAAACAAACCACTGGATTTAGTTGTGCTGCGTGAATAGAAGTGCAATCGAACTCAGTGCTATTTAATTCAGCTATATAATAAAGGGCTAGATTTTGCTGTAAACCTACCTTCTTGGAGTGTACCTGTTACTGATATGTAAAATTGCTAGATGAAATGTATTTGATTTTTCAGTTGCAGTTAATAAATCACGAAAAAAAGAGACTAGTAAACTTTGATGTCCACGGAGGTATTATACCATCATTACTTCGTCATATAATACGTTTCGCTTAATGAGATTTACATAAAATTTTAATTCTTTAAAGCATTGAAACCACTGGAAGTGCCTTGTTGTATTTTCATCAAGATTGGTCTCTGTGAGAACCTGGCAAATGCGGAAAACGAGTTGGCTTAACGAGAAAAAACAAAGACTCGTGTTCATAAATAATATTATTACATAGGTATTCCAATGGCCACGGGATTTGCATAATGGATAAAGAATTAAATCATATCACATCGTATAGAACCAGATGTGCAGTCGGTGAAACATGCGAGATGGGGAACGTTGACCAAGCGTCAGAAAGTAGAATTAAATGAAAACAACGATGGATCATTGAACGAAATGTGTTGCACATAATTTAGAAACTATAAAGACCGAATGTAATGATAAAATTAATTAAATAATAATAATAATAATTTTAATTAATAGTAATTATTACTATATGAATCTACAGACAATTGATACTCATCTCGACGATAAAACTGTATTGTTGATAATAATCAAGTATGTAGAATATCATACATATAACTGCTTCTGAACGAATGACAGTTCATTATCAGAGATCGTGATTACTCATAAAAATTGTGATTGCCTCGTTTTTTAATATAATTATAATTGTTTCCTATAGCAATTCCTGTTTGTATTACCTGCTCTTAAGGCTCGTTTGGGCTTATAAAGCCCAGCGTATTGCTCCATCAAGTTGAGAAGGCAATGAAATATTCCGAAACAAGTGTTTTAAAAAGTGTGGTAAAGCCACTTTGGTATTTTAGCAATGGTTTACATAACCCTGAACTACAAACTGGGAGCATGAACGAGGTCATCGAGTAGCAGGCTGTGATCTCCATCTGAAATCCCCGGCAGGCTGTGAGTCATAAGTTGTGTTCTCTGTTAAGTTTTTCCAATGTTTAACTTATTCTTTTTTATTTTTAGTTCACTTATTTTTTCTTTATTACCTCCATCCACGGGCTATTTTCGTAACTAGGTTTGTGAGCTGAATGTACCCGGTAAGTGGAAATTCACTTGGACTTATTGATCCAAGTGAATTTTAAGGCTCCAAACCGCTCTTCGAACTCGCCAACTTATGAAGCAGTGTGATTGTGTAGTAACTATCATACGAATCGAGTGATAAGGTTCCATAACGTTTCTTTAATAATGTCAAATGAATATACGTAAGTGTAACTTGCACTAATTGCCAGAGTCCCCTTGCACGGTATCTGCTCACAGAAGAATGCAGGTTAAACTAGCTTTACTAATAAAAGATGTCGATGCCTGAGTTTGTAACATAACTCACAATCTGAGACACACTGGTGGGGTACAAGTCCTCAGTGTTGCAGTCTCTACCCCTAAGCACCCTGGACGATTTGGCCATAGCCACCGTTGGAAAAGTAGGTAGATAGATAGATAGTTTACATCATTTTTACATGTTACATTCTACAATTGAATAATAACTGATGACCGAGCTGGATAGTGTAACACTGTGGCCCAGGTACTGTATGGCTGATCAAACTTCCGGAGAGAACAACGCTGCTCCAGTTTATTCCAGTTCCTCACTTTCAATCTGCGATCCTCGCATGTCACGTATCGGAGGATCCCTTGTGAAGTGCAACCAGCTCAGGGAATACAATCCCTTTTCCAAGAATGTGACATATTTTCACTGTGACCCTTCCCAGAAATCCACCACCTTCCCAATAATCTAGCAACTTTCCAACACTCCTCCACTGGCAGATTATGCCTTTAACTATCTCACAGGGATTATTATCGCGATCCTCCAAACCTGTTCTCGATACCCATTTTTGAACCTGACATTTGCAAACCAACATGCAGAAATCAAACACAATGAAGCTTACGTCTCATCCTCATGCATTTCTGTCATTCCTCTTCTCCTCCCTTTTTCCACATTTCTTATTTTTCAAATCACAAACGTTACCTACTTTCTCGAGTTCGAGGGCAGTTGCATTTTTCTTTTTCGAGTTGCGTAAAACCGGTGCGATTTTTCTGTAGACGAAGTTCCAGATTATCGGTGATCACTTTAGTCCGATACAAAAGAAACTAATGAACTTTTGAGCAACGATCAGCGTACTAGCAACGGCCTGTATGCGAGTCATATCAGTAAATTGCTTGTGTTTCTAGCGCTGTCTCCTGATTATTCAGGTAGTGGAATCGACGCTCAAGCGCTGACTGGTTAATCGAACGGGGACTAGGGGCTAATTACAGTAAAGCCTGAGTGATTATTCAGAGATCATTGATTTGAGCGAGTTACAGCGCGAGACAGCTGAGTTGTCAATTTCGTTGTACGTAACGAAGGTCGGCAGGCTCCTCATCATGATAATTGCGGCAACAACTATCTGATTCAACGTCCCAAACTTGCGGTTGTATACATAATTTTTCTGATTTGGCTCAAAATGGAATAGTATACGAGCCGACGGTAAAAAAAATGACTTATTTCACAGTAGGAGTGTCATATACAGCATTTCCAAGTCTAATTCAACCTTTTCCTAGAAGCCGTTTAAAAAAATGTAATCTGTAGATTAAAATTTTTAAAAGACACTCGCCTACTGCTCCTAAAATCCTTAATTTGTGCTTTCAATTATAATGAAATCCCAAGCGGGTGATCACATGTACGAGTGGGTTCAAGAAATGTGATGCGTTAGGAAGCTGACCTTGGCGCCCCCTCGAAATGAAAGATATGTTTTGAGCAGAAGCAAGTCTGTCATCTCAACATACTCACTTGTGGTATAGCTACTCAACTGAATGCAACTCATCGCAATCAATCGTAAATAAACACAAACAACAGCCGTCTATCGGCTCTTCAATTGTCTTGACTTTGGCCGGACAGCGTAGAAATGCCAAAGACTCTGTTCACAAACGAACGGGTTTATGCATCCTACAAAACTAACGCAAATCGTCACTTGAGAGTTCTGGCGTTGTCACCATTCGATCCAGCGAGAAAAATTACGTATATCCCGCCTCCAACCTTTTTTCGTCGAGACTTTTGAAAAACCTCAATTTTAAGAGAAAACACGCTTTTTTCTGCAGTTAAACACCATTTCCTCAACTAAAAATATTTTTAAAAACCAAAACTACTACGCCGTTAGAAAGCTGACATTTCGGCGCACGTTTTACCAAGCCTGCACAGTTCTGCGTCAAGCATTAATGGGGTTTCTAGGCGAGATGAAAAACAGGCGATTCAAGATTTTGACAAAACTGCCATTTTGCGCAGCAATTGCACATCTTCAGCAGCACATCAAACAGATAGAAAATTTGACGCTCTTTCCAACGGTATCGTCAAATTTGAGCTATCTCTAAAATTGATGGAGTTATGACAAATTTAATGACATAAGATCGAAAACACGAAAAAAATCTTGAATCGTGAATAACTCGGAAACGAGGCTTCTGGCAGAAAATTGTTTGGAGACATTTTTGGTCGGAAATGAGTTGTAAAACACGTAGGAGTCGGGTTATGCATAACTCCTGGGAAGCTCTGTATAATAGTGTTTTGAGAGATCCAGCTACTGACACCTAAAACTGTACCTACATCATCTCCTAAAATCATCTGACTGCAGCCTCGTTGCATAACTGAAGTAGATCATTTTCCAAAATTTTTACATCTGGAAAATGGAAAAATCTTAGCTTCTGCAACTCAAGCATGACACTTTAGACCCAAAACAAGCCAAAAACGAGTTGGGAAAAAATGGCACATAAGTCGATTTTGCAATGGTACCCTTTAATTATATGTCGGAGATCTTTGCAGAAGGGTCTCTAACCATTGAATAATTAACCTTCGTGCAATAATATGCAGTATTGTTTTTCATTAATTGAAACATAAACAGGTTAGTTTATACACCTACACTCCGTTAGTAACGAAGCACATAGGTGATGGAGTGTTTATTTCTTCTGTTGTTGTTATTGTGACGTACGCGTGTCTCTCTAATGCAAATATTAGCTTGAGTTGAAGGAAATGGGTCAGGTCATCTGTGAAAGAGAGGAGTCGAGGGAGCAGAAAGGTCACTCCCGCAACGAAGCTGTTTCATTCCTTGATGACCTTCAACTCGGTTTAACTGCGCCCTTCTGACCTTCAGCACGCCTCACTGCCATCCTCCCTGCCAATAAAAACCCGGACGAAGATACGTTCAGGTCATATGGCAGGGGATACGAGAGCGGACCAATGTGTAAATGTTTGGTGATCAGTAGAATTTGGGTGTGTGGTCAAACAGCAATATTCCAACAAAACATTCGCAAAACTTCACCCAACTACCGTTTAAGCCTCCAGCCAGAGGTTGGGAGATCTGAACATTGTGAAAGTGCTTGGTGATCAGTAAAGTTTGTGATTGCGGCCAAACAGAAACATTCTGGTAAAATTTAACGCTTAGTTAGTTGACCCTTTCCGATTCTTGAATCTGTCGCCTTGGGAGATGAATCGGACGCCTTCAAGCGTCTTCTTAGCGTGGCGGGCATTACCGCATTCAGCTCAATGGAAGGGGCAATACCATTTCATCACCTCACAGGCGTGCGGCCAAACATCAATATTTCAGCGAAACGTTCGCAAAACTTGATGCAAGAATCGATCATAATAGACTACTATGACCCATAGATTTGTACATGCCAGAAGCCAGAGGTTGGGAGACCTACAAAATCTGACAAGGTATAAATTAACGGATTCGGATTGAAACTTGTTTTGAAGGTTGTCAATGAGATATGATGACGAAATCTCATAATTTCAGACCGATCATTTGGAGTTTCTCAGTGTTGGATTGAAAAGTACATAAAACAATTCTTTAGAAACTTTGAAAAGTCTTATTTTTATCTGAGCCTTAATTTTAATCTGAGAGTCATATGATGCATTCAGCCAACTGAACTGTTTATTTCCACTATCCGCCACTAAAGTAATAATTACTCTAATTATTGTATCGTTTGATTTCAATACTTGTTTAATATTGACTAGAGTGAGGGTCATGTGAAATAAACTGTTCCAAGATTTTTAAAAAAAAAATCTAGTTTTGGGATAATATTGAGTTTGTACAACCCTAATGAACCCAAAATGTCCCTCGCAATCACCTGGCATTTTCAGTAAGTAGGTACACTTCCATAAGATAAATGAAAAATTAGTTCCGAATCAGAAACGTTTATTGTCAGGTTTAACAAATATAAAGCAAAACGTTTGAGCTAAGGAGGAGATATTTGCTTGATGTTGACATTATCGGATTGATGAGTAGAACTATTTAAATTAAGATCATTATGGGGGTTTACCATTTATCTTGTTCACCGGTATAACGGACGTGTTAAGCGATAAATTACCATCTAATGCTCCCAGTTGAAGGCGGTAAAGGCAGTGCGACGTCGCCTGCGGTACTTTACACCTTTGCATAAATTTGGCCGGCCCAGTTCATTTGGCGACTGAAGGGTTTAAGGGTTCGACCCCCGGGAAGGAGTCAGTATTCCGGATGCGGCGCACAGCTGTAGGACCAGCATGAATAACAAGGTCTGATTGCAATAACCGTCGGTTTACTTTACGAGGAGATTGCCAAGGGGTCTTGGAAACTAAATGTAATTAAGTGGGAGCCAACGGCCTAAAGAGGGGTTGGAAGTAGGAATCAATGCCGGTAACATGGGTTGTTGTGCTGGCTTAGGAGGCCTAAGGGGAAGTTACGTTTCGTAAGATCTGCCGAGTCTATCTTGCCAGTCTGAGAGATCCTTTAATATGAATGGTCCAAGTTTTCGAAAGATTTCATTATTAGCTCTTGGTTAACCACATATCTCTATACTGAAATGCTCCAAATTTTGATCATTTTGCAGATTTAGACAATTTTTTGCTAGAAAGGGGTCTTCGTGGTTTGAATATAATGGGCAGCCATGATGTTTCATCTATACAGTACGCAGATGACCTGGTTCTTCTAAGTTATAGCAACGCTGAAATGAGAAAGATTCTGGAAGCGCTCGATTTGTACTGCAGGGAGAATTTTTTTAAAATAAATCACAATAAATCTGGCATTGTGGTATTTAGAAAGCATGGACGCCTGCGTGGTAGTTATAGGTTCATGTGTGGCGAGATGGAGATCCCACATTCTTATACCTACCTTGGAGTTAGCTTCTCTAGCTCAGCACTGCCTACGAATCACGTGGAGGGTTGTGTGAAGAGGGGAGAGACAGCCACCAGGGCGTTGTTACCTATGTTATATAAGGCTCGTGGGGGACCTTTCTCATCGTGGCGTAGGGTTGTAGAGTCTTTGGTTCTATCATCTTCTCTATATGCCGTTGAGGCTTGGGGCGTTGGGCAGAGCGAGGCACTCGATAAAATCCAGATAAGAGCATATAAGACAATCATGTTCCTCCCCAATAATGAGTGATTATCTGGTGAGAGAAGAATGAGGAGTGCCCCATCTTGAGGTGAAAATAATGAAGCTGGCCCTAAACTGGTGGACTAAATTATGCAAAATGGAAGACACCAGGTACCCCAAGCTCTGCCTCCGTCGTCTTCTCACTATTCATAGGTCAGAGGGCGATACCCGTTATAACTGGGCCACCCAAATGGCAGTAGCATTTGAAAAGTATAATGAGTCAAGAATATGGGAAGAGCAGGACAATCTGAATTTCGACGTTGAAAGTTTTTTGGAGAGGGTGCGGCTGTTCTGGAAGGGCGCGGATGGAGAACGTGTAGAGAGGTCGACCTTCAGCCCAATCTATAGGTTGCTGCCCAGCACAGAGGATCCTCCTTTTTATTTGAACTCCGACTTGGGAATCCAAATGAAAAGACTGATCATCCAAGCAAGACTAACCGGAGTATACGCAGCAAAACTTAGTATCACAGGATTCGTTGTGAAATTTAAAGGTGACGATGAGTGTCCAATGTGTAACACTGGAGAGTTGGACTCGGTGTTTCACTTCTTGGGAGACTGTCCTGTCCTCCGTGGTGAAAGATTCTCCTTTTTCCTGAAAAACGCTCTATCCTTCGATGATTTATCCTCTCCACTGTCAGCTACAGACCTGTTATCGTGTAAACGAATTTTCTATTTTCTGGTAAATATAATTAAATCCAGAGTGTTTTTTTTAAATGAGGGATTCCTTCATTAATAGTAAATGGCTTTATGTAACAATAGATGAGAGAAGCTGCATTTATTCTTAATTATTAATTTTTATGTACATCTATCTGGTTTCGAGAAAACTTTATTTTATACTTTGGTCATATTTAGGTTCTTTTCATTTTTTCATCTTTTTCTTTTAAAATTATTTCTATAAATTATTTTTCATTATATATCTGTAAATTGAATATGTAAATCGTATATGTCAACCTTGTAACGCCGGAAGGCCTATACAATTAAATAATTTCATTTCAATTTTGATCATTTTCGAAGATACCAAACGATAATATGATTTGAGTGATTGATTGGCCAACCAATCACGTTAATAAAAGTTTGAACATTTCAGACGTTTAACTTATAATTCATATCGTTATGCACTCGAGCAGTTTGATGATTACAATAAGGTTTCAAGTAGGTGTACATTTCGAATTACCCCAGAACCTGGTCAAAAAATGGCATATGGAATTTAGTTGTTACTGAGCTCCTGAATTTTTATAATCAACAACTAACTTGTAATGAACCTAAGTGCAGTTCAAACGTTGAACAAAGAAAAAGTTCCTTAAGCTTTCATGAAAAGTGCTGAAAATCGAACATTTTTCGGGAAATGCATTCTGAGTTAGTGGGAATGGCCGAAAAACGAAAAAGTTCCCGTTGTACAGCATGATCGTTTGTGCGAATTTCCCAAATCATCATAGTACATTTAAATTGAAATAAATTTACCTATTCTGAATAATATTCTTTCATTTAAAGGATACTGAATTTTTATACTTTATTTGTTGCATTTTATATAAATTTTTTAGCACATTTAATTAAAAAATGAATTAATATTTTCAGCAGAAATTTGAGCTTCAATTTTTAAATGACCTATTTCAATAATTGACATCCGGATATGAAATGGTTGGGGAACATCGGGAATGGTTTGAGCTATAGACCTGGGGAGGGGCTCATTCGATTCCTCATGGAAAGTTCTTCAAAAAAAAGTCCACATTTAGGCCGCCTTGGTTTTTTCGGAGGTTTTTAGGGATTTTACAAAACTTCGACCACCCTTAAAGGGCACTTTAAATTAAGTGAGAGAGCTAAAGAATCGGGGTAGTTGTCGGACCAACATTGGTTTTTCCTGAAAATTTCAGATTTTTTGCTCCAGCCGTTTAGAAGAAAACGTGCGTACGGCGGAAGGAAGGAAAAATTTTTGTTGCAGATTTGGATTCCATACCCTTTGAAACGTAAACCATGAAATTTTCAGGGGGGCTCACAATTTTTTTTTTTCAATGGTTTATTATTGATAATCAACCAAAAGGATCGTTTCAGGTTCTCAGATACCGATTTCAAAATTTTTTCCATGCCGAAAAGTCGGCTCATTCAAAAATTGAGCATCCAAGCCCTTCTGCGCCGAGTTTGGATGGGAAAGTTTTTTCTTTCCATCAAATCATATAACCAGCACATTAAAAGTTCACTTTTTTCATAATATTATCCAACTGTTTTTAGCAGGTAGTTATCAGGAGCCCAGACTCGCTTCTTCCTCCTGCAGAGAGCAGATTGACATATTGTGTTCAACGTCTTCCATCCCATCCTCATTAAACTCAAACAAAACAAAAGGTAGTTTCAGTGGGATCTAGCATGAAGAAACTGTTGATCTGTCCGTGCCCTGTTCTGACTCTCAGGAATCTCGCCATTGCAGGTTTAATTTTATAAATTTAGGTCTGGATGCCAGTTTATCCATAACCTGGAAATGGTGGGCTCCTTAGTGAGCGGACTCTACCTCGTATGTTTACTACCATTCGCCCATCATAAGAGTTTTGACTGCCATGGAGGCATTTGGAATTGGGACTGAAAACCAGGCGGAATCTGTATAAGCTAAGGTGGTCCCCGTTCATTCCCAGAAATCCACTTCGCCCCCTGCGTCATTTCCCGAAAAGTTTCCAACTTAGCAATTTCACCCACTCACCCTCCTCCCAACCGGTCCCTATTTCCATCCCTTCACACAAGAATGACAATCATTTGCCCTAAAAGCGCTCCCCATTGACTTTCCATCGGCCTTCGGCCACAACTCTCGCCCTCTTTTCCCGTCTAACGAATTATTCTTTCTCGAGAAAGCGCCATTAGGGCGTTTCCAAAAAGGGGGACTTCCGGACCTCCCTTCCCCCGAAAAGGGCCCGGTCGGAGGGCGTCTGGGGCCACCACTCAATATTTGTTTAAATGAGAGAAAGTTGGGATAAAGTGGAAAAGGTCGGGAGAGCTATTTCATTTCCTCAATTCATTAAACTAAATGGATTGGTTCTTCGTCCGCAGAAATCCCCCTTTCTGGGGAGGACGGAGCTTAAAGTAAAATTGGACTCGTTTTTTAGCTGATACAGATAATTCAGACATTAACTTTACTCTAACCATAGCCCTCTCGTTCGTTCCTTATTCAGCCGTTACCGGTTTACTATTCCCAATAATGAACCTTTTTAATCAACTACGGAAACTTTGTAAATAATTACACAAAGGTTGACACAGGGATCCATTCATGTGTGGTAAATTACCTAAATGTGGCCTTGCGCCTCCTTATCATGTAATTGAGGGGTTTCTTTCAAGAACCAAATAATCTAAAAATTGCAAATTGAGTGATTTTTAAATGCGCATAAAAAGCTGCATCTCTGCTAAAATGTGAGGCTTGTTGGGTTCTTGCAGAATTTCAGATGGTTAATTCAGTCAAGGTTTGTTCAATATATTATTTTCGTATTTACAGATTATATTGATTGCTCGTCACAGCGCGTGATAGTTTTGAAGGGAAAGCCTCTAGCCTGTGCTCAGTAGGCAGGCCATGTTTTGCTAATTTTTATCATGTTTTGGCCAACCAGAAAGCGAAATGTACTGTAAGTTGAACGCATTTCTGTTGAACAAGGTCTATTCAAATCGTACATCTGTAAGAAAAACTTAACTGAAGGTAAAAGAAAAAATGACATTTTTTGTATTCAGTCTGTGGCTATCTATGTATCAGTCCTCATAGCAGTCACTGTTGTCATTGTCAACATCAAAATTATCGGTAGTTCCCTCTCTGGACAGCAGGTTTTCGTAAAAGGCCTTATTGGCTTGTTCTTCAAGGAATAGAATAAATTACTTAGTGAAATGAAAATAATACTGGATTATTTTTATCTAAATCAACATAAAGCAGAGCACATTTTGACCTAAATTAACATTTTGACCTAAATCCGCCCATAAACGTTGCGAAGCTCACTTTTCAAGTGGCTTTATTCCCCAATTTAGTTTGGTATTAGGGAGATGGGAAATTTTACGGTCTTTCCAACGGTCTCTTCAAACTTGAGATTACCCTGGAAATGTGGGAACTATGTCCGTTTTAATGAATTAAGGTCGATAACACACGAAAAATCTTGAACTGTCAATAACTCTGAATACAAGAGTTTACAAAAAACTTTGGGAGGAATTTTTTGTCCAAATTAGTTGTAGAATCGATCCCTTGAGGGAATGATACCTGTTATGAAGACACGGTGTGTATGGGTCGGCAGACAGAAGAAGATTATGCGTGATGCAAGCAGTTTAATTGGGGAAATGAATGAGAAAAATATGTAAATTAAGAATGAAGAAAGAATGTGAAAGAAGTAAATAATAACCTATCCGAAATATTTGTACCTAAAAATAATGCCAAAATAATTATAAGACAAAAAAACATATACCTGTATAAATTGTAAGCACACTAATTAGTTAAATAATATTTACCAGTGATATTCATCTAGGGCATACTCTGATAGACGGGCATAGCCCATTGTCAATATCATGTTTATAATCACTGTAAATTCATGTGTAAATTTAAATGTACATATGTATATGTACTGATCTAAAAACTCTCTCTCTCTCTCTCTCTCTCTCTCTCTCTCTCTCTCTCTCTCTCTCTCTCCTCCCTCTCTCATGCGTGATGTTTTCATTGCACTTAACACTCGAGGTTTTGTCACACCAGCATTAGACAATCACGCTTATCTCCGGTTTTATTGAGGTGAGTTTACCGTCTGCAGGACTCTGCACCTAAATGTGTTGAAATCGTTTCCTAGGTATCTACCGCGATATTCCGGTTGTAATTCAAAAGAAACAAGGAAGAACGAAATTCATGAGACATCCTAAACTCGAATTATTCAGGTTTTTAACACTTGTGGTCCTTTAAAACATTCAAAATGGTCCCGAAATTATTGCACTCATCTTCTACTATTTTATTTCCTCTTGAATAAGTATAAAATTTATTTCTCTACCATCGTTTTTCTTTCAATCAATGCTGAACGCCGTACAATCTTATATTGATAGATAATAATTAACAAATTAACTTTAAAAAAGCAAGTATTTGAAAACTTCTCTTTGCTAATATATAATTATAACATCAATTATACCTCTAATACAGAGGACATTAGTGGATAGACTGGAAAACACAATTTTAAACGTTTTGATCAGCAAAAACTGCATTTTTGCAACGGGTTTTAGGGTACTTGGCGTCAAAAAAGTGCACGCGTAACGTGTGGTTAAATTTTTTTGTCAATAATCTTGAAGGATGTTAAAAGAATACACTTTACGTATCCAGAAAATGTGGGTTGGATCAGTGAATGGTATAATTGAATGATGGTTTTCGTTACAAGCTTAATCATCCACGGCGTTGAAAGATATATTTTGAGTGAATCTCATCATCAAATCCATCGCTGGAAGTCGATTATGAAGAACTTGGTGGCCAACGTCTCGGATTAGGACTTCGGTGAAATTACCGGCGTTTTTGGCGTAGCCTGCCAGGCCGCCCAGAACGTGCCACTGCATTCTCGACGCCTTTTTATACTCGTCCGCTCCTTTCCACTGTAATTTCCTCATGAAGTTAACTGCCAGGGGGTACGCGCAAAGAACGTCCAACTCCCCGTTGAACAGGAGAACGCGATAATGGTCCATTAGCGCCTCTAACGTGGGCGCTACAGAAGTAAAGAATTCCTTGTGAAGTCCTTCGAGAGAACCCAAATCCTTGGAAACAAGCCGTACATCCCCAACATGCATATTTTTTCTCCAGGTCGCATTGTTCATAAAATTGTCAATGATGTCATTAATCAACAATTTCGGTTCTTCGTTTTCCAAATAGTTATTCCAAATCGTGAATCCTGTCACGTTTTGAGCAAGTGAGGGCTTTTTAAGCCCCAAAAAGTATTCATCAAACTTATCTAGAGCTTCTTCATATTCCTTTCTTTTAATCAAAGACTTGATCTGAGCTTCAGTGTTAGCAAATTCTTGTTTGGTCTTCATATCGATTAAACCTAGGTAATACAAATATTCTGAGAAATCGATCTGGTTGATTGGATCAATCCAGCCGCTACCGATTCCAATGCCTTTGAGATTGATTTTAGAGCGAGACTTCAGGTTTTGTTCGTGAATTACGTGTGACAATGAGGTGATGAAATTACCGGCGAAAGACTCACCGATGATGAAAAAATCGTTTTGTTGATATTCCGAGAATAGTTGGAAGAATTGTTTGACGGCTGAAAACAAATCTTTGGTGAGAATTTCATGATCAAAGGTGATGTTGGTGTTTTTGGAGAAACTGTAGCCTGTTCCAACGGGATTGTCTATGAACAGGACGTTCATGGATTGTGACCAGTAGATGAGGTTAGGTGCTAGCTCAGGGCCGTCAACTATGATGTAGGGCCCGTTGAAGTCGAAGAGCGTGTGAATGAAGGGGTCACCAGGACTGCTCAGCCATAGTACTACCGGAGCGTTTTGAACGTTAGTTTCCGATGGAAAAAACCAAAAAAACATGTTTGAGTCTAGAGTTTTGTTGACCGTGAAGTATCCAGAATAACTTGAAATGCCTGGTAGAACGTCATTGACTCTGGCAGCTCTCTTCCCTTCGTCGATTCGACCGCTGTCCAGAAATTGCGACACGAATAAGTGTCGGCCGCAATCTTCGACTTTACATTGAGCCTGAACAGTGGAATTCAGAACATCTCCTACTGCAGCGTGAAGACTCAACAGAAACCATCAGCCATACCACTAACATCTTGAAATTTATTCAACCAGCAACACTTCACTAACAAAATGCACTTCACAGTTGTCACAACCATACTGTCGCCGTTTACAAGGTAAGCGTGATTATTATACCAGGAAAACCGATGTGCGGCCGTCTGTTTGAAGGCAATCTATTTTCATATCCACCGGTGATGAGATGCAAATTGGAAAAGTGGTTTCCTGAGTAGTTATTCTTTAAATAGGAACCTTGCAATTAATCTCGTGTCAATACTTGGCTAACCGCAGCTCAATACATAGAGACAATCATCTGATGACCGTGATTTCTAAATAGTTTATTCTTTACAAAATCTAATGCACATTCAATACATAGCAAATCTATGAAGTTGGTACAGAATACCCGTTTTCACATGACTTTTCTGTTTTAATTTTAGAAATAAAATGGTGAAGTTGTCAGTTATGTGAATTCATGTGCACTTTGCACTCCATTTCTCTCTCTCCATTCAACTACGTTATAAAAAAGCAGTTATGACCAGGAATGATATTATTTTCGGCTTAAATGCAAAAGGCACTACATCAAAAAATCTGCTTTTGAGTAAGTCGAATTTAAAGTGTTGACTCAGTGAGAATCGTCCTAGCTCCAACGTAAAAGTTCGTACGTTGCTAGGTCGTTGTCTGTAGTTTATTGAAAGTGTTGACCAGAAGCAGTGAACATTATAAGCTCATAGAACAACATTAAGTGCCTGAATGGTTCAGTTCCAAAAAGAACAATTGTGATTTAGGGCCTTGGTGTTTTTTTCCTGGCTGGTAATTGGGGCACTGAAGAAAGCCGCTTCTACGCTCAACTGGTCTGTTACTTGTTTTCCGTTGAGGATATCAGCGATCAGCAGAATATCTTTCCATCCCGGATTTTTGTTTTGATTTTGTTTGCAACGTCTCCCTGTATATTTTCCAACTTTTGGACTGCAATTCGGGCGTGGTCCACGTTTTTTACCCATGGCTGGTTTTGAGATTCGAGCTAAGTGATGGTTTTCCCCAAAAAGGTGTAGTTACTGCTGATAAATGCCAACTCATTTTTCAAGGTGCATTTCGCCATCAACTCAATGGCAAGGGGAAAGGCTGCGGCCGAGTCTTTATCAAGGTGTGAAATAATGTCCTTTATTTTGTCGAAGTTACTGCTGTAGTAGTCAGCTGCATCCAACCAAGTTCCCCATCTTGTTACTACTGGTTGAGGAGGGAAATGTAACTCGGGATATATCTCCTTGAACAGCTGCACCCGGCTTGGGGCTTTTAAATTTCCACATGCACTCTAGAGGCGCTGTACTAGGATGATAGTCGTACGTGTGGTACACGAGATAGCGCTAGAGCAAGATAGGTACTCTAGGATTGTTCTCCCTATAATTCTGAGCTGCCTGAAAGCAGGTGACGATGACGAATCGCCTTCTTTTTTCATGTAGGTACCAACCAATTTTGGTTTATTATTTATGAACAATAAGCCTTTTAACATGGAACATGTTTTTAGCCGAAAATTCCTATCTGAAAGAATTTATAAAAAATTTCCGTTATACAGAAAGTGTCACGAAATTGAACTGAAAATAGTTTTCACGTAAAACCAGCCGACGTTTCTAGGGAAATGAAAGCCCTTTAAGGGCAGTCAAAGTTTTCGAAAATCGGACGAAAATTCGTTCTCCAAATTCGTTGAAGAACTACAAAAATCGAATGATCACGCAGGTCCTTGCGTACTTGGCGATGTTGCGTATTTTGCCAACATTTCGTTTTTTGATTTAATTTTATTCTGTATGTTATTATATAGATGTGGTAAACAGTGATGCCGCTTGTTTTCTTGTATTGTCACTTGATACACGGGTTAGAGTAGTTTATTACTGGGGTTTATCAACCTATCGTTATCACTTCGACATAAGCAATAGGGTAAATTTAAATTCTTTTTCTTCGAACAGTTCATTGAAAATTTTACAGACAACATAAAGAGCAAGAAAGAGGAACAAGTTGAAGGTAAAAACATGTTCCACACACACTGTAAACCAATTGATGTTAATACTAAGGCCAGTGAAAGAAGGATAGCTGAGACGCGGAGCAGACACCGAACCAAAATTTTCTTGTTGCTTCATTTTTCAAGGTGGTTGATTGATAATAGGTAAATATGTAACCAAATATGTACTTATGACTGAAATATGTAATTAAACCTAAATATGTAAAAATATGTAAAATAAAAATGGTCCAAATCGATCTGAAACCATGTGAAACGTGAAGTTCTTTGATCTAAATGGCGATATAAGGCTCCAGAAAAGATATGTAATTACATGCAAATCCTAGCCCTAGTTATTAGATAATTAGGATTAAGATAAAGTTGTTAATTATAGTTTTTATTCAACTTGATTGCCGACTTTTCCTTAAATACCTAATTGGATTAAACAACACTAAACCAGCACTAACATGATTTTGACCGCTAGGAGCATAAACGTTTACTCCCAAAGTAGCCCCCCCCCCTTCTCCTATGGTGATAGATGGCTTTGCTACTCCACTGGTTTCAGTTATGTTGAACTAAAACCCATCTTCATCTAGATGTAAATCCATGCACACGGGCCTACTAAGGAAGGAAAAATCTGTCGAAAAACTTCCTAGTCAGCGGAATTCCATTAGCGGTCGACGTCAAGTGTCAACACACTTGGGTAGGTAGGCATCAAGAAGCTATCAGCTCCGACTTGGGGAGTTTCGCTGTTTGAATACCTAAACGATATCGGCAGGTTCTATACGGGGGACACCACCCTCGCCGACGCCGTTCCGCGTTGTTTGACGTGATCTGAAAACGCATTCGTCAAACCTCGGAGGGCTCGAGAGGCCATTAAGGCGGATCAGCGCTTTTGCATATTCATACGGTGCCAGCCCCCCCTCCCCCGTATCTTTTTTTTTCAACGTCTAAACTGCCGTTGATACGGAGCCCATCAAAAATTCGTTTGTACCCCTAAACGGCGAAGCCAATCATGCGTATGTTTAACGTCAACTTGGCCGGCGTTCCCAATTTTCGACAGCCGTGACCGTGAAATCTGGTTTTGATCACAACCTTCCACGAATATTCCGCTCAAAAGCCCTCAGCTTATGCCTTTGTTTAGTTACGATTCCCCCCGATAATTTTATGGTTCAATATTTTCCACGAACCTTTGTAACCTACGCAGAAATAAAGTTGTTTTAATCTCCCTCAAAACTGTCGGTTCAAGTTCCATGAAAACAAAACACGGATTGTCTATCCACCCAAAAAAATATTCGAAAGACTTCCAATTAGTTTCTGAAGCACTACACTTTATTATACATACACTGGTGAATACAGAAAATCTGGTTTCGATGGTGAAAATCGAACGTTGTTCGGAAAATAAATAATAAATTAGCGGGAATGGACGAAAACCAAAAAATCAAACAAAAAAACCTTTTTAAGAAAGCCTTTATTTAAATTCCCTATAGAGAAGGAAATACATTTTTACTTACAAATTTTAACTGTATACTTGGTATAGCCTATATACACAATTCATAAAATCAGAAAAGCTTGTCGCGTGATTTAGGATTGTGTAGTTCCTAGGTACCTATTTCATTGACCAACTTGTTCCGATAAGTTCATTTTTTATTTCAGTTCAATCAGGTAAATACTTACAGATACCTGATGCTCCCACACGTCAATCCTGGAGTACAAGGGCGGACTTCGGGAAGCCGTGGCCATGGGTTTTCGCCTTTGTAACTAAATATATTATTGGTTTGCCTAATATTTACTGATTTATTACTTTCTTACTTACTGATACCTAACTAGTACCTACTTACGCAAACATCGCGATAAGCTTTTACGATTTTATGAATTGTGTATATAGGCATAGATGGCTGACCCGGACGATCACGGTATAACCCATTTATGAGAAGAAATCCATCCGTTTCTGAACTATATGGCTACTTCCATCCAAGGCTACTTGGAAATGAAGTGCAATGCCGGTAATTTTATTTATTGATGGTCACTCATCACTTTTAACTCTACAAGTGAGCCAATTTTGAATTGAAAACGGGCCTATTCCCGTGTTTCTCTACCCGAATTCCACCCATCTGCTGCAGCCATGAATGTATAAGTTTTTAGTTGCCTAATAGGCACGTGGGGGGAAAAGACACCTAAGTGGATGAGAGAGCACATAAATTTATTCACCACTTTTACTAGAGGCACTAGACGAAATTAGCCCTGTCATCATTCAAAATGGTTTGAAAAAATGTGGCCTAGTCCCACGGAACCAAATACTTACCAAGTAGGTACTTTTTTGTTTAATTTGAGTTATCGTCTGAAGGATTAATTGTATCCTAAAATCAAGATGTGTTCGTTTCATCTATCATGAATGGTTCTTGTAAAACAAGATTATTTGCTTAAGGTTAAAGCGTGTTTTAATATTTTCTGAGATTTCAGTGCCTTGCGAAATTTTGTTCTATGTGTTTGAATGATAAGTTATTGAATATGTCACGATTTTAAACGAAACATTACGTCGTTTCGTTGATATGTACTACGTGAACACTACTGGGTCTCCAAGTGTCCACTACTCCATTAGAAAATTTTAGCGGTCCACTACTGGTGTATTCTAGTATTCCAAAAAATTGTAACTCTATTTCTTCAAACATGTATAAAATTGGTGATTCTTTTGATTAAACTAAATTAAAAACGTCTGAAGAACATGCAGGCAACGAAAAAAGAATTTTAGAGCTGACAATTTATGAGGAAACACAAACAAACGGACATTTTCTTAACATGTCCACTACTACACTGGAGACCAAAAAAACCGGCGCACTTCAAGATTTGTGTTGTTCTGTCTGGTAGAGAAATAAAGTTGGAAGAAATTTGAACATTAATATAAAATTTATATTCTGTGAAAAGAAAACAATCACGGTACCTCTGAACTGCCCGTCGAACCGTCGAATTGTTTCAGGATCCCAAGGGCCCTGGCCGCATAACGTCTTCGGCCGTCCTCTATCAATGCAACAAGTCTTGCGACCACATACGCGTCTAAAACCATTTAAACGGCAGGTATACTCTTTAAAAACTCAATTCAAGAGGTAAAAGATGGAGAAAAATGTTTTAAAAAGGCACAATGACAAAAACGTCTTGTTTTGACCGCTCTGAAGGCAGACTGTTGAAAAGTCCTTTAGGCTTCTATCGTGAATTCAAGAGAGCATTACAGTAGGCCCTTGGGATGCCTGAAACAACGGTTCGACGGGCAGTTCAGAGGTACAGTGATTGTGTTCTTTTCAAAGAATATAAATTTTATGTTAATGTTCAAATTTCTACCAACTTCATTTTTCTACCAGACAGAACAACTCAAATCTTGAAGTGCGCCGGTTTTTTTGGTCTCCAGTGTAATACTTTCCTATCATGTTTGGGGAGGCGATGTTCATGCTTCCTTGCTTATTTTGCAATAATTTCATAGACTGTCTCCATCCTCAAATCTTGATGAATATCATCGTTTCGCTTGTACCAAGGGGCTCCAACTATACTTCTTAGTATTTTATTCTGAGAGGTTTGGATTTTCTTAATATTTGATTTCTTGGTACAGCCCCAGATCTGTATCCCATAGGTCCAAATAGGGCGAAGGATCTACTTATATATAAGCAGTTTGTTGTGAAGAGAGAGATGGGAATTTCTTCCCATTTAGCCAATGCATCCTTCTGTACTTGATTTTAAGTTCTTCTTTCTTCTTCTCTATGTGTTTATTCCAGTTTAATTTGGAGTCAAGTGTCAAACGCAAGTATTCAACTGCTTCAGTATGCTGTATTTTTTTCGAATTGATCTCAACATCCAAGATTGGGAATTTTCGGTTAGTGAAGTTGATGTGGGCTGATTTCGATTCGTTCAGCTTCATTCTCCACATCTTGGTCCACTTAGAAACCTCAGTAGTAGACGTCTATAGTTTGCGTGTTGCAGCTACAATATCATCTCCAACAGAGAGGTTAGCCGTATCATCTACAAAGGTGGCAACAGTTGTGCCTTCTTGTTGGGGTAAGTCCCGTGTGTACAGGAGGTAGAGTACTGGCACTAAGACCTTGCACTTAACCATGACGTATAGAAAATCAACGTAGAGTCTCGTGAAAACTGGAAATTGATCACGGAAAAACTACGAACAGAGAAGAAACAATGGTACACGTACCAAGACAAAGCTGACAGACCAATTAAGGTTAATTGCTATGGAAATTCGTTTCAAGGGTCCCTTCTTGAGTCGAGTTTTTGAAGCTCTGGTCTTCGGTTTGATTAGTAAAAGTTGATTAAAAACTTTGGTGAAAACGGAACGAAATTTGTTTAAAATGCCCTCAAACGTTACATGCGAGTGAGAATTTTGATTTCGGCGAGGGAAGTCCTTTTCACCCTCAAAAATGCTATGAACACAATAAACTCAAACAAAAACGCTGCAAATTCTTTCACTGGGGTTTATTATTCAATGATTCATGATTTGAATTTCTACTAAGCTTTGGAGTGTGCGTGTTTCACAGGTGATAGAGCGATTATTGAATTTCAGGAGGCACACAAATATGATCAACTGATCAATCCAAATAGGTATTTTGGTTGAGGACAGATTTACGTGCTCTATGCATATCTCCTGGAATTCAATAATCGCTCTACCACCTGTGAAACACGCACACTCCGGAGCTTAGTACAGATTCAAATCATGAACGCAAGCCAATTGAATAATAAACCCCAGCGAAAGAATACTTATTTACCCCAGTAATAATATTGAATAATAAACCCCAGTAATAATATTGAATAATATTTACCTATATATTATCAGCGTTTCATGCATATCAGAATGCTTCAACACGTGTATCGGCTATAAACTACAAGTATTCACATCGGCTATCACTCCAGTAACCACATTCACTACAACTCGTTTGTAGTTACAAACAAACAATAATGAACCAAAAAACGCAAATGTTGGCACCATAAATCGGGCCATACATTGGGAATGGTTTGACCTAAGGACGTGGGGAGGGTCTCATCCGATTCATCATGGTATGTTCTTCAAATAGGTACAAATTTAGGCCGCTTCGACTTGTTTTGAGGTTTTTAGGGATTTTACAAAACTTTGATAGCCCTTAAAGGGCACTTTAGATTGAGTGAGAGAGCTGGCTCAAGGATTGGGGCGTCGTCGGACCAAGATGGATTTTTCCTGAAAATTTCAGATCTTTTGCTCCAGCCGTTTGGGAGAAATCTTGCGTACGGCGGACGGACGGAAAATTTTTTATTGCAGATTCGGATTCTACACCCTTTGAAACGTAAACCAAGAAATTTTCACGGGGGGTTAGAATTTTTTTTCCAGAGCGATTACAATGGTTTATTATTGAATAATAAACAGAAATACGGGAAATACAACAATAATAAATTCATTGGAAGACTCTTTTTTGAATTCAGATATAATGGCCACACGTGGATTTAATACCCGAAGGGTGACAAAAGATAGTAGTCGTTACAAGTTCCTGTATCCGCTAGAATATGTTTCAAGTTTCTCTCTTCTCTAAACTATGTTGGAAATGGGGAACGAAGTGGAGAGTGAGCTGAGCTTCAGGAATGTAATCAATCTTCCGTTCTCGATTGTCACAGCGAGAGTATCGGAATCTATCAGGATGTTAGGTTCTCCTCCCAATCTTCAGAATAAGTTCAGTTTGTTTGAAACTCCGGCAGTTTCCCGGGGCCAAATAAAAAGTTTCTCTGGAAGAGAGAGCGGGGAACGTACCTTCGAGATAGAATTTCCGCCTCACACCGGTTCTCCTTGTATTCAGTGAAGTTTTTCGACTTGTGGAAAATATATTTAGGAAGTTCCTAAGATTTCTCATTGGGAACTGTTACGCCCGAGTGGTGAGTTTATGTTTTGCTGTTGTTGTTATTTGGAAGTTCGAATTGATGGAATGATAATGTATTCGACATTATAATTCGACTTGGGAAACGAATCCTGGACGAGTACAGTATGGCGGGTAAAAACAAGAACCTTATTAAAGTTTGATGTATCTTACGAATTGGAAACATCAGTTCATGGACCAATTCAATTCAAAAACTATTCATTCCTTCTATAATGATTATGTTAGGGATGCGTAAGTGAACTGTATTAATTTGATGGTTACTTAGTTCAATGGTTTGCCCTAGGGATGTCAATATCGGCAAAGAATATCGATATGTTTAAAAAGTAACGTTTTAGAATTCAATATATCAAAGGAAAATATATATATTTCGTTTTGAAATTCTTATGTGGAGCATATGTATTTATTTCCTTCATCCCAGAAACGTTTCGTCCTGCTGCGAGGACTTCTTCAGTCTTATTATGTCAAAAATTACATTCAAAATTTAGGCTGTGACGTAGTGGTGCCACCACACATCTCTTCTGTTTGTTTGTTATTACTGAAACTTGTAGCTTGGGTAAGCGAAGTAAAATTGTTACCTCATCCTCATCATTCAATAAGTTTTAATTTTTGCTTGCAGCTCTCCTCTCTCCCCTTTGTTACTCATAATAAACATTTTTAAAATAATTAACGCAGTTGTGACCAACAAAGTCTTAATCATGATCACATTGTATGTATGGGAAAGGATGAGGGAGCAATTTTACTTCGCTTACCCAAGCTACAAGTTTCAGTAATAACAAACAAACAGAAGAGATGTGTGGTGGCACCACTACGTCACAGCCTAAATTCTGAATGTAATTTTTGACATAATAAGACTGAAGAAGTCCTCGCTGCAGGACGAAACGTTTCTGGGATGAAGGAAATAAATACATATGCTCCAAATAAGAATTTAAAAATGAATGTGGTCACCCCACTACCCACACCCAATACTAATATATATTTCAATATATCGCTCATCGATATTTTTTTCAAACTTTAATTCGAATTACGTATGAGTCCAGTGAATAATAATGCATTATTGAATTTCATTCTACTACAGGTAAGGAATTCAACCACTCAAAAATTCAATGAAACTTTATTCAAGATGATAATTATGTACAGGATCCAGGGAAGTAAATTATCAATATCATCTATGATTGTAAATCAATGATGCCAAATTTAAAAAAAAATCAATGTAAGTGAAGTCAGAAGGAAAACTGAAAAAAATTCGAACAAACTTTTTGGGGATAGAGGTGAGGAAAACCCTATGATGGATGTGGTATCCAGTAAGCCTCGAACAGGCTAGAACCCAAGACTCCAATAAGTCCCTTACCTTTTTGACATTTTATGTCTTTCTTTGCTACATAAACTCGAAAATGTAACGCGGACAGCGTCACGAAAATATTTCTGACGTTTTTCGCTTACAACCGATTCGTTGCTACGAATCATATCTTCGACATTTGTGATCGTACAAAACTCGTTCACCACTCATTTGAAAGCTGTTGATTTACTTAATCTTGTTACGTTAACCCCTGGACATTCGGAACCTCAGTGACCACCCGATGGAACCATATTGTTTACCAACTGTGACAGTCCTGTGAGTGGTGATGATTATGTCTTTACACTTTACCATTCGTTGCTTCGGAACCTCAGTGACCAAACGATGGAACCATTACAACGCAACCATCAACGAGCAAATCTAACGTAGTTATCATTAGTCCCACAAAACGGCACTCGTTGGAACTAGTGCGCGAATATCGTTTACGCAAAAAGCTGCTTTTGAATACTACATTATCCACAAATTAAATTGAAATTGGCGAGGTACGTGATACATTTATCGAGACGCCTCATTCTCTCGCCGACGTTGAATTTGATAGGCGTTTTACATCAAAACTGGCTTCAAATTATAAGTACATGGTTGTGTGCGGGAGGGGGCGCAAAGAAATAAAATGTCCCTCGTGGTTGCGTACTTGTACGAAAGTTTACCTACGATTTGCCTACCTCATCTCATATAATTCCCCTATTCTTCAATGGAAAATTATAAAATTATTTTGGAGCAATATGATGTAGGATACGGTTGATATAATGGTCTACGGCTGAAAAATATCGGAGCCGATAGTGTGCATTCAATGTCGATATATCGGGAATAGAAAATATCGCACAAAAATATCGATATATCGACGGAAGAATATCGATATTTTCTAGACATCCCTAGTTTGCACTATAGAATCTTGTAGAGAATTTCCAAGGTTCAAAAATTGAGTTGAAATGGGCCCATAAACATTCCCCGTGAATGAATAAATGAAGAACCCGATATTTGGAACTTTGGAGAGGTCAAACATGTACGATTTTAACATGTACAATGATACAAAGGACGATGAGGGTGGGTAAAAGAGGACTGTGGTCTGATCCACTTGTACTCAGTCTTCGTTTTTGTTGGAGGCCCCGGCAGACATCTATCAGCCATTCTGTCGTTGAAGAGGTGTAGTATGAAGTAGGAGCCAAACAGAAAGGATTTTAACAAATTCGCGAATGAGAAGCAATGGAAAACGTTCCATTGAGGGTTAATGCGTTTCATAAACCCCCGTCCTCCCAAATTTATTTCTTCTATGAATAAAGCCATGGAAAACGTGTACTCCCAACTCATCGTAAACAAAGCTGCCTTAGTTCGATGGAGTTACCGAGACAGATTAGGAGGCATACTGTAACACCTAAAGCATGTGAATACGACACTCGAATAACCAAACATTCTCGTCAATAACGTCTGATTCATCTCCAACAAAAAGATTGGCTGACGGATTCTTGAAAATTAAAAAAATGCCCAGGATTTTATTCATACTAACTCAAGTATCAACAACGATATTCATCCCAAGTTGAAATTAAAGTATTTTCAATAACTTTTTCAGTGCTGAATATCTGAAGTGGAATTAGGTTTCTTAGAACTTGGCTTATGATTGTGAAAATGCACTAGACTTGTATTAAATTTAAGTTCCAAGTTCTAAAATGTGATCATACGTTGGAAAACGTTGTCTTCAAGTAGAGAAATTTGAGCTTGTATGGCAAAGAGCGTTGTTCCCTGGGAAAAAACTTCGAAAAACAATTTCTGGAGAACGGGTTAGGGAGAAGATGGAGATTTTCCGCATTGTGGCCCTTTTTCGGTCTATTGTTACTAATAAAAAGCCTTTGTAATCGTGTAACAAGACATTTTCAAACCCCCACCCTCGTGTCTCAAATTTATTTCTTTTACGATAATAAACTCGCTAAAAAAGGGAAGAAATCGGCTGATTGTTTTAGGAACGGCGTGACATACGGATGGAATGGGAAATACACACATTTCTCAGACTAATTAGAATCTGTCAGTGTGTTTCAGAGTGGGAAGAAGGGTGCAAGAGGTCATCTCCATTTCAAATGAAGGTCTGATGAATTTTCATGAAAACTGTTCAGATTCGGGTTCGGGGAGGGGAAAGCGGTTTTTAGTGGGTTTACCGAAGAGGGGAAGAGGCGGGAGCGCTGTGTTGGGTAAATAAGCCGCAGATAAATCAACGAATCATAACTCCTCCCCCCCCCCCCCTCCGTCAGGCATTAGTCCTCCGGAATTACGTTGCTAGGGCGCGTGTGGGACCCTAATATCTGAGGTGAATTATTCTCATCTCCCATCCCAAACAATATCGATAACCGGGCTCCACTAGCACTTCCTCCCTCGAGTATTGTACCACCTTATTGGACGTTTTAACTAGGATCTAACATGCTTTAATTGGCCCATTTATTTTGAGTAGATAGAAAAGTTAAGGGGGTTGGATACCCAACAAACAAACAAAAATCAGATTTTTCTAAAAATATTTTTTATCAAAGTAAAATTGTTAACGAACATTTTAAAACCTCCACCATGTCTGTACGACGATTACTTTGGTTAATATACATTTTTGAAGCCGTAGCGTTCTAGTATCCACCAGGATCGTGCCTTGGCTCGCTGCCTTCGTCTATTCTTCTTCTTATTCTTTAAATCCTACAGAAACACCTACAATTATTCGGTAGATAATATGGAGGATTGAAAAAGTGTGTAAACGAGTGAGTAACTCATCGATCGAGAGAGTTGAAAGAATCAGGGCCGAACCGGCCAGAAATATTTACGTTGCGTCGGGCGCACGAGTGAAAAACTTCAAACGCTTCTACTGAACATTTACTTTTTCAACCATGTTTGACCCATTTTCTCTGGTTCTACTTGACGGAATCTAACTTTTTTTGTTTTGTTATGTTGGTAATGAGTTCGTCTTCAGATAGACGGATTGGTTTTGGCCGATTGTTTTTGTATGTACGTAGTGCTAATGCTAGGTCTATTTTTCATGGATTCTTCTAGGGTATCACTTCTTGTCACTGCCAAAAATCAGGTTTTGCACATAAATCAAATCCAATTGGTCCAGTTACTGCAAATATAGTTGTAAATAGTCATAGAAAACTAGGAAGACGCCAAATAGTTTAATCAGAGAAAAAAAGAGACAAATGTGGAAAAATTGACATTTTTTTCATTGAAAAAGATCAACTTTATCGAACCTTAACAAGGTTTGTTACTAAGCCAAATGACAAAATTTGACACTTTTTGGAAACTAGAGTTTCTGGCGGTTCTAATGGTATATAATAAAGTTATTTTATTACTATACTGATAGGCGTAATTGTGGGTTGTTTAAAACCATATCGTTTTGAAAAGCGCGGAGCGTCTGTGGGTACCAAACCAACTTAAGAAAACGTTTTGATGTATACCGGGTGTCCCCGAGAACGACCCCCTTCTTCCCCCCTGCAAAAGACACGCTTGTTGGGCATTGTTGTGCTGAACTATGTATTTGATAAACTTAATTCGATAGAAATTTCACAGATAGAAAGAGGAAAGAATAATTCGATATTGCGAAATAAATCTTTTTCAAATTTAAAAGAGGGAAAGAGGGTTTTCTGAATAGTGGGCCAGGTGAGAACCGCGGATGCTGGTCACTACGTAAACATAATGTGGCTATTTAGTCATGTGTTGCTCAATCATTAAGGTTGAGACCAGGAGATCGCATTGATCCCAGTGCCCACCGATGAAACCATTCCGATTTTGCATCAACCTGTAGTTGCTTTAAAACGTTCAACCCACAGCATTCATTGAACGTGACGGTGGGTTCATGAGTCCTTGCACGCAGCACTGCCTTGGCAGTGCCCGATCCTGGTTCAGAGAAACCCAATGGTTGTTAACAAAGAGGCTTAGTTGGCTGGACTTACCGACATAGAAGCTTCTGTTATGACCTTACACATTTGTGTTTGACACTCATCAGATCATCTACATCTGCAGCTATGCTACGTATTTGGAGAGGTAAAGAGAGAGTGTTCAATGACTCCCACACGGATCTTACGCCATGGACGCCCACAACGATGAAAACCAGGCTGTTGTACTTCTGAAGGCAGAAGATGTAGATGCCTGGATACGGTAGATTCTATCCGTATCGGTAATTAACTTGTGGCATATCTACCTTTGAGCAATTCGACGGCCAGAGGACTGGATGTCAATATAAGTTGTAGTTCCTGGAGGGTTCCATCTATTTTTTGAATTCCGAAGAAGCATATAGTGACCAGGAAAAACTCTACCGGAAAATGATATTCCCATCAAAACAGTATTTTCTTCCAAACTGCAGAACCATAGTCAATGAAATTCCAAATGGGGTCTAGTTCGGACTAAGTTCTCTGCAGGGCTGTCGGTCAATCACAAAGGGTGAAATCAAAGGGCTAACTGAATTATTCAAGAATCTGAATATCGGATACTCTCTGAATACCTTTCATTTTTGTTATTAATAGACGTCCCTGCAACGAATGGTCCCACCCGTACCGCTGCACTTAATCCGTTCACCCTGATTGTGAATGTGAATGTCGCCTAGTGAATGTGGTTATCACATTTTATTTTTTTTTTATTTACTGCCATTTCAACTATTATGGAAGGAGAAAGAGCAGTTTTTTATACCTTGTACAAATACATACATGTCTTAACGAACATTAAGTCAGAGTTATAGGTAGTTAAGAAACTCCTTCGATCTGACTTAAGTCGAAAAAGTTGTTTTTTCTCTTCTTTCTGATCTTTTTCCAAGTCGTTTTGTATAAATGATACCCCGTTCAATGCTAAACGCGATATTTTAATGATGTGGTAGAACAATATCGCCGTGAGCTATTTCTACTGAAGCATTTCCGAGAGATTTTTTTTTCTTTTTTTGCCTTTAATGCCCATAAATCGTTCGCCCTATTTCGCTCTCGCTCGATCCCTTAAATCTTCATGACAAAGTGGGTTATTAATATAAAGAGAATATCGCGGGGGAACGCGGGGGTGAGGGAGGAAAGAGCGCGCCGGCGACCGAATAAATCTCGATTACCCTGGGAGCTCGGCTTTGTGCGAGGGCAGATAGGTGCAGGGCCGCGGTTTTCGTGCACAATATCATTCGAGGCTGCGGAGGGGGAAAGTCGGCTCTAATCTAAAGGGAAAACTCAGGTTTTCCGTTCCGGTCGGTCGACGTACATTATTTTGATGAGGCGATAAAACTTAATTTCAAAACCGGTTGTCCGGTAGATTCCGTGACGCGATAAAACTCCCGAGAGCGGCGGGCCACCGTTGAAAACGGTTACGAGTCTCTCGAGGGCGATTCGTCCGAAGCCTCGCGACCGCCTCAGCGTTTACAGTCGGAATATTCATGAAGGACGCCGCCCTGGAATCCGGATCTGTCTGCAACAATCTCTAAGTAGTAAAATGTTGAATAGACGATTTCGTTGAAGGTTTATGAGGGCGTTCTGCCCCCTGAGCATACTACTGAGATTAAAGCGAATTTCGGGAAAAGAAAAGAACAACCATCTACGAACATGCTTGATCATTGCGATCCTTGAAAATGAAAAAGAACAACAGGAAAGATTTATTGTGTTAAAATATGGTTTTTCACAAGAGTTCGATGAATTATACTTGTATCTATATAATATAATAGTTCGATGAATTTATGGTGTCAACATTCATTTATTGACAATAATAAAATAGACGTTATTTTTGGGCTAAAATAAGTATTCTTTCACTGGGGTTTATTATTCATCATTTTTCTCTATCCGCATGTTATTTCAAGAATCCTAAATTCGACCCTCTTTTGCTCGGCACGCCCGCACACTAACCTTGTTTTTCATTTATGAAACCCCCTTTTCATTCTTAATTCGGATCTTAATTTCGATTTCATGAAAATTCGACCCCTCATTTGATTTTTCGGCTCCCAGCTACCCGTTCGATGACGGTTACGAAGTCATCAAAAGTATGCAAAACGAAGGTTGGCAAACTCAATCGATATCCATCGTTTTTCAAAGCTAATTCACGTGGCAGTATCCGTTCTAACTTCTCTAATTTATTCGACTAAATTTGAACGCTTTTCAACCGAAACGGGGCGTTTAAAAACCTATGGAAATGAGTGTGTTGTACTTTACGTTTCTAACATTCATATTTGTACAGTTTTGATGACTCATCAACTTAGCGCATACTGGACGATTTGTGGGCGGCCGATAAGATCAGATGATGGACCATATTTCCATGAAATCTAGGAGAACGTAAGATTCCATATGTAGGTACGTATTTTTAAACCATGAATAATGATTTTAGCAGGGAGTTCCCGTTGGAGTCTCTGTATAGGATGTATAATATTTCTACATATGCGAATTAAGGCAGCCAGGAAAAGGTAATAAAATGATCATAACAAACCAGACACATCACCATTTGAAATGCAAAAATGAAAAATGAAAAATGAGAAATAAAAAAAAAAAAAAAAAAAAAATGCCAGAAAAAGGTAATAAAATGATCATAACAAACCAGACACATCACCATTTAAATTATTGTATTTTACCAATTTCAGCACGATCGTACCATTATTGGTTCTCATCGTTAAGAAGTACTTAAAACAATCGTAATTTACACAAGTGACATCAAATTTTGATGCAATTTTCAGCAAATTTCTTCTTTATATTTACGGTTTGGCTATTTTCCTTCCAAAAAAAAACATAGGCTATTCAATGGCTACAAAAAATTTAAAATACAAATTTAAAACACGTTCGCGGAATTTCCTTTTAGGGTGTTTGAAAAGATTCCTGGATTTTAACGTTTATGTGTATGTATGGTGTTTATGTGTATGTATCTGTTTCAAAATGCCTCAAAACGGACTTGAATGAAGAAAGTTTTGAAAACTTTGTAGTTTGTAGTTTTCGAAGCCTTTGAAAAAGCTTAATTTTCAATATGAAAGCGCTCCAAGCAAAACATCTAGACAAGCGCTACTACTTACATATCCCGTTTCATTTCGCTATTTCATGAATTGCAGGTTCTGTTTTAATCGAAAAAGTAGTTTAGAGTAAAATTGCTACATTTTTAGGGCAGTTATATATGCTACGCAGGTCTTTCGGGATCAAGTTGATTCGGGTGAGTGGGTGTGTAGATGTGTCGAGAAAGTATAATATATTCTTCAAGAATCGAAATCGTAACCCCAATGGAAATAAATCAATCAGCCGGTGGAATCCTCAAGCTAAGGGTTGGGGTAGGATGAAACGAAGCTTTCTGTATGGGCCACGGAAACGCCCCTCGGGGAAATCGTCTGGATCCTCTCTGGAGGGTAGTGGAAGAAGACGAAGGGAGGTTTATAGGGGAAGTAACGAGGCCGCCACTTGTCTTTTCACCGCTCTTTTTACGCCTGCGGCTGGATATTCGGAAAAGTCCTACACAGTCGCCGTTCGCGAGGGCGTCGAAATAAACGAGGGGCTCGACCTTATTTGTCTCTTTTGTGAACGGAAGACGGATGGAGCCATGATCATTTCTCTGGCGGCAAGCGCTGCGGCAGACTTCGTTTGCCCTGGGGCAGGTCGCCCACGTAATATTGAGTAGGTTTGATAAAGACCCTCCCAGGTGACAAGTTCCACTGCCACAGTTCAAAGGTTACCTCTTCTAGAATCTGGAAAAGTCCCCTTTATATTTGATAGTAAAAAACGCTGCAAATTCTTTCACTGGGGTTTATTATTCAATTGGCTTGCGTTCATGATTTGAATTTCTACTAAGCTTTGGAGTGTGCGTGTTTCACAGGATAGGGCGATTACTGAATTTCAGGAGATATGCATGAAGCACGTAAATCTGTTTTCGACCAAAATACCTATTTGGATTGATCAGTTGATCATATTTGTGTGCCTCCTGAAATTCAATAATCGCCCTATCCTGTGAAACACGCACACTCCAAAGCTTAGTAGAAATTCAAATCATGAACGCAAGCCAATTAAAGATTTGCAGCGTTTATTTTTATTATTTTTTTGTTTTGGGTTATCAGAATGCTTCAACCCGAGTATCGGCTACAAAGCCTTTTAGGAGTTTACTCCAGTATCCACATTACTACATCACTACGTCAAATCCAAATTTAAACGATGTAGCCAAAGGTAGACAGATGTAGAGGAGGCACACAAATATCATCAACTGATCAATCCAAATAGGTGTTTTGGTTGAGAACCGATTTACGTGGTCTATGCATGTCTCCTGAAATTCAAAAATCGATCTATCACCTGTAAAACACGCACACTCCGAAGCTTAGTAAGATTCAAATCATGAACGCAAGCCAATTGAATAATAAATTCCAGAGAAAGAATACTTATTTAATATTGATTTAATTGATTTAATTATTGGGTAATACCACTAATAATATTGAATAATATTTACCTATATATCATCAGCGTTTCATGCATATCAGAATGCTTCAACCCGTGTATCGGCTATAAACTACAAGTATCAACATCGGCTATCACTCCAGTATCCACATTCACTACAACTCGACGCTATCGGCATCACTTGGTTACAAACAAACAATTATAAACCAAAAAAAAAACGCAAATGTTGGCACCATAAATCGGGCCACACATCGTGAATGGTTTGACCTACGGACGTGGGGAGGGTCTCATTCGATTCCTCATGGAAAGTTCTCCAAAAAGAGTCCAAATTTAGGCCGCTTCGACTCGTTTTGAGGTTTTTAGGGGTTTTACAAAACTTTGATAGCCCTTAAAGGGCACTTTAAATTGAGTGAGAGAGCTGGCTCAAGAATTGGGGCGTCGTCGGACCAAGATGGATTTTTCCTGAACATTTCAGATCTTTTGCTCCAGCCGTTTGGGAGAAATCGTGCGTAGGTACGGCGTACGGCGGACGGACGGAAAATTTTTTATTGCCGATTCGGATTCTACACCCTTTGAAACGTAAACCATGAAATTTTCAGGGGGGGTTAGAATTTTTTGTTTCCAGAGCGATTACAATGGTTTATTATTGAATAATAAACCAAACGGAGTGGTACGAGACCATTGAAATAATGAGACTGTTTGTTTAAAGGAGGTTGTGGTGAATTTAAGGGGACTTCAAATTTTAACAGTTGAAAATTCCGAGGAGGTGGAGCAAGCAGAGCATCGGCGACACCTCTAAATTCAGGGCTAAATTTTGAAAAGGACGAGTAGGTTTAAGACAGAGTGACGGGATCAAGAGATATGGTCCGAATGAATCCCCTTGGGCTGGTCCGGGCTTATTTATACAGGTGTTCTAATCCCCTTGTTGGATTGCCCATCCCTTCCGCATTGATGGCGGAGAAACTATGATCCTGACTCTTGGGAATTCCTTCGGTGTTTTCGACCTCGATATCGTATAAATCAACGTTTTAACTTTAAATTAACGTTTTATGGATACGCTGTAACTCGATGTTTGCTGATAACAGTAAACCATTGATTGCTTAGGCGAAAAACGTTTGTTTTAAATCAATGTTCAAATCTCCGATTCTTTAAAACAAGGATCTACTTCAAATATAATCAGGGATTGTTGGTAAAACCGGCCCTTGATTAAAATGATCAATAGCTGTTTTTGGTTAGATTCCCATGTCTATCCCAAACCCCATAAAATGAAAAAGAGGTCTTGGAGAATCGGCTGCACGAATTCTACAGGCGTGTAACAGCCTGGCATCAATTGCGGAATATCAATTCTCAGGGTTGTCATTGAAGAGGAAAAGATCACCTCGAGCTCCCCCGAGAGGATACAGAGAAGTGAAGCGCTTCACGTTGAACGACGAAAGTAAACAGTTATGCTGCCACCTTATCGAAACCCTTGAAATTCAGGCCGCTTCAGCTATGAGGGAATCCAGCTTCCCGGGAACCGCTCACGTACGGTTTACTAAAGGGATCAGGTGTCTCAAGACGCTGCGGTTTCCAGATGGAATTTAAGCTTTTCCCCAAACGCTCGCCGAGGAAAGTTGAGTTTACTTCCGCTCCGGGAATTTCACCGTCAACGAGATGATTATATCAGAAAGCGGGCAAGGCGCCAAGGTATCCTAATGCGATCGATCCAGTTGGCTGAATTTTGTCGATGAAAAAAAAGAAGGATTTAGGGTTATCGGATTACTTGGAACATTCCTTCAGTTCAGGTTATTTACCCTTAAGCTACGTGACGCTCATGAGACGTTTTCAGGTGGAAGCTTACGAAAGCTTGCAATATTTGCACCCAGTCTTCTGAAGAATCTTGATCAAGCTACTCCAAGAATTTAAGATTTGTTCTCATACAATTGTTTTTTGTTTATCATTTTCAATAATGAAGGTCGCGGGTGGTGATACTACGAAGCTCTCCTGCTGTGATAGCCAACCCGAGAAGCTCCGTGCCATTTTGCCTGCACCACTCCCCGTCCCATGGCCTTAGTTTTATTAGTCTCCACATCTTTTAGCTAGAATTTGGCAAGGCACAAGTCATTCTATTTACTTATTTTGGCCTGCCCCATGTCTAAGACCCGTCGGACATCATGAACATGTCGGTATTCGCTTACCAGAAACTCCGCAAAGAAAATTCTTGACTGCTTGGGATTCAGTGCGGTGCACTCTGAAGTTGCTTGTACAACCTTCACACATCCAACAGTTTACAAACAAAAAATCAACAGTTTGCAAAAAATCCAAACGGTATCCCAGGTAAGTGTGACATTATGAAATTAACCAAGATCTGAGGATAGAGACTAATCACTGAACAATTGTAAATTGCGCTAGGAAGTACGAGAAACGCATCCACAAACAATTCGGCACTTGAAAAGAAACCAAACTTTTGACTCGGTTGAGCAAACCCGAAAATAACTCCGTGTTTTATTAGTATGGTAATTACCTAAGGGGAGAGTTTTACCGTAAACCTCCGGAGTTTCCGAGTTGCGGTCAAAATGCAATTAGATGTACTAGTTGCGGTCCCCTTCTCAGGGAAGGATATCCGAATTGCGGTCCCCACTTTAAGTGAGATATCCGCGGGATTGAGATATGGAAGACCGAAAAAAAAGCCTCAAGAACTGTGAGGCCTCACTGGCCTTCTCTTTGTAAATTTTCGAGAGTCCCAATGCCTGCATTTTCCTAAACCACGACTGGCCTAGATGAAAACGGTAACATTTCACTGTGGGCCATATCTCTGACCGGTGAGTGGATAGCTAATTCGAAGTCAGTGAATACAGTTTGTGGAGAGTAATCCATTGTAAGATGGTAGAGGTGATCAAGAGCAGTTTTATAAGCATCGTGAGTTTTGCCTGCACGTAAATACCGCTCTTGTAGCCATTTACTCGATACGAAGCCAACGGCTTCCACTAGTCAACTAGTGGAGTTTTAGAACATGTTTTAAACGTGTTGATTCGAATTGAAACGAGTTGAACGATTCGAATACGTTGAATCTCGATCTCTCCCCTTTGACCACAATTCGGATGTTAACTTTCGAAGACGTAACCGCAACTGTTACATCTCACTAATGGCCTGTCACCTCGTGACCGCAACTCGGATACAGCCTAAACCTAGGGGTGCCCGCAGTGGGGGGGGGTCATGACGCAGACTGCGTCATTGAAATTCTTGGGGTGTTTCCAAAAAAATTTGGAGGGGGGAGTTGATTGAAACAGTGTTAAACGTGACGACATTTAAAAATATATCACATCATTAGAACGTAAATAATAATGAACCTAGGAATTAATTTGAATATGGTTTGTTTTTATGGTTTAAATGTTTAAATGGTAATGACAGTGGTCGAATATTGTCCGTGATTTTGGAGCAGGCACGTGGCAAGGATTTCAATAGCTTCATAAAATTCAAGTTTTAGATAAAATCATGGGTGCTTACCAGTATTTTTTACATTTTTGTTTTGGAAAGGGGGTACCAAATCATATGGGGGGGCTGGGTCATGACTCTTAGGGGGGGGGGGGGGGCATCCCTGCTAAAACCTCCTCCTGTGTTTAAAGTTTTGAGAAATGAAATATTGCTTTCAGAAAATTAAAATAAAGTAGAGTGAATAATACATGAGCTACCAATAGATACATTCTGAAGTGAGAATTGAAAGTTAATAAGTTTTAATGTTAATATGTGTTTATAAATAGAAACGTGCCTATGTAGGAAATGTGTTTTTATGGACTAACTTCATACATCAAGCTCAAACTTGGCACTAACTCGTCGTTAAAGGCAAGTGGACGTCGTAATTTGAATTCTCCCCTCCTCTTCCAACATCGTTACCTCGAAAAACGGGTCTCAACCGTACGGAAAATCGATGCAGTTTAATTCAAGGGGGACTCAAGCTCATCCGAGTCCTGGGGAAGGGCGGAGGCAAAGGACGCCTTCCCGCAAACACAGAAAAAGGATAAGGACAAAAAAGACGGATTGCTCCCGCCCCTTTTTTTCGGGATTAAAAGTAGATTAACCTGTTTTGACGGTGCGTTCCGTTGAAGAACACTTCGAGTTAATTGAATCCACCTTCACCGCTTTTATTTTTAACCAAAGCTCCTGATACCCCTTTACTGTTCTTTAGAGTTTTTCTTTTACTTTTCATCGACCGGCTTTTTGGGGGAAGGAAGAAAAAAAGGAGACGATTAATTTTTTTCTCGTTCCACTTTCTGTTCTGATAATGGGATCGTGATGAATTCAATTGAAAAGAGATTACATTCATTTCTCAGCCCAGGGACTATCTTCTGAAACGCGTAATCTTCCCCGTTGGAAGTAAAGTCTGGGCGGTTTTCAGATGAATGAAATTCTTGTCATGCAATCGCATTGAAGACGACCGCCAGATTACAGTATTGTCGTCGTTTTACATCGAATTTGTATATCGATCGGAATAACGGATTCAACTCAGACCATCAATATTCTTGGCAGAAGCGAATATTTGTTCAACGTTGTACATTTTCGGCTCACTTTCAACGCAATTTTGAAGTCGTACTAACTTTTCAATGATGATCCTTGGTAATCGAAAGAGAAAAAAACGATTTTGCCCCTCCTCAAAATTCTTGTTAAGATGCGTAGAATTAAAAAATCGAATAAAAGGAAAAACGCTACGAATTCTAGCACATGGGGTTATTATTTTTTGAAGAAGCCATGGTTACTGGTGTCATTGTGACGTTTATGGGGTGCCTTGAAGTTCGGAAAGTACCATAATTTGCTTAGGAGGAATTTCTATGGATCTGAAACCTATTCCAGTCAATTTTGAGTAATAAAATTACTGGTAATTGATACTTCACTCCCCTATTTCAGTGAAAACTTAAAAATATACTTTTTTGGCACGATTTGACCAGTTTTTTCCCTTACCATGTATGCGTGTGAGGCGATCTGCCTGGCTAGAAGTTAGGATCAACATGACCCCAAACGGAGTCCATTTGTGAAGAACAAATTTTTCATGTATAACAGGGGCAGTTCTCGTTCTCTTTCCATCAGGGGCCAGAATCTGCAGTAACATGGAGTTCCTTGTGATCACCGATTGGCGTTGAACCCTCTCCAATAGAGGGTAGCCCCAGCGTTTACTGGATGATAAGACAGTTCCTGCTCCAGTCCAATATCGTCCTCGTGACCTCACCCTGGTCATTTTCTAGTGACGAACTTCTTTTTTGGCATACAGAAGATCAACTCCATGCTTAAAGATCTTCGTAACCATTTGAGTCTCTCAAGGAGTGGCCTTTCCCACGTCATTCTGATCGATCTGACTACTCCACTTTCCGCCCACCACAGGGTCTACATCTGTGCAACAGGCCTCGTTTCAATTTTTGCCATATTGTGCTGCCCGACATCTCCTTCACCTCTCTGCATACTCCCTGTATGTATTCAGAGCGTGGGAGCGCCACAGAGTGCCGAGCAATCGTGTGTGCCAGCTGGTCTGCAAGAGTTGCGATGGCTTTTTTGTGGGGATCGTCTCCACCCCTCTTAACCACGGTATGTACAATCACTGTGCATCAGTCAACAGCAATGATGACGACTCAGCAAGCAACCATACAGAGATTTTGACGGTCAAGGTGTACCAGCTGGTCTGCAAGAGGTGCAATAGCTTTTTTTTGGGGATGGCCTCCACCCCTCTTAACCTCGGAATGTACCATCACTGTGCATCAGTCAACAGCAATGATGACGACTCAGCAAGCAACCATACAGCAATTTTGACAGCTGCTTTCATGACAAAGTGTTGAAATGCCTCCTCTGTTAGCTTCTGATATCTCCTTACGTAATTCTGAGGTGGCCCATACCTTCATACGTATTGTGTCTAACAAGGCCGAACCCAAATCGTCAACAGTCATTTAAAACAATTATTTTATATTTCATTTTGTTATTATCACTATCTAATTTAATTTTATATTTTATTTTATTCATATTTTTATTTATTTTTTCATTTTTTTTTATTTTTTAAATTTGGGTAACCATTAATTTATTCCATTTGAATTACTACTATTATTACTATTATTTCTTTTCCCACAAAATTTCTAATGTTTTAAATTTCCATATTGTTCTCCTTCAAACTTTTATCATTCGTCTCCTCCCTCCTGCCTCCTGACCTCCCTCAATAACTCAACTACTTACGGGGGCCCAGCCCCTCTTACCAGCTACGAACGTCCACGCTGGAAGCACGTTCAAATAGACAACTCATCGCCTCCAGACTTCCAATCCCCTGATAGTCTTCTTTGCTTTTGTTCTTAACTTGTCTCTCACATAAATTGAAGAACATTGTTAGGACGGACGGACGGACCTTGAAGGATTTGAATCTACGTACCTTGGAACGCTAAGCGTCAAAGTTTGAGCGTCAAAAAAGTTATAAAAAGACAACAAAGTTTCATTATTGATTATAATAAACCAAAAACCTGCCTATGCCTGATTCGTTAGCTGAAAGTGAAACATGATTGAATGGCGATGGATCACTGGGATCACAAACCATTGAGTAATCGCTAGCAGCATTGTTATAATGAGAAAAATTTATTCAACCAAGGTTATCTTTAGTGGTGCCCATAACGCCTTTTTCAATCATTTTGTTCATAAGGTAAAGATCCGTAGTGGTATTTATTGTAAGACAAATACCACAAGGTGTTGTGTCCTGAGGTTATTGATGATTAGCAAATGCATCCTGTAGATCGGGTATCGTGGTTTCCACTAAGGATTAGTAATTTCCATAGCCCACGACTCCCCAGCCCGCAACAAACATATCGAACAAAAGAAGATCATTATTGCCTCAATCGCCTAATTAATCAAATTCTCTTACAGCGGCCTCCTACTGGGCACCAGACAACTACCCGTAAAGCCGCACAATGCCGAAGTTCTCGTATAAATCATGAAAGGTATCCAAGTTTGTAGCGATCACCCGCTATCTAACGTGCGTAGCCCCGGAGCTAGGGAGTTCCAAGGAAGTTTGAACTCCCTTGCTTCGAAATGACCCTACAAGAATAATAGTGGGCAGGGGTTCCTTCACGGTCGCTGATTTACCTTAATTATCCATAACGTCTTTAGTGCTACTCCGGTAATCTGAACCATCTCATAGGGGTAAACTATACACGTTATTAACTAGAACTGTTCAACAAACCCTCGTACTCTATACTCTGCCTGGTCTGTTTGTAGACTGCTCCCATACACAATAGAGAAACTCAATTTGGGATCGACCGGAGTAAAGATGCAGTATAAGTACAGAAAAAGTACAATAGGTAAACACTATGAGTTGATATGTCATCATCAACTTATCTTATCATCTAGACGGGCAGAAAATTAAACGCTGTTGGGTCAACACCGCGATGTATTCACTTTCTCCTGTAAATTTCGACGATTGAATTAGCTGATACAATTGCGATGCCGTTTTGTTTTGATTGGAAAATAGGTTCTTCAAAAAATTCACAACTTTTTTTATAAAAATTTTTCCTGCTCGAAATTGCCCCTAGTTTAGGAATCACTAATAAATGGAATGGAAACGAAAGGTGTTTCATTATAATTCACCTCTGGTCCATTCATTACGCAGGTACCTTCCGTTTTAATTTGTTCGTCCATCTCGAATATCCCGTTTTCTTCTGGGCTTTTTTCATAATTAGCTCCACCGTTAGAAAAACAAGAAGAAAGAAAAATGTCTGAAAAATGAAAAAGCGATGGGAAACTTAATTAGGTTGTTGAGCGAGTGAAGAATTTTCTTCTAATTTCGAAAAGAGCTGACAATTATAGATGTCAAATTTGTCTCGTGCAAATTAGTAATGATAATAGAACTGATCGCTTTGTAATTAAGATGGAGATAATTGGTGGTCGAGTGAACCAATAATTTTAGTAAGAGGTAATGAATACAATTTAATTACATCAGTTCTTTGATTGATTTTATATTGAAGTATTAACAAATGGATTCATGATTACCAATGCTACATTAATGATCACCAGATAAGAAATTTGTAAAAAAAGTACTGCAAGTTGGGTGTTGGACATACCTTCCTCCTATTTACAATTGAATGTGACGTAATGATTACTTTATCAATTACTTTCCACTTTACGCTTGTATTATGGTGTTCTGATACACAAATAACGGAATGATAGTCGCTCAGATAGTCGCTCCCTTAAGGAGGAGTTCGTGAAACTGCTCAATCAGCCAGTTTGAAGATTGATTACGTCAAGGCTATTGATTGTATTGACCTGAAATGTCCAGAGCGTGTTCCTAATGTCAAACGTACTAAGTAAAATTTTCGTTTGACTCTTTCACACTTCAAAACTACCAAACTAACCTGCTTGCAATTTATAAGCAATACTCCTTGGCGGGTTTCTTTAAATGGTGTCACGGAATTTCCGAAGAACCCAGTAGTCGAAGAGGAGGAATTTTCAACATTAGCCGAATTCAACTTCTCGTAAATCCACGTTTTCCATCAATTCAAGGTATAGTGTGTATCAAAGTTAAAATTGACATATTCCGTGGCACAGTTTAGTGTTTTGGCGTGACGGTAAACAGCCAAAAACCCAACTTTTCAGGACAGTGGTTTGAAAGAAAGCTGCTTTCATGGTTCCTTGCCTATCACTTAGTTGCTCTGTGGAGGATGCTCAAGTTATTGTTAACCATATTATCGGAAGCTGAAGACTTCTTGGTCTTGTCAAAGAAGCACCCGCTATCATAAAATATCACGAGTTGCTTTGAGTATAAGTGTTTGTTCGCTTATTCTTGCTTTCGTTCATTTTACTGTTTCCCCAGTTCTGGGCTTGACAGTCCACACTCCCCGGAAGTCACTGCGCTTCACCAAGTGGACGTATTTGACTGATTCTTTTTTTTTTAACGAATCCGTTTATTGTACAATTTTTTATTAAAACAATATGTATGTTATCAAAAAAATGTCATCCTCGGTCGGCTATTTCAAAGCCCGTGTAATGGTTTTACGGACTTCTCTCAGGCAGCGACTGGAATGCCGTCTCGGTTTTCCTAGTTCCTTATTTGTTACATTGTTCCATTTTACGTAAGGATCTCCAATATGAAAATATAGTGCAGCTTATAATAGTCAACCGCTTTTCCTGGGTGTTTGTCTCATGGGGTGAGCTTGACAAAATCCTCAAGCAGCCAAGTTGGATTGGCCCCCTCCAACGACATCTGGGTCCAGTAACATCAACCTCATTCTATGAAGTTGAAGGAGCAGAGCTACAGTACCATCAAGACCGGAAGGTCGTGCGGGTACTGTATAACCTAGCGCCGTCTCAATATTGTTCACCTCAATTATTATGAGGATTTACTCATTCGAAAACCGACCGAGATCGATCTATTCTTAGAAAAAACTATTTACAGCTGTGGTTGTGTAATAAAGATGGTTCTATGTGATCCTTTGGTTGCAAGACGGCTTTTAGGTACTATGTTCAAGGAAGTTGAGGTTATTTTTCTTCTGTCAAAGCAATAGGTTCTAGAGGTAGAGCTAAACAGAACAACGTAGAGCCGGCCAAAGTGGGCTTATTTGATTCATTGAAGAGATGTTTTTCGACAGACTTAGAACTAGTGTTACGTCTACATTTTCTATTTCCCGATGTTTGAATATCTCAGTCAGTTTAAGTCTTTCTTTAGGATTGATGAAAACTGATGACTAGCCGTACACTAAAAGGGTGGGTTGTTGGACACCTCTACATGCGTTCAAAATAATGAGATTGAAAGTGCCCCCTTCAAAACGTATATCGTCGAAGAAACATTTTAGGGAGCATTGGCTTGCAGACACCCCAGACCAGCTGAGCTGTCCCTGGTTCAAAGCACCCTAGGCCTAGAATGGTCGCAGGCCTGGCAAATGTCTACTTCTATTCAAGACTGCCCTCCTCCTGGGGTTGGGCTTTCTTCCATGCCTCAGGCAGTCATGAGGGATACGGTCTCTAAAGGACGCAGACTGGGCCACAAGGTTCAACCCAAGGCCCACTTCCCAGTATAGAACACTATATTCGTGCTTCACTACTTAACCCAGCCTAAACCTAATATCACAGACCTACTTGCCCACGTGAGGGTGGGCCACTCGACATTCATCTACCCTTTCTTAACTAGCCTACTTCAAAAACAGAACCATTCCCCAAATTACAGCCACGCCTTGAATTACCTTCATTCAGCTAACCTAGTATCACAAACTCCTTCTAGCCTCCTCCAGACGGGTCCTTCTTCTTCGACATTACCTCCCATGCATAGTTTTTCCATACTTTGAATCCTTCTTCCTCCGTCATCACATAGGTATCCCATTCCAGCCTGTGCACTCCCGCTCTGGTTACCACCACCCTGCGTTCTTCTGCAAACAACTCACAGTCGAATGTAACGTGATGGAGAGTATCAAAAATCACAAAAACCAGTCTCCCTAATATTGAACCCAAGTAACTTCTCTTCGAAATCTCCATGACCAGATATCATTCGAGTCGTGTGGAAATCGAAGACCATTTGGTATGGGTGAATTTTTTATCCTCAATCTCATTCTGGGTGCATATGGATTATATAGAATGACTTGAATCGTTTTTCATGTTAAAATCTGGGTGCCGTAATTTGTAGCGGACCATTTACTTCTTTCAAAACATATTATTCTCTTTTCTGAAAAGGAGGTACGCCGTTCGTCACAGAAAAAGCGCTATGACGATGTTATGATTATGAGTCGCCGTTTAGTTCATGAAAGAAATGCATATTCATAAGAGGGAGGAAAAAAGAGAGAAGACGCGGTCGCATAAATCCGACGAAAAGAAGCGATTACGGCCGAGAAATATGTGAAGGACTCTGAGAGATGTGTGGGGCTGTTAGGGAGGTGCTCGGAGCTCGTATCTCCGGGAAGAACACGTTGTGTCACCAGCTGGGCTCGACTCAACCTCGGGATAAATCTCCTACGAATTGAGTCGCCCCTCGTCGCCATATTTTTATATTCGGCTCCCTCGAGTCGGGGTTATAACCCGGCCGATGACGAGGGTATTTCCGCGCGTGAGGGGCCCCTCTATTTGTCCGCCGGTTCTGATTGTACGGGGAGAAAGACTCGTTGATATATCGCCTCGGTGAATGGGACAGTCCGATATTGGGTCACTACAGTCGAAACTCGGTAGAGTTAGATAGGTACACAAGTGGATTTGGGTGCAGGAAAACACACGATAACAATGGAATTGATGAGGATGAAGCCCTGCTTTTAGATATGGCTATTTCTATTGGCTGGGGTCTGTGTTGGACACAAGTTAATTACAGTCAATTGTTAACTACATTTCTAACTACTAACCACGTATATTAGTTTGAACGACCAACTGCCAACCATACGGTTAGTGATTAGATTTTCAAACCTTTTTTTCTCTAACTGCTAGTTGATAGTTAAACTTGAGCTAAATCATTGAGCTAAATCATCATTTTGTTCGCGTATGGTTCTAGGGGCGTCAAATTTTCCCGTAATACTGTTGTTATTGTTTGGATTATAGGAAAATTTTTACGTTCAAAACATAGGAAACTACGGACCTGGGGAGCGGCTCATTCGATTCCTAGAGGTATGTTCTTCAAATAGGTACACATTTAGGCCGCCTTGACTTGTTTTGAGGTTTTTAGGGATTTTACAAAACTTTGACAACCCTTAATGGGCACTTTAAATTGAGTGAGAGAGCTGGCTCAAGAATTGGGGCGTCGTCGGACCAAGATGGATTTTCCTGAAAATTTCAGATCTTTTCCAGCCGTTTGGGAGAAATCACGGCGGACGGACGGAAAAATGTTTTGCAGATTCGGATTCTACACCCTTTGAAACGTAAACCATGAAAATTTCAGGGGGGTTACAATTTTTTTTTCCAGAGCGATTACAATGGTTTATCTTTTAATAATAAAACAAAATGAACTGATGAAATGTAAACGACCATCCTAAAATATCTTAGGATATCACCAGTGTCACTATCTGAATAATAAACCAACAGTTTTCATCATTTTCAATTGTCGTCATCCCTACTTCATGGTGACCAATTAAGTAATGTCAAGAAATGGATGGATTTAACGACTTTTTTCACTGTTTTGACATCGTCTTTACCGCTCCACACCTCAAATTTGCAACCTAAAAACCTTGGAACATTGCCCAAATAATCCATGCCTACCCAGTGAATGAAAATTAAATAATTAGGACCGAAGAGCCGCTTAGAAGCATAATTTTCATGATTGAAATGGAATTGTTTTCACCAAGGTGAAATCAGTAATTTCAACAGTAGCAGATAGTTCGGTAACATAATATTTTTTTGCAAAATTACGCTTAAAAACAAATTTCTAACCAGTAATTTTAACACGTGCACTCTAACTTGCATGAAATGCCTCCTAAAACATTTTGGCCGTTGTATATATAGACGATACTTTTCGGATTTAAAAACGTCTCTCTGTTCTTATCAGATAAATTATGTTTTACATGCTCACCATTCAAGTTCCTAGAAGAGTCGACAATCTGCAACAAACATTAAACTAATCAGATTCACAGATATATAATCAAAATTTAATGTTAGGTGTAAAAATAGCTCACTTAAGATTCAAGCACAGCGTATTCTCGTAAGTGTTTAGGAGTTATATTTATAACCAGGACATTCTACCTATGGTCTTTGGGACACCTAAAAAACGTAGATCAATCGTTTTGCGTAGAATGGCTTTGTAATATACAAATAATAAACCTTTGTGTAATAATTTCCAGCGTTTTCATACTGTCTCTTTCAGAAATGCTGTGAATATTTGTGTAATTTTCCAATTTGCCAGCATAATTTTTATTAAATATTCTAGTTTATAGTTGAAACACTTTTTTTTTTATTAGTGTTCAGCCACAAATATGCATTTGTCGATTTTCAGCCTTTTTATTCTCATTTTTAGCGATTCTTTATGTACATTTTTAAAATTAGACCAATTTTTTGGGTTCAAAATATGCTGTCTCACGAACATATTTTTTTTTTAATACTTGATTTATCGGGGAAATTAGTTTTCATCTCAATTCTTAGAAAAATTGTCTCCTGGAAAGACATAAACGATGATATCATTTATGTCCTCTGTACATACCTATTATGTACATAGATGAAATCGCGCTATAATCCAAGAACCGTTTCAAAAGCCCTCAGAATAAATTTTGACGATGAAAGTTTTAGAAAATTGTTTTTTTTTTTACAATTTTAGAAGGCACTGCAGCTGTTTCACTTTCTAAGAAAATTCGCAGTGACAACGTTTACTTATAATGTCATAGTTCGTACCCATAATACTGATACTTATGTGAAATTACGATGGAGATGAAACGATGCGTATAGCTCAGTATTTGGAGCGTTAGTACATGGAATCGTCCTTTTATACGGTACCTCCCTTAATTTATTCGTGTTAAAATACATAAAACTCTCTTCGAATGTATTTTGAACTAAATGAATGTAAAATGAGAAGAAAAATATAAAAAAAGCTTCACAGTCTTGCGTAGCTTCAACAATAACAAGCCGCCAACTAGAGGGAAAAAACACTTGCCCAGCGTTTGTGCGCTAAGATGAAGGGACTCGCGAACAAACAAACTTTGATCTTAAGGTGGAATATTCATTCACTCTTGGAAAAACACTTGCGCCTTTCCCCCCTCTTTTTGCTCCATCTCAGGGGCCACTTCACTTTTCCTTTTGGTTTTTCACGAGAGAAAAGTTTCCTCGAGGATAGCTCTTTTTCTAGGGATTGTTAGAGTGCGGAGGTGGCGTGGTTGAGAAACTTGAAAGAAAAATGGGCTCCTGGGACTTGACAAAACCTAAAGAGGCTTGAAGCCACAATATCGAAATAGGTGATCACTAAATGGTGGAAAAATAGTAAGAAAGGTCCTTTTATCTTTGCCACATAAATTCGCATAATGCATTTATTGGCCCAATGCATTTGTACATTACGTAACTACTAGACAGTATCTCCATTATTGAACTGCTGTGAAATAATTAATACATAATATCCCAAGATCCAATCATCTTAGTGAGTTCCAATTCTTTCCGAATTTACTTCCAAGTCTTTTTTTGTCTTTTGAATCTCAATTTCTTTAATTAGGATGAATGACAAAATTCAATTTTAGATGTATCTTGTAGGATACTTTTCTGAGACACCCGAAACTTGTTGTAACGTGCAGTTCAGCACAATATTCTGTAATTTTCTCTCCTATTTTTAAGGGTTATATTTCTGTAAAATACGAAATAGCCAACACTAAAACACCAAAAGTTCAGGAAATTCATTTTCTTACGTTCAAACAGTTTGAGAACAAAACAGGAATATAGGCATCCTAGTTCCTGTTCTGTAGCATCCCACTTAGAAACCAGAAAAAAAGCCATTACAACCGTTGAGAGTTGTATAATCTTGCCGATTGGGTTTTCGAGTGGACTAAGAACCCATTTTTATTTATAATTTTCATTCTTATACCCGGGAAATGAGATTGAAGGGAACGTATCCAGGAAGATACTGTACCTCATTAAGGGTTAATCCAAGAACAATAATTCAATTGATGGCTTATTATCCCACGAGGAATGCTGTGAAAAATTAGCGTAAACTGAGTTACGCGACCTATTGATTTTATTTATTCGCAGGATGGAAACGATTTGACGATTTATTGGTTCGGCTCTATTTCCCCCTCGAGTGAGTATCTCTTGACCTATATCTTTTTGATGCCCTCAACACTTAAGAAAAGAACCCAACCCCGAAACGAAATGTTTTAGCTCAACCCGGTATGTAGTTTGGAACACGATTTAATGTTGAACATTTCGGAATTCTATATTTATAATGATCGGCTTGATTCAAAAAATCTTTGAATGAGAAAGAAAATTAGGAAATTTATTTTTTCACTTTTCTTCCCATCTAGGAACATTCAAGTATAACAACATTCTAACTAATACTAATAAAACATAGCAGCATTGTGTACAAGGATACAATATAGCAATCCAAAGACACAAGTGTCCATTATTCTAAGATACAAGTGTCTTAGCGACTACGAATACGTTCAGACTGTGTCCTAATAAATGCATTTTTCCCTGAAGCCACATTTTTGGATATTTTGGTAAGTAATTTTTACCGTTACAGTTTCCTACATTTTTCCTACAATTTCAGTACGGTTTTGGTGATGGATGATGCATCATGATCACTAGATTGTTTCGTCAATTTAATTTTCAGTATTCGTGGTAAAACGAAATTTTTGCTTCTGAAAAGGATTGTTGACATGTTTCAATACTTGTAACATCTGTTGATATTCCTTACAAAGGCAAACAGAAATGAATATGTTCCAGTCATGCAGCGTGTTTGATGTGCGAATCGTTCTCAAGTATCGTGTAATATTCATGTTGGTAGTTTTAGAATTTGATCACTATGTTTGCAACAAAGTTTTAAATTATATTGCAATTATAAAAGGCAAAAAAAAAAAAAAAAAAAGTTAAAAAAAAAAAACAGAATTTAAAGCGAATGGATGAACGCAAAGAATAAACGCTGCCACTTCTAAGGCATTGGTTTATTATTCCTTGAATGACCCATTATTGCCCGCATCATTCTGACATTTGGGGCTGTCACTTTTAGGTTTCTCGTCCACTGGAAATGTTGCGAAATCAAACCGGCCGAACCAGCACGGAAACGGACGAATGATCCCACCACGTAGCTCGGTGGGCGACTACTGGGTCCGTACTGTTCTTCAGTTTCCCTGGGATAGTTAGCGGTCGTAGTTGCAAACAAGTTCGAACTGAAGAGGAAAATGGACATTGAAAAGTTAATTTTGCTAGTCAAGAAAAAGGAATCTTTCTGTTTTTGCTCAACAGTTCCTCATTTTGCTTCCGAGTACCAAGGTAGCGGAAGCATTTTTTTCACTTACGCATGTAGAAAAATTTTTTGTCTCCAAATCAAAAACAATCCATCTATTTTGCGTTTTAGACCTTTCTGAACAATTTTGGTTCCGTGTCTGTGTGTGTGTCTGTCTGTCTGTCAGCAAATCCTTGTTACGGGCAAAACTACACGAAGTTATAGTCCGATTTTGATGAAATCTTCAGGGATTGTGCGGGTTGAGGTGTAGATGGTCCCCTATAGGTTTCATGACCCCCGGATCAATAGTAGCCTCTGCGCATTCGCAAACGTAAAATTCTTGTTACACGCATAACTCCGGTAATCAATTTCGATGAAATTTTCAACGATTGTTCGGTTTGATGTGTAGATGGTCCCCGTGAATGGATTCGCGATTACTTCGCATGCGCAAACGTTTCAAATCCCCACAAGCAAAACTTCGGATTTTCAAGTTCCCGATTTCGATGAAATTTTCTGATTGTTTGTTTGAGCCAAATATACGTCATTACAGTTAAAGTAATCGGATAAGTTCATTATGAAAGCGATCAATAGTGCATCTCAACTGGGGGCAGTCAACTTGAAATCTTGTTACACGCATAACTCCGGGAGTTCATGACTGATTTCGAATAAATTTTCAGGGATTGTTCGGACTGATGTAAAGATGGTCCTCGTGAGTAATAAAGAGGTCCGTTTCTTCCTTCTTGGATCGAACCGGTCGTTACATACTCTATACATTCATTTATGGATAGAAAAAGGAATCTTTCTGTTTTTCGAAAGCAGTGCCACACCCACTTGGCATTTTTGTCATTATTTCTCTAGTCGTTTAAGTAATGTAATTTTGGGAGCCTGATCTCATATTGTGAAGTAACCAATGAATTCACTTGATGTTATGAGTAAACTTCTCCTTTTTCATATGAATAAGTGTCCTTGATTTTGTCCTTTTTTCCCAAGCTAAATGTCCTAGTTTTGATAGTTTTCAACTGGTAACCTTAATTTCTTGTACTCGATTCTTGTTCTTCAGTAGGAATGTTGTTCAGTTTGATAAAATGTATCTACCAATGAAACTATAGAAAGCCTGAGACCAAAAAGAAATACATTCCATTGTTCTTGGCCTCTTCATGTCCTTGGGATGCGCCCAACCGAAGGCGAGCCTTAAAGAACAGCTGTAAGTGTTTCGAAAGGTGACAACTCCAAAGCAAAAAACTCTTCATCAGAATCAGAAAACCCGTTCCGAAGAGCCATCTCGTCTACTAGGAATCCGGACGAATACTGATGCAATGGACGAGAGGCATTTTCTGACGAACATTAAAAGGATATGACACCCTAGTGTCAGCAATAACCTCAGAAAACCACGTTTTTTGGCGCATAGCACCTCTGCGTGGATGGCGATTGGATTGGCTGGAAGTTAGGACAGAAAAATACTCAACGACTTCATGTGCGAAAACACGAATTTTTACTTCAGTTCCTAAGTTTTACGTTCGAGAAACAGACGGATTTGGAATCTACTCACTTAAAAACGTAAAATGACAAAGTTGAAGGGAGTGGAGGATAAACGATTGTCGTTGTATCATCACAGAGGGTAATAATTAAAAATAATGAACGAAAACCTGGTCTTCCTTCAATTTTACCATTTTGGGTAAATGGAAAGTGATGCCAAGATTTTAGTTCTAACAGAGCCACATGTGTGATCTTTGACTAAATTTTAATCATTTGCTCCAGAAATTTAGGAAAAATAACCTTTGGACGGATGGAGGCCGGATTTCTTCAAATTTATTTTTGGAATTTACACATCTTAGAACGTAAACCAATATATTTTGAGGTGGAGTTAGTTTTGGTCAATTATAAGGTTTTATTATTGGTAATAATAAACTAGAAATTCAATAAAATTTAGCCATTTATCTTAAAAGGTTAGGAGCAGCATTATTCCACTTCCTTGAATTGTGTTGTTGAGGGCGAAGTGGTGTAGGGGCGTCGGCTTGGTGCTGGTAACCAACTTAGGGCTTTCGTCGTTATTGTTTCAGTGAAACTGAATAGCTGAGAACCAAGTGAGCGAGGAGGAATAAACCTTGGCGTTGAATTAGATAGCAAATAGTTTGTTCTCGGGTTCAACTGTGGAGGGAAGAACCGGCGGGGGAGATGAGTAAGGTCGTAATTGGGTCATTTGTTCCATCAAGTTCCCTCCTGGCGGCGGCGGTAGACTCCTGGAAAAGACCATAAATTCAAGAGGGCAGGAGAGAGAGGCAAACGGCTCGTGCACAATGTAGTCTGAAGCGATAAGGTGATAAAAGGGGCCTTGCAGGGTTGTGGTTGTGCTCTGGATAGAAAGGGTGTGGAGAAAAGGCGTAAAATATTTCCCAAAAGACCTCTTCCCTCCGCTTCCCCCCATCTTCGGCCGACTTCTGTGGCTTCTTCTTCTTTTTTTTACCGGAAAATGCAGGTGGTAAGGGGACGGTGGATAAGGGAAAACGCCGCAAAGCGAAAAGCACTTGGGGAGATAAAGAAAAAAGTTGGGCGGGAGGGGGCGGGGACGTTGATGAATGAAAGCTTGATGACACAAAAACATCATCAAAAGATCCTTCCCATCCGGGTATGCTGCGGACGTGTGAAGCCGGGGATTCATAAACTTGACGTTTCAGCCGGAGTTTTCAATGGTGGAGTGTGAGATTGTTGTTCAGAACTATAGCAGTGATCACGCAGAGTACTAATGTAGGTGTGAATTCCTCGCTCAATGAAAAGCAAAATATTTGTCAAAAATTATAGGTAAAGTTATACAGAGGAAGTTTCTGTACAATATCCAAGAAACGTGCTGTATCCATAAAACGCCGTTTCTGTTTATATTGGTCTGCACTTGATAAATGCCCTATCGGACTGATTTAGAGTGTGTATGGGGGGCTTACTGGCCACTCAAATCTGAATATAGAGATCCAATATCTCTTTCTAATCAATTAGGACCCGTGCTAAGGATAAATTCGGCCAATCTGGTGTTGTGATCTTTTCCAGGTTGAAAGAAGGCAGGAATATCCTCCAAAGGAGAGACTCAATCTCAGTCGTACTCCTTTTATTCCAGTCAGACCCTCCAATGTTTCCATGTTTACCCCCAAGTATGGGTGTGCGTTTTGCAACACTCCCAATGGAAGAGGTTGGTTTCCGAGCGCCAGAGCTTTTAACACCGCATGCAAAGAGTGCAACAATCCTCCCTCAGTCAGCATATTGAATAGCTAAGGTATGCAGACCAATTCCCTTGCAAATCTAACCTCAACTTGGATTGGGCAGGGAAGTCTGTTGGTGCACTGACAAGAATGCGCACGAATAACCTGGGGACTGACGAAAGTGGTAATACGCTCCTCCATCAACGCCAGAATGGTCGCTAGCCAGGAACTGAAAAGGTACCTCTGTTCCTACATAACTCAGTCTTTCTGGGCCTATGAGGACGGGATACGGTACCCTATTCACTGTCAGTTTAGAAACCGTAATTGCAATATGGGTCGTTCCTTTCCACGTTTGCGGCAGGAGTGGGTTTTACTTACTCTCTTTAGATGACACAGCTATTTGTACTTATTTGTACCTTTTCGGCGGCTTGAGGAATCGGATGGTAACCCAATAAAAAACGAGAATAGAGTAAAAATAACCTCACAACGAATCAAATGTAAATTCGCAAACACCAAAATGAAATGCCAGACTTGAATTTGTGTGATGAATTCAATCTCAGTATGAAGAAAATAGCAGAAACATGTTTGATCGGGAGTAGCAAGACAAACCTCGCGGTAGAACTTCTCGCAGCTCGAGTTCAATAAACTCAGAATACTGTGAAGAGGACAAAGAACCTACAATTTAATCGCTGGTCAAACATCATCCCTAGACGTCACTAATATATTTCCCAAATGTTTAACGAATCCAAAATGATTTGGGTGATTCACATTCTGCGGGACAATCGAGGTTTTGATTCTGACTACAAAATTTTGTTCTCCTAAATTTACAATTTTTTTATTATACAATCTAGATGTTACTCTAATGGTATAGTGATGTACAAGCACGCATGATTTTCGTTTGTTTGCTCCAAATTCAGGTTTTAAAATTTTATAGGACACGACAAAGATATGTATCCATGATAATGAGCTTTGTCAACCAGATAACGATAGAATTACGTGAACAATGTGTTGGTAAGGTTGAATGAGACAGATATTTAAACCAAAAATATTTTAATTCCTAGTTGTAGCAAGATGATTTATTCAGTTAATTACTACCACCCAATATTAAAAGTATCAAAATAATCACGGTTCACAAAACTGTAGGTGGGCGGGCATCTTATTTCAGTTTTTCCTGACTTTGTGCTAGAACAAGTATCACATTTTATTATTGGTATTTATTTAGTATCAAATACCAAACTTGAAAAAAAAATTGTTTCAAACAGCCATGACGGCTTTTGTAGTAGCCACAACAATGAAGTTTAAAATCGCCACGACAATGAGAAATCAACATTAGCGTTCTGCAATTAGGAGTCTAATGAACACTTACAGAAATTGAAACTCTATCCCAAAATGAATGCTAAAAAAAATCAATAAGATTGATTAAGAGTTATTCTCGAACCCATAACAATGAGAAGTATGAAAAATTCACACCTATTTTAGAAACGGTTAACTTCATTTTTGAGTCCAACTGTACAGAAATGGTAGAAGCTTGGTGTTTTCTCAAAGGGCAGGGTTACCAACGCTGAAAAAACTTTGAATTGCCGAAAAATGCCCTCATTTGAGAGAGCTACGATGATTTCCTTCAAACCCATGAAAATGAGACAGAAGGTTTGGGACAAACTTTGAGCACTTGATTCGTACAGACTATCTAAAAGTTAGTCCCACTTGTAAGCGCACTAACATCCAGTAACTAATTCTAAAAAAATACTAGTTGAAATATTTCCGGTAAAACGTACTTTTAGCGGATAAAATTTTGGATTAAGTTCAAATTCTGACTCACGGACAGACCATGACAATGAGATTAGAGGCATATTTCGATCAATTACCGGCATGTAAAATGAAGAGTAGCCGAACTATGACAGCCATGAGTAGGCCCAGCTACCATATAAAATCTACAAAAATAATTTTTGGTAAAAGTTGAATAGAAAATTGTTTATCAATGAAGGACAGCGATTGTCCCGTAAAATAGGAATCACCCATTTGCCTCAATTACTCATTAGGAAAAGAAAATCGTTTCATAATCTAATGCAGCGGTAAGGATAGAAGGCAGGAAGTACTAGTCACAGCCGTGGTAAGGATTTTGAGGGGGGTTTCTCGAGAGAACTCCAGGGAATAACCCTGTCCTAACTCTGCTCCATGATTCAGTTACTATTCGAACGCTACCCCCTGCCACGAGTCTACATCCCATGGCCGCGACCCCTGGGAGTACTTCTGTTTCTAGACATCGGCCCTTAGATGTGCCAGGTTTAAAGGGTAACTTACTTGGGACAGTTGGAAAGTTATTGACGGGGGTGCGTCCTGTTCTCACCCAGGTCTCCTTTATCAGTCTCGCTCACAACCGCAGCTCTCAGCCCCTAGTATAACGGTCCCTGTACACCCATAGTCGCGTTCGCCCACGGCTGTTCATTCTTCATGTTAGTAGCTGGCACTTCAGCCCCGAAGATGACCACAGCGAGTCATATTAGTATTGTGACCTATTTGCCTGAGTGAGATGGCACCATCCAGTTCATCCATGGCGAGCGCCATGATGATAAAAGTGTAATATTTGGGGTGCTCTTCGTTACTCCCCCCCATTTTCAAACGATCGTCGCTTCATGAAATTCTAACAAAAATGTGATGTTGAGGTGATTTTTGGAAACTTCAGCTCGTCTGCTTTTTGATGTGTATGTTCATATTTTGAAGCAACAACTTTGTAAAAGCTAAATTCCCCATGAAAAAAGTGGGGGGAGTACCGAAGTATACTTGCCATGTCAAATTCTTCGGTACTCCCCCCCACGGTGAAAACAGTATTTTCGACTACCAATATCGCGTCTCAACCTCTTAACTTTCGATCAAAAGATTTCATCGCTCAATATCTCATACCTGCACGTCCTCAAACCCCTGTTCCTGTGAATTGTTGTTTAGAGATAGGCAAGCTTACTAGTTGATATTTACCGTTTACCTTCATGGGGCTTGAAGCGTTTTGAACCTTGAACGGAAGGCGAGGGTTTGTAATATTTTCAATATACAATCCTAATGAAGCCATGTAATGCTACTATGACATAAATAATCGAATGGTACAATAAATTAATTTTTATACAAATCCTTAACATTTTATCAGCCTTTCTCTGTGTAATTTGTGGAAGGGGTGGAAGTCGCAATTCTGGTGAGAACTCATCTCTAAAAAGAAATTCACAGGAAGGGGTGTTTGGGACGTACAGGTGAGTTTTAGAGCGATGAAATACTTTGATCGGTTGGTGCGCGATATTGGTACAAGAAAATCTGTTTTCACATGCGGATGTTTTGACTGGCAAATACTTCGTTATACTTTTGTATGTCGATTGAATAATTCACCATTACTATCTAATTCTGGTGAATTGGGGTTCACTGGACATGAAACTAGACAAACTGAAGTTTTCAAAAATCACCTCAACATCAAATTTTTGTCGGAATTTCATGAAGCCACGAGAATTTGGAAATGGGGGGGAACACCGAAGATCACCCAATATTTGAATTCCAACGAAATTGAAAGTTCTGTACGTTCATTAAGGACCACCATGTATTATATATTATATAGTACAAAGTTTTATTATGCTCAAAATTTGACACGCAGGACATTGACCAAGCGTTTGTAAGGGAGAATACGGTTAACGAGCGGAGAGTGCAGCGTTGGTTCAAAAAATTTCGGACTGGCAATTTTTCACTGCAAAATGAGCAGCGCGGAAGACCGAAAACGTCTTTGAAGAATGATGACCTGAAGGCTCTATATTTCAGCCGAACGAGGTTGATGATATTTAATTCATATTTCCAAGAAAGTTGACCATACAACGATTTTGAGAGTCTCAATCAATTTGAGACACCTTTCTGAGATTGGCAAGGTTAAGAAGATGGAGAAGTGGGTACCGCCCGCTACTTTCCATGTTAACGCTCGGCCGCAAACATTGAACAATTGCGAAACTGAACGAACTGGAATATGAAGTTATTAGCATCTCCATATTCACCGGATCTCTCGCCGATGGATTTTCATTTTTTTTTTTTTGTTTTTAACCTGGGCAAACACTATGAAAATGAAGACAGTCCAAAAAACTCGATATCGGAGTTTATTAATTCTAAAGACCAAAATTTTTTTAAGACAGGCATCTACGCTTTAAAATCTCGTTGGGAGAAGTGTATTGAAGCGAATGGAGCATACTTTGATTGAATCAACAGCTTTTGAAGAAAGATGTGCAGTTTTATACAATCACTTAAGAATCCGACATTTCATACGCACCAACCTAATACTTCGATCGAAAGTTAAGAGGTTGAGACGCGATATTGGGAGAAGAAAATACTGTTTTCACACTGGGGAGGAGTACCGGAGAATTTGACATGGCAAATTCCCCGCCACTTTTTTCGATTGAAAATTCACCGCCTACTCTATTTTTCGATCACTATAATTCACGAATAATTCACCATTACTATCTATTTCTGCTGAATTGGGGTTCACTGGACATGAAACTAGACAAACTGAAGTTTTCAAAAATCACCTCAACATCAAATTTTTGTTGGAATTTCATGAAGCAACGAGCGTTTGGAAAATGGGGGGGAGTACCGAAGAACACCCAATATTTGAATTACAACGAAATTGAAAGGGCTGTACGTTCATTAAGGACCACCATGCATAATATATATTATATATACACAGTTTTTATTATATTAATATTTGACCTGGCCGTAGGACCTGTACCTACTGTAAGTTATGCATGAAAAAGCATGATGGAGAAAGCAAAGTTATCTACTTTTTAACAAAATACTCCTTCGCGCGTGAATTTTTAAACGTTGTACAGCTTTATTAATTCATCTGCGAAAGTATATTGCATGGAGCCTTTTCTTTACAACTTGCATGCATATTTCAGTGGAAGTTGAGGTTGATGATATTTAATTCATGTTTCTCCAAGAGAATTTTTATACTCCGTTTTCTCCGTAGGAAAGTAGATATCGAACAATACCGTGCGTGGGTTTTAAGGTCGGGAAAAAATATTAAATTTCAATGTTAAGTCTACGGGTTGGAAAAACACGTTATTACGGCTTCTTTATTCAGATTGGGTCGGCAAGCTGTATCGTACACATCAAAAGTGAAATTCATTCAATCTCCATTTTGTTGTTTTTTGCGGGATGGGGATTTTTTTTTTTTTTTTTTTTTTTTTGCTCTCACGCGCTGACATGTGTTGTAAGATGGAGGTCGAGAGCGAAATGGAGTTTTCGGAAGATGAAGCAGGAAAGACGGGAGTATAGATCACAAGAAGACAATAATGCAATATCCGCCAGGAGCGGGGGAACCACGGGCAAAAATTCCGCTATGAAAGGAAGCGGATTGGCGCTTCGAGGTAATTTTATGAGCGCCCGGAAAAATAAGGGCTGACGGCGTAAGGGCCAAGGGGATTCTTCGGAGGTATAAAAAAAAAGCTCGTAAGAAGAGAAAAATTGTAAGAAAGTTTATGATGAAAACATCCCGGAGAGGGAAGAAATGAGCTTCCTGAAAATTATACGTTGGGGATCATCAATGGGCTGATCTATAAAGGGTTCACATTGGGCTTGTGATCTTCGACAGGAGTTTTTTTTAATTAGAGTCCGCTCGAAGAAGACGTACCGAAAAAAAAGGGGAGAGAGGAAGAAGAAAGAGGAACGGAGGCCGGCTAGTGAATGGGGAAAGCTTTTATCCCAGTTTTTCGATCCATTCTTCCCTTCAAGTTTGGTGGAAAACTAATAACGCTCTGGATGGAAAACGTACCGGCAAAGTCGGGCCGAAGTTCTTATTAGGTTTTCGCTCGGGAGATGACGGAGAGGAGGATGGGCCGGGGCGAGGCTTCGGAGATTAGGGGGGAAGCGAGAGTTGGAGGGAAGACATATTTTTTTTTCTTCACCGGCATCAGGCCGTGAGTAGATGGAAGCTCACGTACCTACCACTTTCTACAGCTATTAGAGGCACTCGCAGGTCCGAATATACTGAAAAAATGATTTTTAGTTTTTCGTCTCGATTAAAACACATTCAATTCGAAAATGGTAAACCGAGGTAAAAAAATGGCCAGGCAATTTAACCCCCGGAATGTTGTAAACTTTGGGGATTCTTTGCCCACTCTGAAAAGGTCAGTTTTTGATCGGTATATTCAAGTGCAAGTCGTTCCACCACTCTGTCACTTTTTCATTGTATGGTTCTAGCCTATCAAAGGAAAGTGGAACCCGTGGCTAAAAGAACTACTCGAAAGCGAGTTTGGAGGCTGCTCTAAAGTTGGTGAGTGGAGGGAACTCGGTAAGAGATGTGGCCAAACTTACAAAGATTCCACGTAAAATCATTGGGAACAAAATGAGGAAACTACACTAGAAAAACCCAGGGCGTCAACCAGTATTGACTGAAGCCGAGGAAAAAGAAATATTTGGGTGCTCGCTCATCTGCGCCGACTGGGGGATGCCCCTAGGATCCATCAACTTCCGAATGATCGTGAATCATTACCTAGACAGCTTGGGGAGAAAATTGAAGCGCTTCAAGGACAACCTTCCTGGTGACGATTAGTTTAGGTCCTTCCTGCAACGTCACAAGAAAGAATTGAGTGTGCAAAAATGTCAAAACATTTCTCGTGCCTGGGCAGCAGTTGGTATCACCCAACTAAAAACCTATTTCGTTGTCTCAAGAGACTGAAATTAAAAGGCGATCTCATTTACAGAAGTATTTTTGTGCATCTTTTAACCCTCTTTCCGTCAAGCTAGTAGAATAGTCCAATTATTCGCCAATAACTTGATTTTGTAAACGCAATTTTCTCTTCCTGGGCAAAGTTGCCCCATGCTGGAAGAGAGAGTAGGCAAAGTTACCCCTTGTAGCAAGCTGCGGGCAAAGACACCCCAAACATCATTTGGGCCAATTTCCCCGAAGTTGCAATTTTCCCAGTTTCACAGTCATTTCATGCTGGAAATAAACCATACGGAATCGAAAGAGGATAACAATTCGAGTATTTCTCAAGAACTAAGTTTTCCATTATGCAACTCTTGATTAAAGAAAATTATGGTCGAATTGGAAAAGTGGGAAAAGTAGCCCCAGTTGACGGAATGATTCTTGAATGTTATATAATTTGTACAAGCGTTTACCTAAGTTCCTAATGTGATTTAAATGGTACCAAAAGTCTTTCAATTGTTTCGCACTTACAATGTTGATTTCATGTTTCATATGACGGGGTGCCGGCCAATATCCCTCCTCCCCGTTATGTCGAAACTGTTCGAAAAGCTGCTTCTTAAACGACTTGAACCACTAATAGAAGATAGAAATTTGATCCCAAATCACCAATTCGGATTCAGACAACGACACTCTACAATAGATCAAGTCCATCGAATCACTAACATAATTGAGAGGGCCCTAAAAGGTAAAAAAATATGTGCCAGTTTCTTCTTGGATGTGGCTCAAGCCTTTGACAAGGTTTGGCACGAGGGACTAGAGTACAAACTGCACAGGGATCTCCCAAGACAGTACTACTTACTACTGAAGTCCTACCTTGAAAATAGACATTTCAGGGTGAAGCAAGATGACCAATACTCCGGCTTGATGCCCATAAAAGCAGGGGTCCCGCAGGGGAGTGTTTTAGGGCCGGTACTCTACCTCCTGTACACACGGGACTTACCCCAACAAGAAAGCACAATTGTTGCCACCTTTGCAGATGATACGGCTATCCTCTCTGTTGGAGATGATATAGAAGCTGCAACACGCAAACTACAGACGTCTACTACTGAGGTTTCTAAGTGGACCAAGATGTGGAGAATGAAGCTGAACGAATCAAAATCAGCCCAAATCAACTTCACTAACCGAAAAGTCCCAATCTTGGATGTTGAGATCAATTCGAATAAAATACCGCATACTGAAGCAGTTAAATACTTGGGTTTGACACTTGACTCCAAATTAAACTGGAATAAACACATAGAAAAAAAGAAAGAAGAACTTAAAATCAAGTACTTACAGAAGGATGTATTGGCTAATGGGAAGGAATTCCCATCTCTCTCTTCACAACAAACTGCTTATATATAAGCAGATCCTTCTCCCTATTTGGACCTATGGGATACAGATCTGGGTTGTGCCAAGAAATCAAACATTAAGAAAATCCAAACCTTTCAGAATAAAATACTGAGAAGTATAGTTGGAGCCCCTTGGTACATGCGAAACGATGATATTCATCGAGATTTGAGGATGGAGACAGTCTATGAAGTTATTGCAAAATACACAAGGAAGCATGAACATCGCCTCCACAAACACGAGAACCCGGAGATGCTCTACGTTTTGGACAACAAAGGTGAAATCCGACGTCTCAAGCGAAACAAACCACTGGATTTAGTTGTGCTGCGTGAATAGAAGTGCAATCGAACTCAATGCTAATTAATTGAGCTATATAATAAAGGGCTAGGTTTTGCTGTAAACCTACCCTCTTGGAGTGTACCTTTATTGATATGTAAAATTGCTAGATGAAATGTATTTGATTTTTCAGTCGCAATTAATAAATCACGAAAAAAAAAAAAAAAAAAAAAAAAAAAGTTTCATATGGGTATTTCGTTGACCAAGTTCGTTCAAATTCCAAAACTCAGCAACCGAATTGAGTGATTCAAAGGGGAACGTAAGAGAACGATAGTTACGTTTTGTTTTCGTTCTGTCCTCGTTCTTCGAAAATCAATCGACTTCGGCCTCGACTGTTAGCTTAGGTCCCGAATATTGACGTTCCCATATGTGACATGCACTCCAACTGTTCTTCTCTGAAATATTAATCCATTTGCAATATCCTGGTTGAGCCCGCGGAGACCTTGCCGAGCCTTTTCGGTCGTTGAAGTCAGAGCTACTTGGAATAAAATAAACATGAGGTCTTCCAATTGCGTTTCATGAATCCGCGATTATGGAACGAAAGGGCAACAGCTCCAAATTCGGAAAGCAACGGCTTTTCCTTTTTCATTTCTCATTAAACAATAAGTAATTCTACCAGGGTGTGAAAAGTTACATCGCTCGAAATCTATAATAATGAATTACTAATAAAATGACCGTACTTTGGTTTATTCTTTTCCAGTAAAAAGCCCTTTTAATCGAATACCAAAAATATTTGTTAATCCCCCATTCTCCCTCTCGAAATTTGCCTTTTTACTTAGGTGTCAAGTTGTGTTAATTCCCAATCTACAATTTTCGTCTGGCTGATGGGCCTCACACGTGTGAATGTTATGGGCCAAATACCCTGTTTCTAGTCACCTCCAGCCTATTGTATGCTACGTCCGAATATATTCGGACCAGAAGTGTCTCACCAGCAATTCTATTCCCGAGAATACTTGGGCTATTGGAAGCTACCGTACTATGCTATTCCCGAAATTCTCGAATTCACTCGCTTCATCTACCGGTTACGTCGAAAACTGGTAATTTCGCCATCACTCCTGCAGATAGTGACACTGGTGATATCCAAAGATGTTTTAGGATGGTTGTTTACATTTCATCAGTTCATTTTGGTTTATTATTCAATAATAAACCACTGTAATCGCTCTTCAAAAAATAAATTTTAACCCCCCCCCCCCCCCTGAAAATTTCATGGTTTACGTTTCAAAAGGTGTAGAATCCAAATCTGCAAAAAAAATTTCCGTCCGTCCGCCGTACTCCGTACGCACGATGTCTCCCAAACAGCTTGAACAAAATATCTGAAATTTTCAGGAAAATCAATATTGGTCCGACAACGCCCCAATTCTTTAGCCAACACTCTCACTTAATTTAAAGTGCCCTTTTAGGGTTGTCAAAGTTTTGTAAAATCCCTAAAAATCTCAAAAAAAGTCAAGGCGGCCTACATTTGGACTTTTTTTGAAGAACTTTCCATGAGGAATCGAATGAGCCCTTCCCAGGTCCGTAGCTCAAACCATTTCCGATGTATGGCCCGATTTATGGTGCCAACATTTGAGTTATTTTGGTTTATTATTGTTTTTGTTTTGACATCAGTAACCTAGTGATGTAGTGATGTGGATACTTGAGTGAACTTCTAAAAGGCTTTGTAGCCGATACACGAGTTGAAGCATTCTGATACACATGAAACGCTGCAAATTCTTTCACTGGGGTTTATTATTCAATTGTCTTGCGTTCATGATTTGAATTTCTACTAAGCTCTGGAGTGTGCGTGTTTCGCAGGTGATACAGCGATTATTGAATTTCAGGAGGTACACAAATATGATCAACTGAACAATCCAAATAGGTATTTTGGTTGAGAACAGATTTACGTGCTCTATGCTTATCTCCTGAAATTCAATAATCGTTCTATCACCTGTGCAACAGGGACACTCCAAAGCTTAGTAGAAATTCAAATCATGAACGCAAGCCAATTGAATAATAAACCCCAGTGAAAGAATTTGCAGGGTTTTATGTCTTCACTTTGCTTTATAAACTCGAAAATGTATTTTGTTTCCAAAAACGTATTTAGCAATGAGAAACTCAATGATCGGGGAAGAATGCAGGTAGTTCCCTTCAACCACCTCAGCAGTGCGTAGCAGCAAATTGGCTACTTCTGTTTGAAGAAGACATTGATACAGCGGTTTGAGGATTTTATACATACCATCAGTATAAATAGCTATCCCATTATTTTAATATCTATGTCAGTGATCCTTCCTGTGTATGGTGTCAAAGTTGGGGAACCCAGTTGGGAAACATCAGCGGCGCGCAATCTCCCGTCAATCACGCGTCAGGTTCGGTGGGGAAATTATGAAGTCAACGTCTTATGAGTTTGGGAGAAGTTGGAGCGTCAGGCTCCGATGACGGGACGCGAGGGGTTCGGAACGAAGGGAGCGAGTTACTTGAAAATTTGATGCGAACTTAGACGGTAGGAGCGATAGAGGGAAAGAGCGAGGGGGGCAAATCAATTGGTTACGTAAGCTCAAAGGAGTTGGGGGGGTTGTCGACTTAGATGGAGACGAATTTCAACAGGCGGACTACAAACGTTTTCCGGAAGCTGGAATGGATCTAATTGTCACGTCAAAATCAGAGGTGTACACTCAGGGGATCTGCGGAACAGTGATCCAGATCCCTTCCATGTCCCCCTTTCCCCTAATTTGCAAGAAAACTGTACGTGATGGAGAAAAATAGCGGTCATTTTTGGATTCAGCACACCAAAAAACATTAAATTTAGCTAAAATATTCCATGCAGCTGATCAAAAATTTTGTTTTGCAGACCTGTGTAATTTAATTAGTCTTGACTGTAGCTTGTATTGCTTAATAAAGCTAACTTCATGGCTATGGCCCCACGCTAATGCCAATTGAAAGAAAAAAGCGCAACCCCTGGATCCATTTGTGTAAAAATTATATCGATCTGGATTTGTTAATTTTTTTTATATATATATATTTTTTAGGATTTCAGTGAACAGTGCTGTAATAAAACCCAATGAGCAACCGATATGGTTTGACTCAATAATTGTGTTTGATCGTGGAGGGTAACAGTACCACATTCCGCTTTCCGTTAACAGTTAGAGGTATCTCATAAACAAACTAATTGCCCATTTCTTTGGTCTTAAGGCGCGACGAAAATCAACCTCCGAAGTAATAATCCTTTACGTCCACTTGGGGCCGTTGAATTTCTCATCATTAAAATTAACTTATTCCTCCCCGAGTCGGTATACCAATTTAGAAACGAATACTTCTGCGAGTAAAATCAACTGGAAACCCTCATCTCGCAACTTTGATACTTTCCTCGGAAAACCTTCCCCCTCTCCCCTTTAATTTCCAAACTTTAATGCCGAGTTCTCAAGTCAAGTGGGCTTCCTTACGATTCCTCTTTCACTCTTTTCCGAGCAGTTGAAGTAATTGGAACGTCAGCTCGCAGGAGGGAGCCCTTAGCCACTCAAAATTCATTCGAGACCTCCCAGCCGGAAGTTCAGCCTATCGTGAGAAAAGAGAAGGGGTGGAGAGGGAGAGAGAGGGCTGAGTTATAAAGGAGCTAATCTTTTGAAATGGAAGCGGAAAACTGCAAGCAATCAAAACCCGTTTCAAATGGGATCAAAAAGAGAGGAGAAACAGGGATTACAAAAGAATGATACAGTTTTTTAATAACGTCATCTCTTGCGGCCGTGTTTTCAGGTTAATTTTCAACGAGCTCATGTTTTATCTCTAATGTTCTCCTACAGTATCTGACAGATTGAGGAGTGTCAACCTAGAAATATGAATTACCACCCCCCTTGATCTCGTGGACTTATTCCAGGAGTCTTTTAGCTAATGTTCATAGAACATTGATGTTCAAAAAGTGACAAGTGGAAGGTCTCAAAATTATAAAATGATGTATTTCTTCAACGGTTCCTTTGTGGAAATCCGTTTTAGAAGTACAATGTCTACAATAATGTTCCTAAAAATTGAGAAAATGACTTAGTTCTTTCACTAAAAGGTCCAGTATTCTAGAAAGAACAAGTTTCGTGGACAACACTAAATACAGCACATTAAATTGGTAAAATTTATTTTTAAAAATGCTGAAAATGTCTAAAAAACAAACTGGTAAAAGTCGGGTAATTCATTTTCTTTAGCAGAACATTACCAAAAACTCTGCAAATTGTTACACAAAGGTTAATTATTATATCTGTACTAAATCGTAAATATACGATTTACGACAGATATTTATATCTGTACTGTCTTCGTAAATCACTGATCTATCAATATTAGACGTTGTCTATGGTACACTATTCAAACTCAGTGTAATTGCATATAAGATTAAAATACTTGGGCTATTGGTAGCAGCGCGGTCTAGCTGAGACTTTCCGTTAAACAGGATCTGCAGCCCGGCTCTTCAGCCTGACCATCTACCTGACCGATATTTCATATGGTGAGCGAGCAGATGATGGTACAGCTATCGGAGTGGTCTCATTCGATTCACTGAACTAGTGTCTATCAGATTCAAACAAAAAACTACCCTCTTGAAGTGAACATTTTCTGAAATTTTGACTTTTTAAAACGTTTACTAGTTCATTATAATCCCTTAATGTTGATTGATCAAGATATCGATTTTTGAAAACCTTTTTTTACCTTGAAAAGTAAACCAACAACTTTTGAGATGTGTGAAAGTGTATTCACAATGGTTCACCATTTAAAATATTAACCAAAAAAGTTTATGAACTAGGAGCTATAATGTAAATGATTTCAAAAACAAACCTGCACTGAACAATACACTTGACTTTTAATGGAATGAACCAAAACAGTGGACGGATAAACCACCAGGGCCTGAGTCTACACCTACGTTTGAAGGGATATTTTTCAGGAAGTTATTGGATCTAGCTTGTGTTATAAAGGTAGTACCTTTATACGTACACACGATTTCTCCGAAAAGGCTGGAGCAAAAAATCTGAAATTTTCAGGAAAAATCAATATTGGTCCCCAATTCTTTAGCCAGCACTCTCACTTAATTTGAAGTGCCCTTTTAGGGTTGTCAAGGTTTTGTAAAATCCCTAAAAACCTCAAAAAAGGCAAGGCGGCCTAAATTTGGACTTTTCTTTGAAGAACTTTCCACGAGGAATCGAATGATCCCCTCCCCAGGTCCGTAGCTCAAACCATTCCTGATGTATGGCCCGATTTATGGTGCCAACATTTGCATCCACATTCACTACATCACTAGGTTACTGCGATCAAAACAAACACAAGAGTTTTTTTTCTTTCTTTTTGTTTTGATCGCAGTAACCTAGTGATGTAGTGAATGTGGATGCTGGAGTGAACTCCTAAAAGGGTTTATAGCCGATACACGGGTTGAAGCAATCTGATATGCATGCTCCGTCTTACGAAATTTGAGAATTTCAAATAGAATATTTTTCCATTGTAATCTCTCATGAAAAAAAACGCTGATAATTCTCTCACTGGGGTTTATTATTCAATTGGCTTGCGTTCATGACTTGCATTACTACTAACCTTTGGAGTGTGCGTGTTTCACAGGTGATAGAGCGATTATTGAATTTCAAGAGATATGCGTAGAGCACGTAAATCTGTTCTCAACCAAAATACCTATTTGGATTGAACAGTTGATCATATTTGTGTGCCTCCCGAAATTCAATAATCGCTCTATCAGCTGTGAAACACGCACACTCCAAAGCTTAGTAGAAATTCAAATCATGAACGCAAGCCAATTGAATAATAAACCCTAGTGAAAGAATATGCAGCGTTTTTTTTCTTTTCAGTAATTGTGTAGAAAGATTCGATTATTAATAAATGTTGCCTACCGTCTATCACCAATCATGGATTTATTAATTTTTCCAGTCAAATTCATAATTTTAAAAACAAATTCACCTTGAAAAAATGATTACATAATTTCTCTAAATCTATTCATTCTCGCGAATTTTCGAACAAATGAGCAACTTAAGTGTTCCGGTATTTCTGAGAGGGGATCTGAGGAGCCTTCCCAATCTCCAAGTTTTTGTAACGTCAGAAGGTTTTATACATTTAAAAAAATACGTTTCTACTTCTTCGTACCAATAAATGTATTTTACCATTTTTATTATTTTATCTTACTGGGTACAGCCAAGAAGTGGGTAGATGCTATATGTAAGGCTGGAAAATTTGGTAGGTATTTCTCAACATTCCATGGAAGCAAGTGAGTAACGTGTTAATGAAAAAATTCGGTTATTAAAACTGGTTACTGTTGAATCACAATAACTCGAATAACTAGCTATTGTAAGAAAAAAAAACAACTTGTAATAGCAAAACACAAACAACTTCAAAAAGTTTAAAAAAATATATTTGTAAAAACTGTGTACTTAACTATCTACCGAAGTAAACAAAAAAAAATAGAGTTCTAAAAAGAGAAAAATAACTCATCAATGAAAATTTTTGGAAATTGAAAACGTGGAACTCATCTAAATTTGAAAGCAGAATTGTATGATTGTTCCTTCTTCTTCCCCCTTAGGATATAATATCATGTAGCTCGGCAAGGGGTGTGTGTGGAAAGAAACATCAAGGTAGGAAGGTGCCAACGTAGGGTAGATAGATGTACATAGCACTTTTTGAAATCGGCACACGATCTGCCAATCCTGGAGCGTGGTTCCTCGTAATAGGTCATTGTGGAAAGTTATTTCATTTCTAGAGCGTACTATCGTACCTTGAGAATAGCAGGGTGACAAGTCCAAAATATCGACTTTTGAGTTAAACTTGCAGGCATGTATCAAAGACCTGATGATATACCCGGACCTCTAAGTTTATTCATTCGCTCTCTTTAAGGGCCAGAAGTTTGACAGAAAAAAAACAACGTCAGTTACTGTATGAATTAAACGTGTTTTTCCATATTAAAATTTATTACTGACTTGAACAGTTTTCTTTCGACATTCAGTAAGTTGAAACGAATAGCTAATAGATAGAATTTTACGATTCGTTTATTCCTGATCTCAATTTCTTTTCTTCTTTTTCATTCAAGAACCTGACTTGCTGATGTTGATTTTCCAACAAATTTTTGACTTAAAAGTACACAATTTTTCTCTCACAATAAACCTTTGAGAGTATCGAAAAACTCAAAAATTGTTCAACATTTTTCTAAATATAAATGAAACAATTGAAAACTTTTTAGAATTTTGAGGAATAATTATATTCAAACTTTCTTCTGCCGACTCGTTGTTTTTTTAGAGAAAGTAACTGAACTTCCAAATTATAACTATTCGTAAAAACGAAAAATGAAGATTAAATAATCATGATTTGGCGAACTTTGTTGAGAACTCAAAACTTTGAAGTTGATTTCCCGAAGTTGGACATTTTCAGCTTGTCACGGTTGTCTGTCGAGGTGCGATACCTGCTGGTGTAGTTAGACATGGTGCTGTGATACATTTTAGTGCTGACCGTCAGTTTGAACCTCGTATAAATCACGGATCACTCAACATTCGATAGAACGTGGGTTACAGGTAGCTTACAGTTACGTATATCTGTGGTCTATACCGGTCATTCTAAGCCACGCTCGGGTTAACCAGCTTGTTCTGAAGAGATCGGGGCGAGCGGAGGTGGATGTGGAGGGGATGATGGTAGGACTGAAGGGCTGTCATACTAACTACAGTGTGGCGGATCACCCTGGCCATTCACGGGAGACTGAGGCGGCTCCACCGAGGTCGACCGATCCTTCACAATTTATATTGTCCGATTGTTTACGGCGGCCTTTTGTTTCTGGATTCTCCACTGGACGTCAATGTCCACATTTCAGCGTTCAGCTCTCTTTTGTTTGCCTCTCGACCTCCCTTTCGAGCGTGTCCTCGCTGTTTTATTTTGGAAACTTGGGCTTTCGAGTACCCGTGTGAGAGCCTTCTTTGTATCCATCGTTTATTAATTACATTTCAAGTGTACGATGCTTAGTATGCCGAAGCGGTGATTGCGAACCATACAATCATGGGTGCCCGCAGGGAGGGGCCAGGGGGGGGGGGGGGCATGAGAATCAGGATAGTATGCATACATTTTACAACAATTCTTGTTAAAGTCATAATATTTTACTTCCATTCAGATCATGTCACACCTAAGTTCATTTTGAAGCAAATAACATAATACTTTAAAACATTTTTGACTTTTACTTTTTTACCGCAAAGTTTCATACTCCCCAGAAGCCTTGCCCCCCCTGGGAAAATATTATGCGGGCGCCCATGCATACAATTAATACTGTACACAATATACAGGCTGTCTGAAATAGTGAAATACATATGTGGCATACATTGAATGATTCCATACATATAAAGATACTAGTTTAAAGGCCCTGCTACGCAGGTTAAAAAGAAATAGGTGAATAACACAATGAGGGAGTATAAAAACAATACGCAAAGTAAAAAAATCGTATATTCCAAGTCCCCGAGGAGGGAAGCACGTCGGTTGCCCTGGGAGACGCTCCGCCCCGCTGGGGCCCTCTCCCCTTCACTGGCGGGGGGAGGAGGGAGTGAATTCCACCCGCCCAGCGTTCAACCACTCCCTAGATGAAAAACGGATATACCTACTCTGATACTTTCATCATTATATATACGATGTGTACATATGTGTGAATGATAAATGTAGAAAAGAAATTTCACAAGAGAGAAAGAAAAAATCCGATATTTCAAAAAATCTTGGTCGCAAATATAAAAGAAGGAACAATAAATGTCTTTTGGGAGTTCTCGTTTGGCTGAGTTTCATCGTGTACATTGATGCGATGCTGATGAGCATTATAATTTGCAATCAATCATTTAAATTAAGGTCAGGGGGCCAATTATCTCCAAAGACCAATCAATGAGTTCTTTCTGATTGTAGGAGCTATCTATTATCAGCCGTACTTGCTGTCATTTTCTCAAAACGTTCACTCCAAAACTCGGGTGAAAGGCTGCATTTTGCGACGTCGCTTGCACTTCAACTGGGACTGGACGGTCTTGGGTTATGGAGGCTCTATGGTTATTGATGCGCAAGTTGAGATTGGTTACTTTACCAATGTAGAATGCATCTATGCACTTTTTACCGACAATTTTGACAACCACTCTGCTACATCTCGACACTTACGTGTGTGGTTGGTGTCAGCAAAGAAGCCAGAGCTAAAAAATAAAGCTGTAGATCGTTTAATTCACATTTTATTCAGATCCTGGAATAAAACTTGAACATAAAACCAAAACGATTAGAACGGTGTGCTCTAAAATTGTATGCGTGTAGTCAAATACCATTTAAATTTTTAAAAATCCATTTATAAATAACGGATTGTTTGAAATTCCAGGATTGTTCTCCTGGATTGTGCCCCACATATTTTGTAATTAGCAAAAATCTTGTGTACCGAATGTGTTAAAACTCAAAAAAGATTAAACAATTACTTTGAAGCACACGGTTTGATAAGAGCAGTTTTCCGAAGGTTTAGTAAATGCCGGCTGACATCGATTTTAAAACTCGTGGCAAAATTTAACATTGTTACACAATAGGCAAGGTTAGATACGGGTTACGATTGTTTTCAAAATGTATCTTAAAAATGCAATATAACAGGTAGTGAACTTACCACAATTTGAGAAAACCAGCTGGCAGATGTTGGTTTCAACTGCAACAATACAATGAAATTCGTTATTTTAATTGAAATAAAACAGTTACTGTTATACCAAATAAACATATGAGCAAACTTTCCAGATTATTATCATTAGAATGAGCTAAAATTAAAAAAAAACTTGGATGATTTCATAAAACTGAAACGTAATAGGTATCCCCAATGCTAAGGATACTTTTCTCGCAACCTACTGGACATGCGTTTAAAATCCCATACGGGCGGATGATTGAGAAGAATTGCCTTTGGAATAGAGGAAAGTATGCCGCTAGTTTTGTTTATGAATGCTGTATGTACGTCGAACCGTTGCTCTTTGTATGCACATGTGCTGTACAACCTTTATACTTATCAAATAGGTACAAAATTTCAAACCGAATCGCTGCAGTCGTGCTAGTTTCTTCTTCGAACGGATGCCATCTGGACAGTAAACATTTTATATGGCCTTAATTTTTTTAATAACAAAAGTCTCAATGAGAAACAAGCTTAATAGCTTTTGTGGGTGACAGATAACCGACTAACTCATGAATTTCATCAATATTAAATATACATTTCGTGAAAAAAATTGTTTGTTTTTTGAATGATAATGAGAATGTCAATTGCGTAAACAAATTTTTTGGCATTTTTCTGCGAAAATGACTTTTTTAAAAGCTTTTATTTACGCGAAGTTTGCGTAAGTAGGTACTAGATAGGTATCAGTAAGTATCTACCTAATTAAACTGGAATAAAAAAATAAACTTATCAGAATAGTTGGCCAATGAAATAGGTACCTAGGAGCTAGTTAATTTAACACAAGCCTAAATCTCGCGACAAGCTTTAATGATTTTATGAATTGTGTACGTATACTATAGGTAGACAGTTAAAATTTGTAAGTAAAAATGTATTCCCTTCTTTTTAATGCATTTAAATAAAAGCTTTTTTTTTGTTTAATTGGTTTTTTGCAATCTATTAATGTCTATATGTTACATACCGTTCAATTTTCAAGTGTGATGTAAAAATTATTAATTTGTTACAGAAACGATGTAAACTTGAATAATTGAGTGCATTGCCTTATCGTCAGCTCAAATTAGTAATTATTCATTTCATTGTATATACAGAACTGTCATATTTGTAGTACATATTCGTACTGCTACGGTAGAATACGTTTTTCAAAATAAATATGCATTTTTCATGGGACCAGGAAAATTTTGATATTTAAATGCTCTTTTCCGCTCACTGGTATTCAAAATCATGTAATAAATTCATAAAAACTCTGTACAAGACGTTTACAAGTACGACAGAGTTCCGTCTTGATAAAATAATTTCGAAGATTGTCCGTCGGTAACACGTACCACCAAGGAATGGTCTCAACGCGAAATGGCGAAATTACTATTTTCCCCAGTGAGGAACAAAGGACTGGTCGATTGCGATGATTCCGTATTTCTAGCGGTAGTTAAGGGCCAACTCAATTAACAATAATTACTCCCACATCAATTTTTCAGCGCCGAAATTCCCTCTATAATTCTGAAACTCTGAAAAATTATTCAAAATAATAAGGAGAGCCCGTGAAGGGGTAAATTAAGGAGGGTCTAATAAGAGATTGGGTGGCAACGGGGAAAATTAAGTGAATTTCGGCAGTTTCATTCTCCATTCCCCGCAACGAGCTTTCTACGGCGAACATTTTCCTCTTTTTTTCCACTTTTTTTTTTGTTCGTTTCATAGTCTGGACGTAACGGCACTTTCCTCAAGTAATAAAGAGGGTATTAAAAGTAAGGCCAAGTTCTTTCAAGAAAGGGGGGGGGGGGGGGTTAAAAGAAAGACGGTTGAGGCGAGAAGTGAGGGGTAGGGTGGGGAGAAGTAGGGGAAGGTGGAGGTGAGAATTGGGAGAGGGGATGGAGGGGAGGGGAGCGGTAAATATCAGCTAAGATGATGAAGATGTCTGTTAGAGAGGTGGAGGGGATGTTGGGAAAGTTGGTGGAAGAGGGGAGGGGATCAAATAAAGTTTGAAATAATGGGAAAAAAGGTAATTTACTTTACTTCGAGGAAACAATAAGAACGCAATGAAAATGTTCTTTTGTAGAAAGCCTATGGGAAAGAGGGGAGAAACTCTCCAATGGAAAGTTATCATTACCTAAGGAAAAGAAAAAATGAAGTATGTATATATGCATCGGAACTGGCGTTTTCCAGTTGATTTGCCAAAAATGCGGCAGCAATCAAAAAGCTTTTCATTTTGGCAAAGCATCACAGCTGAATCTGCGAGTCTATAACCACCGAGCCTCAGTCACCCACAATCGGCCACAGATAAAGAAGAAAGAAAAAAGAGTGTAGTTGATATTTTGGCGTATTGCCTTTTTCAAAACTTATAGGAGAAACAAGAATGAATACAACAGGCTGTGGGATTGGTTGCTTGATTTCTTCAAGACCCTTTTCATAACCAACCGGCACAGCATCAACAATTGATCTTCGGGTGGTATCCATATGGTTGTTCATGCTGAGGTTGAGAGGCGTCGTGGTTTTGCCAACATAAAAGGCTTCTGAGGGCGAACATTTCTTGCAGATGAGTTGATAAACACACATCCTAGATTGACACTCTGATGCATCCCGGCACTTACATATATACTTATTCACTGGATGGTTCTACTGATCTATATGGTCGATTGATTTGGAAGAGAAATTTCACCAATAAAGAAAAGAGAGTAAATCTGATATTTCGAAATGTATTCTTGTTCACAGATATGGAGAGAAATAAATGTCTAGCGTTGGGGAAAATCGTAAACATGGCTGGGTTGACAACTATTGTTTTTGTCCTTTGGTTTCATCCATTCAAGTTGAGGCCAGGAGTTCGATTAGCTCCTAATAACAATCTATGGTATCTTTCAGATTGCTTGAGCAATCTGTCATTAGCCGCATCCGGAAGCTTCTTTAGCACTTCAACGCCAAAGCAGTGGTCAAATGTTGCGTCATGTGACGATGCTTGACTAACTGGGAGTGGGCGGCTTGGGTTTATAGACGCCGTATGATTGTTCATTCGCAAAATGAGTGTCGTCGCTTTACCAACGTAGAATCAGTGCACTTCTTGCATACTAGTTGGTAAACACACATTTTGGACTGACACCCTGCTGAACCACGACACTTATAAGTGTAAAAGGTGTTGGCAGAGGAAAGCACTCAGCTCTCATCTCGCACGTTGGCACGGCCGTAGGTCTAGTTGGTGCAACTTTGAAAATGGCAACCGAGGATGGCGATGGGAAAGGATCTCCCATATGTTTTTTCCTTGACTAAAAGTCACACGAGGTTGTTCGGTAAAAATATCAAAGGTTTGTGAACTCGACGACAAGATAGGCTGTTGTTTACGGAGGATGCTGTGGTTTAGCTTCTGAACTCTGAAGAAAAAGGTTGTGAACAACGGAACCTGGTTTGTGTGTGCAGTTGGTTTCAGTTGGTATGAAACACGTGCTGGAACCATCCTGTCTGTTAAGGATTTTGGTGGGTAACCCTTCCCCATCAGCTTACCTCGTATCGAAACAGATCTTCTTCGATTTATTTATAGATCTTCTTCAAGGCAGCTCCAACAAAGAATTCAAGAAAAGATTGCGCTATCACTATCCTTACAGCACGAGAGCGCAACACAACTCTCGTCTTGGGTATCAAAAATCAACAAGTCGTTCACTTTACCGTTTTAAGTACCTGATGGAAATTGTAACAAAGATTTATTCTACCAATTTTTGGAGGAAATGTTTCAAAAATTTCATCAGCTTTCCCTCAGCAACTGTATTTTAGCGGTAGACAATGCCCCTTTACACAAAACTAATCAGGTTCGGGAAATAGTGGCAGATCTCCCCATACAATGAAAAAATTATGAATTTCGCTGGAAAAAGCTATAATTCCGAATATGTTTTCTTACTCCTAATACTATGGATAACTGAAACTATTGGTTTATTATTCAACAATAAGCCGCTCTTGAGAAAAAATTTCTAACCCCCCTCCCCCCCCCCCCGAAAATTTCATGGTATACGTTTCAAAGGGTGTAGAGTAAAAATCTGCAAGAAATCTGAAATCTTCAGGAAAAACGCTGCAAATTCTTTCACTGGGGTTTATTATTCAATTTCATTCATTTGGCTTGCATTCATGATTTGAACTTCTACAAGCTTTGGAGTGTGCGTGTTTCACAGGTGATAGAGCGATTATTGAATTTCAGGAGGTATGCATAGATCACGTAAATCGGTTCTCAACCAAAATACCTATTTGGATTGATCAGTTGATCATATTTGTGTGCCTCCTGAAATTCAATAATCGCTCTATCACCCGTGAAACACGCAAACTACAAAGCTTAGTAGAAATTCAAATCATGAACGCAAGCCAATTGAATAATAAACCCCAGTGAGAGAATTTGCAGAGTCTCTTTTGTTTTGCTGACATTAGCACACTAAACTCACCTGCAATTATACTCTTTTACTTATCTTTATATGTAAGTGTTACACTTGTTAAGGTGGTTTGACTAGATGTTTGAATAATTTGTTCGTTTCTGTAGTATGAATGGAGATCATTTTAAAACATCTAGAATCCAATAATTGGATTCTTGCAATTATTGCAAGTTATGTAAGCACTGAGTTTGTTATGTACCACGACTAAAGTCTGAAATATATATTTCAGTGATTAACGTTGAGTGTTTTAGAATACAGGAGTAAACCTTTTTGCGTAATAATTTGCAGGGTTCTTCTTCTGTAAATGTTGACAATATTTCTGAACTGCATAATATTCACGAATTCAGTCTGGACAACTTGCGATGTTTGCAAACATAACCCGATTCGTCAGTTTCAATTCATTCCAAATGTTTGAGGTTTGCACGAGGGAACTGAGGCGCGCTAAGTGGCAAACTTTCGCCCCATCCACCTACTCGCTACACGTACCTAGCCAAACACTAGTTTCGGGGCAAAGCGGATGAAAGTTTTAGTCATATTGTAACAGAAAGTCGCAACTAAATTCACGATCTAGAAGTTTTCTCTGAGAAGTACTTTAGAGCTCGACTAGTTCAAACTCCGAGCACTACGGCACAACAAGTGAAGTAAAATGGAATTGAAACTTTGAACAAGCGACGCGTTTCAAGTTCACTTTATCTAACTCCCACTGCCCCACTTGGTGCGCCCTCTTACGTTTCTGGGGTCCTTTCCATACAATGACGTTTAATTAACTGCTCAATTAAGGTCGTCAGTGATTATGATCTGAAGACGGCGAAACTCAGCAAGGAGCGTTAACGAAGTGGCAGTGAGAAAATTGCGGTGGGGAGAAAACTCGTGGAAGACTTCCAGGAGGTATCTCGAAAGGAATCAATTTCTTCCCTTTAGAGCTGGAAGGTTGTTGGGAGACTAGACAGGAAGAAGGAAGTACGTTATCGTATTTCATGCTTAGCGTTCTCCGCTCCCCCTGTCGGAAGATAGCGAACTGTTTTCCAGGGTTCATTAGATGTCTTCGCGCTCTCAAACCCCTACAAACCCCCCCCCCCCCCCCAGCCCCTGAGCTCTCCGCCCTAACGTTGCCAATTAGATGGTTGCATTACCGCTTATCACGCTACCACCACCTTGGAACGAGAGTTACCGATCTTCTACAGCCAGGTATCAATTTTATCAAGTTAGGTTCGTGAAAAATTTGCCGAAAAGGATCCGTTTCGTCTTAATATACGTTAATGGTTCGTTAAAACTAGATTTTATTCAGCAAGGGAAGAAGAAGTAGTTAGGTTCAATTAGGTTGAATGTTTCATGGGCGTAGAACCTTGTAGAATCGGAAGTAGGATTGTTTCGATACCCCAAAGTATCGATATTTCGTTCGATACGATATTTTGTCCTAAGTATCAATATCCGATAATATCGTTATACGATATATTGAAAATATTGAGGTAAAAGTATCGATACTGATACTTATACAGAAATATACACTAGTATACAGAAATTTTGTTATTTTTAACGTTTTGTTTTTCTATACAACACACTGATTTTTATTTACTCCGGGCGCTAAATAATATGTGTAGCTACATGGATAACATATCAAGTAGATTATCAATAGGTATTTATTTACATGCAAATTCTTTATTAAGGCAACAAAATTTGATGTTAAAATAATAGACCGGATTCCCCAACTAGACAGACAATTCGTCTGAAGCTGAACCAAGAGTAGCAGACCTCTTGTTTGCGATTTTATGTTACCACAGGAGATGAAAGTGTTTTTGTGGATTTTGTCAATGTCGTTCATTCCTTTTTCCTTCTCTTCTTGCTGATTTTATTATGTTATTTTAAAAGTGGTTATGGTTATAGCTTGCACAGCAGTATCGTATCGAGTATCGGCAAACAATATCGATATTTCCGATATCATCGCACAAAAGTATCGATACTGATATAATATCGGGTGAACAGTATCGATACAAATATCGGAAAGTATCGGAAAGAAATATCAATACTCCGATAAATCGGAGGAATCGGAACAACCCTAATCGGAAGCATTGTAATGAATTCCAGAGGGTCATTGTTCATGTAAAATCACTGATCTATGCATTGTAGACTTAGTCAATGGTGAGATGCCATGGAAATGCGCCATTCCTATCTCAGCTCGTTGGTGGATTAGAGAAGGATTTGCCGCTAGGGTTTTAATCCAATCCTTTGTCATCATACATTGTGATTGACATCTAGATATCTAGATATCGGTGTTGGATGACTTCTTCTTAAATATAACTCTGTGAAAACCAATTAATCCCTTTATACAAAACAAAAGCTTATACAAAAATACCTGTGATGGTGCACAATACTATGTACGTACACTTCAGGATATCAACGACCAGGATATATCGAACAACTGAAACCTAAAGAGCTAAAATATAACACCTACCTTTGCTTAATGACCGCAACTAAAGAACCTCGGTCATGAAAAACTCGATTTCATACCATTTTGGTTTATTATTCAATAATAAACCATTGTAATCGCTTTTGAAAAAAAAATTCTAACCCCCCCCCCCCCCCCCCCGAAAATTTCATGGTTTACTTTTCAAAGGGTGTGGAATCCAAATCTGCAATACAAAATTTTTCGTCCGTCCGCCGTACGCACGTTTTCTCCCAAACGGCTGGAGCAAAAAATATGAAATAATCCAGGAAAAATCCTATATTGGTCCGAAACGCCCCAATTCTAACTCTCTCACTTAATTTAAAGTGCCACTTAAGGGTTGTCAAAGTTTTGTAAAATCCCTAAAACCCTCAAAAAAAGTCAAGGCGGCCTAAATTTGGACTTTGGACAAGAACTTACCATGAGGAATCGAATGAGCCCCTCCCAGGTCCGTAGCTCAAATCATTCCCGATGTATGGTGCCAACATTGCATCCACATTCAGTACATCACTAGGTTACTGCGATTAAAACAAAAACAACGGCCTTATCTTTTTGTTTTTTTGTTTTGATCGCAGTAACCTAGTGAACATACTGAGTGAACATTTATAGCCGAGCACGGGTTGAAGCATTCTGATATGCATGAAACGCTGCCTTTTATTGCGGTTTATTATTCGATTTTATTCATTTGAAACTTGCATTCATGATTTGAATTTCTACTAAGCTTTGGAGTGTGCGTGTTTCAAGGTGATAGAGCGATTATTGAATTTCAAGATATGCATAGAACTTAAATCGGTTCTCAACCAAAATACCTATTTGGATTGATCAGTTGATCATATTAAATATGATTTTGTGCCTTCCTGAAATTCAATAATCGCTCTATCAACTGTGAAACACGCACACTACAAAGCTTGGTAAGAATTCAAATTATGAATGCAAGCCAAATGAATGAAATTGAATAATTAACCCCAGTGAAGAATTTTCAGCGTTTTTAATTTATAACAGCTATACAGTCCTCCTGTGACACTAGGCGATGTTTAATGTCCAAGCGCGTTCACATTCACATTTCTGTTGTTCTTGTGTCTCTAAAAGTTCTATTAATTTCTTATTAAAAATAATGAACCCAGATCGAAAACAACATGGGGCCCTGTATGTATCGAAAACAACATGAGGTCCAATACAGGATACAAAGTGATGATGAAGCTTGTTGGCAAAAATTGTCGGTGATTTAATGTTTTCCTATTTAAAGGAGAAACGAGATTCACTAGAAACACTCGCTTATTTGAGTTTTAGTCTGGTTTTGTACCCGTTTTCTCATTTATTGCACAACTCGAGACTGAAAGAAATTCTCGCCTCCAGATGAACGTTACGAAGTTGAAAGCGGCGGAGAAATTTCGAACGAGTATTTTTCAATAAGAAATTCTTGGAGGATAGTTCCTTTCCGAAGGGCCCCGGACTGATCGAAGAATCCAGACTTGAAGAAAGTCCATTAGAACATTCCGGGAGATCCGGGAACCCTGGCGGTATCTCGAAGGCAATGAATTTTAAAAGATGGCGCAAGGGGATGGCGGAGGCGGGCTGGAAAACAGAGCGCGCTCCCGGGAGCTCGGCCCAAGTCATACTTTATTCATTATATTAAATGATTAGCATTCAACCCTTTGAGGGGAGGGAAAACGAAAGCAAAATTTTCCTCCTTCAAACGAAAAAACTCTTCTCCGGTTGGAATCTTTATACCGAAATTTAACTTCAACGGCGAGTCAAGTCTCGCGTTGACACACGAATTAATTAAATGTGATTGCATTCGAGTTTTGAACTTGGAGATTGGCCATACCGTTCTTTGAAGGTATATACATGACTTCGGTTACCTAACCGATGGGTACCGCAGAGTCTGAAGGGATTAAAAAGTATATCTCATGCCTCCCGTAACTACCTGGCCAACTTCTCCGTTGGGTCCCGCGAGATGACTAGAGTATGTAAACAAGCGATATTCGCTAGAGACCGAAGATCTTCACAATAACACAATAACAGCTCATACCAATCGCACGACCAGTCTCCGATCGGTCTACTTACAGCGATGTCGGAAGTTTCAACAAGTAACAGCCGATTTGGCCGACAGTTATTAGTTATAGACGGTTTCACGTACGGCTTCCAAAAATTATTGAAAAGAACAAGCGCGGCAAGGTGGACGTGTACGGTGAAAAAGTGTGCGAGCTACGTGAAAACTGTGTCTCAAGATTGTTGAAACCGTGTCCGGTGAGGGAAGAAGCCCTACGAGACAGGGAGCATCGGATGCGGGAGAGGTCTAGAATGTGGCATGACAGACGGCATCGTGCCAATGCGGAGCGCCCAGACCTGGAGCCAGGGCAGAGAGTATGGATTCGGAACATGAAGATGAAGGGAAAGGTGGTGAAGAAACTGGATCAGCCAAGGTCCTATTTAGTAGAAACGGAGAGAGGCGGTAGAATCCAGCGGAACCAGTTCCATCTGGCACCTTTCAGGGAACAGCCGTAAGAGGGGAAGATGTGCCATACTCTAGTCGTCATATGGGAGTATTTTAGTTGCCAGTTAATTTGTTGTGGCAGCAATAAATATTCATTCCACCTTCGTATTCAGCTACGACCGGTGTACTTTATTTCGTCCATATCTTAACACTAATCACCCACTTATACGCAGTAAAATTAGGTATTAGATCTTCGTTGATGGATTCACCAACTTTATTTTGCAAGCCTAATGGTTATTTGAAACTTGTCTCCTTATGAAGTTGGCCAACCTCACACCTGAAGTGATCGTGTGACAGGTTCGCTCCGGCAGACGACGATTGCAAAAGGTGCAAGACCTTCATCCACCCCTAATTTCGTGCCCAAACCGCCCAGGAACGGTGAAACCGTTGACTCGTCTGTATCTCAAACAGGTGAGTGGCCACCTCTTAACAATATTTACCAGAAACAAGAAGATTCTTTCAACAGTTACCTTATGCAGTCCACTAAAGCAATAAAACTTCACGAATTTCAGACTTTGGTTTGTTGAAGTAATGAACGAAATGCTCATTGTCTTGAATCTATGGACAAAGCTGCTACCCTGGTAAGCTGCTCCCCTCCTCAATCGTTCCTCACCCGCCTCCGTGCTCTTTCTCTCCTTGCGTCATCGCTCTACCGTTGTGCTACGTTCAATTGAAATATCATTTCGATAATTACTTATTATTTAAATTATTAAATCTAAACGGTTATGGACTTTTAGTCACGCTGAAGTGCCGTACTATCGTGATAAAGCACAGTAAGTGCCGGTTTCGCGTTTTATCCGTGTTTTTGGGTACATTTCCCCCTGCCTTGCCGTTTATTTCCTTTGTTCTTGGAACACGTGGGACTTAAAGATGGGTTCACATCTCCCTTCGATTGAGGAGTTATGAGGTCGAGGAAATTATTCATCGTGGAAGGTTGGTGTGAAGGATTATTTAACAATCGACGGTCTGTGGTCCTATGTTGATGGAACTACGGAAAATCTTGGATTTAGCCCAGAAAAAGGTTGATGTATAGGCGTCCAAAATCACGGTCCTAGTCGATCCCATAAATTACGTTCACATCGAGAACGAAACGACTTCAAAAGGTGCTTGGAACGACCTCGGAAATGATTTCGAAGCACTCACAAGAACTCCTTCTCCTTACTTAGGAAATTGGTAACCACACGACTCGAAAACTGCCAATCTGTAGATGAGTTCGTGAATTTTATTGTTTCCATAGCTCACAGACTCAAAGAAAAAGGATTTTCTGTGGATGACGAATGGCCGGCTCATTGCTGTTAGCTGGATCACCAGAACTTTATAATCCTACGATAATGGGAATAGAAAGCTCTGTTATGAAAATTACCGGAGATTTTATGAATAACCATCCTGGCATTCTATTAATAACACCTAATGTAAGGCTGGCTCGGATGTGGTGCATCCATAAATTATTGTCACTCCTAATTCGATTGCCTTACCTCTACGAACCTAAATGTCTGATGATACCGTCGTCGCGCGGTAGTTTGAACCTGGTTTTGACGGGCGTGGCCTTAATTAATCGCTGATACCTCTTCAATGGAAAATCTTCAGGAGACACCAGGAGGAAGTGAAGGAAGGATTCAATTAAGAGGAGCGTGAAACGGCAAAGTCGACAGGGGAGGAGGCGTAAGGGAGCGGTGAAAGGAAAGCAAAAGCAACGCTAACGTTACCCTTTCCCTTCATTTGAGAAGTTGTGTAAACTGAAGAGGTAATGCCCTGATTGAGTTAGAGCCGGATCTTATTTGCTTTAGCTCCAAAGCCTCCTTGCTCAATGTCTTCATTATATTAACCTCCTTACCAGTTCGCCGGGGCTCCACGAAAATGAAGTCGGTTTAAGGGAGTCAGATGAAAACCCTTCCTACTTCAATCGCGGAATAAGAAGTCACCTAAAAGCTGCGAACCGCTGTGAAACATTAATGAATCCGTTTTCACGGAACGTGGACTGATTTTTCGGGTGAGAATTCCGTCATGGGAGGTGATAATAAGGGATTCCCCTCGAAAATAACCTGATTATGCCTATAGCTTTTGGAGCGGTAGATAAGTTTAACAGGTGTATAGGCATGTGTTTAGGTCTTGAGCATGGAAAGAAGACATGTCTTCTACTATACCTGGTCTTAAATGTCAAAAAATTTGTTATTATCACCAACATGATTGGGTCGAATGTTAATTCGTTGACAAATACAAAAAGCATCTAAAAGTAGATAGTAAAATTTCAGACAAGACGATGAAGAACCGAAAGAATGATGAAAAATGGTGAAGAACCGAATTCCCGATGCACATCAATCAATCAAGTTTTTTTTTTTTTAAATAAATATAACTTTATTGCATAAGATAAATAAGGTTCCACTTAAATTGGTATACAAATATAACATGAAACTTGATTTGGAGGTGAAGCCCATTGGCTTTCTCCTGGAATATATATCTATTTGATATTGGCAAGTTTTGAATAATTTAACAGTTCATAACAGTTTTATAACAGAAGTTAACAATATCGTGGGTGATTCACTCGCTCTCGTTCGTTAAGTCTCGGTGGTGCTTCCGTTTAAGACGTCTTAGAGAGCGTTCTAGGGGGATTTCGAGTGGAATACTGGATACTAGGGGATTTTCATGGTGTTCGAAAGAGCTGATTAGGTTGGCATAAGATGTCTTCAGAACTTCTTTGACATAAGGCACTTTGAGGTCTTTATGTAGGTTCGTATTGGTCATGAACCATGGAGCATCAGTGATGACTCTCAGTGCACGATTTTGAAAGACTTGGATCCTGGCAAGTTGTGAGTCGCTGGCACTCCCTCAAATCGGGCAGCCATACTGCCACACTGGTCGCAATAATGTTAAATAAAGCGGGCGTTTGACGTCCAGTGATAGTGGAGAGTATTTTCCAAGCAGGCTTCGGAGGGATCTTAATCGGTGTCTGCACTTTTGGAGCGTGGTAGTTATATGTTCACTGTACGTTAGCCGCTTGTCAAATGTAACCCCCAAGTACTTAACTTTGTCCTGGGTAGGGATTTGTCGATCATCGATAGTGAATGATGGCTGCGAGTAGTTCCTCAAATAGGTGAATGAAACCAAGTTTGATTTTTGAGGGTTCAACTTGATTCTCCTCTTCTTTGCCCATATCTCCAATTGGTTTGCGAATCAAGTTCGTTAGAAGTTGTTGCTGGCGTCGGTCAACAATATCCAAGTAATCTGGGAGACAGGTTGTCCGAGCGAGACTTAAATTTTCCGTTTTTTAATAGTTTAATCCTTGAATATTATCCGTTGGGGTTGATTGATCAAGGTGCCGAGAGAACTGACACATCTTGGATCGATGCTTCATTTTTGAGCCACATTTCGTAAACTTCTTGTAGTTTCGGACCCCTTACGTAGACAAACACACTATACGTTTAATGTTAATAATGGTCAGTTTGAGACGCGAGTGAATAGCCAAGACCTTTCCCTACAAATCCACATATTAAGTGTGCATTTGTACCAATTGCATCTAATAATTTGTATTTATCGATTTATGTAAGTACAGTATTTTCGATTTGTAAGACCAGAAGTAAATGGAAAGTTACACTACTTTACAGTTTACTATCAATTCCCAGGGTTGACAATCGAAAGCAAATAATCAAGTGCCGGCCTGGAATGAAAAACGACAAACGTTCTCGGCTCCCACTCTATTGTTCCTCGATTTGTTACTCTTTTTTTTTTTTTTGCTTCGCTTTAATTCCACAGACCCTCGTATTTACTTATTCTTTTTCCCCGGTTTTTACTTATTATTCTTAACTCCTAGTTGTTAGTCACTGTCACCCCCTCTGTCCGAACCATTCGGATGATGTTAAATGACTCGCTATAAACTTCTTTTCGTGACTCTCTCCGAACGCCACTTTTTTAATTGCGTACAAAGACAAACTCCCTCCACAGCCCATAAACTCGTCTCTTATTCCATTCAGCCTTTTCTCCAGCTTTCTGTTTTTGATGTTCTTTCGCTCGATTTTTTTCTCTCCTTCTCTTCTCTTCGGTGTTAATGCCCGCTTTTCATTCCTTTTTGAAGGCAAAGTTTCTTCGGTCATTTGCCGGATGACGGAGGGGTAACTTGGAGATTGGTCCTCCTCCGCCCTTTCAAGATCTCATTTCGCGTCGGCCCTTTGTCGAGATATTTGTTGGCCCTTCGCTTTGAACAATCTTTTCATATCCCAGTACACTCTTAAGGAACCATTTGTGGTTGCCCGAATATGGAAACACAATATTCATTCATTCTAAATTTGGAATCAAAGGGCAACGAAAATATTGCATGTAGCTACTTCCATTTGCAAATTAATTCACTGCTTTAATTTGCAAGAAGGGATGAACCATTTCTGTCAAATGAAAGTCGACATTTTCCCAGTTAATGCTTCGCTGTAACGAAAAATCCTTAAGAAATTGCCTCATTTAAATTATTGCTCTATTTACGTACTACTAAAAGTGGCACAAACCAAATAAAAGCTTAACCCTAAGCAGCATAGCGAGACATTTCGGGATGTCTCCATGGAAAAGTATTGCAAGAATGAAAATTATCGCTGTTATCCGAGCAAAACTGCGGAGTCAAATACGTTTTGGAGAAGAAAGATTCATGTTTCAATTGAGAGTGTTCCCTTCTCCCAGTTGGCGATCACATGGGAGAAGAAAAAACCATAGTCTCGTGGTTCGATGTCAGCCGAAAACTGACGAACTATCACCATCTGGCGCCTGTATAGTGGAAAGACCAAAAACGAAATTGTAAAGTCGAAGATTTGGTTGATAGTTTCAAGCTTTAAACGGTGAACTTTTTCAAATTAATTTATTCCGTTTTTTTGTGTGTGTAATGCGATAGGCGGTTCACCCTCGGTAGAAAAGCCATTTAAATTACTGAATCCGTCTCAAGGGATGCTTACAGTCAAATTAATTTATTCGAAGTTTTTGGTTTGTGTGTGTAGTCCACCTGCCAGGATTCCCACCCCTCTGCGGTTCACCCTGAGAAACGCTTTTGATTAGGACAAACCATAAGGGAGCAGCAAAACGCCATTGCAGTCTGAAGTATTACTGAATCCGTCTCAAGACGCAGATGCTTACAGTCACCAAGTAGCATCGAAGCTGGGGTGGTTAGCTTGGAAACCTAAGAAGTCCACCTACCAGGTTGGGGTACTACAGGCCAATCCTCTGCACACCTGAAATTATCTGATTACAAGCAGACAAACTAAGGTCGCCGGATAGACCGAAAAGAGCGTTGACCTGACCAAGGAACGGTGTGGTTTTGAACTGGAATATGTTCGGTCTGCAGGCCGAGAAAGAGGAGTCTTTTGACGGTAAGGAAAGAAGTTGAATGCACCTTGGTGAAATTTTCTGTTTCCAGAATCGGATTGAATGGCGTCGCTTTTGTCAATCCTCTGCACCCTTTTGTTAGAGGTAGGAGAGGAAAATAATAAGTAAGTTTCAGTTTTTGAAATCTACATATCTTGAAACGTAAACAAACAGCTTTTAAGGTGGAGTCGAAATTTTGTTTTTCTTGTTTGACTGTGGTAAAATATAACCACAAACGAAAAGGTAAGATATATGTAAAAGTTTGAAGTCCTGCAACAAAAGAGTTTCAAATATTTACAGAGAATACCTTACCAAAAATCAGGAGTCGGACATCTTGTAAAGCGTTTTGAACTTGGAAAAATTGAATGGAATATTAAGAAATTTGGTTGTAGACAGGGGAAGATGAATATTAAGGCCAGCATAGTGTTGGTGACAGTTGAGGAGAAGTTTTTTGGGTGCTTACCGAGCGTGAGCTGACTGGAAAGAAGTTGAGGCTTATGCACCTTGGTGAAATTCTTCTGTTTCGCAGCTTATGAAATGGGACTCTTGAAAGGAAAAACCTGAGCGTGTCTTTCTTTAGGAGCTACGAGCGTTCCTCTGGATCTTATAATATAAGATGTATACTACATATTATACTACATAAAAGACCGCTATAACAAGAAATGCTTCAATTTTCTTCAACTGTTCTTGGTCTTACAACCTTGCCTTTTGCCATTGTCGTTACGTTCTCACTGCGTCTTCAGCAACACTTTCATCTATAGCAGTCGAAGCTCAATGATTATCCTTTGTCAGCAGGGACAAGATTTGGACACCACCGGGAAAAGCGTCATGTTGGTTGATTATTCAATAATAAATCATCGTAATCGCTCTTGAAAGAAAAAATTCTTACCCCCTGAAAATTTCATGGTTTACATTTCAAAGGGTGTAGAATCCAAATCTGCAATAAAAATTTTCCGTCCGTACGCACGATTTCTCCCAAACGGCTGAAGCAAAAAAGCTGAAATTTTCAGGAAAAATCCATGTTGGTCCGACAACGTCCCAATTCTTTAGCCAGCTCTCTCAATTAATTTAAAGTGCCCTTTAAGGGTTGTCAAAGTTTTGTAAAAACTTTCCATGAGGAATCGAATGAGCCCCTCCCCAGGTCCGTAGCTCAAACCATTCCCGATGTATGGCACTGTTTATGGTGCCAACATTTGCATCCACATTCACTACATCACTAGGTTACTGCGATCAAAACAAAAACAACGGTTGTTTTTTTTTTGATCGCAGTAACCTAGTGATGTAGTGAATGTGGATACTGGAGTGAACTCCTAAAAGGGTTTGTAGCCGATACACGGGTTGAATCATTCTGATACGCATGCTCCGTCTTACGAAATTTAAAATTTTCAAATAGAATATTTTCCCATTGTAATCGCTCTTGAAAACGCTGCAAATTTGTTCACTGGGATTTGTTATTCAATGATTCACGATTTGAATTTCTACTAAGCTTTGGAGTGTGCATGTTTCAAAGGAGATAGAGCGATTATTGAATTTCAGGAGATATGCATAGAGCACGTAAATCTGTTCTCAACCAAAATACCTATTTGGATTGATCAGTTGATCATATTCGTGTGCGTCCTGAAATTCAATAATCGCTCTGTCACCTGTGAAACACTCAAACTCCAAAGCTTAGTAGAAATTCAAATCATGAATCATTGAATAATAAACCCCAGTGAATGAATTTGCAGCGTTTTTCAGAATACGAAAAATCGCCTTGAAAAATATCAGCAAAGCGTAAGTGCACGGTAATTGACGTCACTTTAAAAGACACGCTAACGGCTTCATTTGCCCTTTCGACGCTTAGAGATGCGTTTTATGTCCTAGAAAGACGGTCGAAGCTGACGACATTTGAGTGCAAAAAGTCTCTAATAAGGTAAATTTTTGAGCTTCTCCTCACTATGAAGGCTCGATTTAAATTTCCTGCTCCGAGTCATTCTTTAGAGAGTATGGCTTCAAGCATACGATGTAGTGTGTATGCACGCGTCAGTTTTGAAACGATTGACCCGTTAAAAAGACATAGAAGTTATTGTGTATACATTTTCCTATTGCTTTTCATTTGTTGGTCAATGCTGATAATGATATAGGAGTGGATTCCACAACTTTGCCTTACTAGATTTAATTCATAGCAGTGGATACAGCGGTTGAAACAGTTGAAATAGTTGGGATGAGCAGGATATCCGCTCTGAGCGCCAGGGGATACTTGAGACTTGGTAACAGGGGTAGAATCCCCCTTCAGAAACTAACACCCGACCGCCCTCAACAACAAATATTTCAACTGGAGAAATTCCCTCGGAGCCGCGGGGAGGGGTTTTGAATGGGCTCCGCCTCCGAACTGTCTCGTAACGCTGGAACGCGTTTTCGGAGAGATAGAGGGAACTCGCTGCTGGGGTATTGATGGTCATAACCCTTTACCGACGGTCCGCTGGGCCGGGGAACAATCGGCATCAGTTCCGAGTCACTGGAACCAGACAGACACGTTTAAATGGCGAGCGGTCATCTGCCGGTTGAGGAAGCTGGGCAGTAAGCCCGAGTTAGCTTCCGCACAATGGTTTGAACACCTGAATCTCATTGTGATCTACTAGTCGAATGATATTATTAATTGATTCCATATTGTCACGTATGGTACACATCGCATATATAAATCGTTATGCATGTACTTAGCAATAGTACTGGTATATATAAATATGTTAATGGGAGGTTCTGAAGGTCTTAGAATGAAGACCCAACTATTACCGGATCCAGGCCCGAACGGCCCCGGGCCTCACCCACCACGACGGCTTCCCGAACCGACCAACCGACGAAATGTACTTATAGGGGGCAAAGCAGCCCGCTCTAAAGTCAAATACAACAATATGTGCTACTGCAATTTGCGCTTCTTGAGGGTATGGTTCGAAAGCAAGATGGAGTGGTTAGTTCACATATAAGAAAGAATACAAGATAAATTGAGAAGATGCCCCTACAAGTTGAATTCTGTGAACTTTCTTACCGAAAGCATGAAGTTGTTAATGTGTAATTCAATATTATAACCAATTATGGAATATGTTATAATGAATGAATGAATGAACGAAGCATGCATTTTTCGTAGCTATAATTGCCAGCCTATCAAAATTTAAAATACATGTGATAATCATGGTTAACGTGATGACCGTCAGATGGGTTCGTAAGCTTTACCAATAAAACAATTCACAAGAGTTTACTTCCTCTGTGACACTACTAACATTACTAGTGTGGAAAATATAGGTAACAATAAGGTTGTAGTTAACATCAAAACAAAAAAGAATGAGCACAGAACTGGCTTACAAAAGATAAACTTCAACAATTGCAAACAAAAGAAAAAACCTTATATAAACTTTAATATATTAAACGATATCAATTAAAAATAACCTATATATCTTTAGGACATCAATATAATAAATCATCTTTAAAATTTATAAATTGAAATCATATTCAACTATGGTGTTAAATCTTAAATCCCATGCCATTATACAATATTTCACCAAACTGTTAACAACTTTATCAACTCCAGACACTCGTTATAACAAAGTTCGGACGTTCCGAAAATATCTTCTTTTCACTTCACATAAAGCCCTACACCTTTCTGTAAAATGAAACACATTTGTAATTTGAAACACGTACCATGGAGCAGTAGAGATGTACCGAAGAACTCTATTTTGTGTTCTTGATGCTCTACCCCACGTTTCCCCTTCATACTGCTCCTGCCCTTTCAGTTTCTAATGTGAGTGGGGAGTAGATTCCCAGAAGTGATTTTAAAATATTGAATCGGTGCATGCAAGTTTCCAATGTTTCGGTAATATGGAAATTGTAGGTTAAACATTTGTCTAAGGTGACTCCAAGATATCGAATTCGATCAGAATAACTCTTTATATGAACTCGATTTAAACCCCAATATCTTACCCTTGTCCTAAAACTGGATAACAAGTTTGAGTCAACAAACATTTTACTAAAACTGAATTTGGTCAGAAACAACAAATTATCAACATTGCAACATCCAATGCTACGGCCAAATCAGATGTGGGTTGATAATACACGGCGCACAAAGCAACCCCTCCTTCAAGACCGGGGGGTCGTGCGGGTCATAGCATATCCTCGCCCTTGACCAAGACTCCTCCGTAGCTTTCCCAATTTTCAAACTTTAGGTCTTTTTTAGTTATAGTGATTCTGCTAGACTAAGTGCCAATTTAAACGGATTAACATCAGAAAAAAATATCGTTTTCTGTGATCTACAGCATTGTAATTCTGGGTTGAAGTTGACTTGACAATCTGATAATCATGCTGAACAAGTTGGGGGACAGTGGAGCACAAAACTGGTCTTTTCGCATGACTCCGTGAAGACCCTCGCAACCTAATTTGAGACACACCATACCGGTTACATGTCAGATATCTTGTACGGGAATGAGCGATGATCGATGCCAATGCACTCTACTAGCAATTTTTGGGACTAAACAGAATAACTCTCTAGCAACAGATCAGTTGACTGAGAAAATCACATGACTCCGTGAAAAATCAGTTAGTTTTCTCCCTTTTAAAAATAAAAATCAGTTAGTTTTCTTTATTTTTGGGTAAATATTGAAAAACCTAATCATACCTAAGGTTGATAATTATCATTAATTTTAAGTCATTAAAAGTTAATTATAATTAACCGACATGTTTTGTCTCAAATGGACATCATCAGAAGAGAGTCTAAATGAAAGAAAGCTTATTTCCATTCGTTTACAGGTATTCAATCAAAATTCACCTTTAATTGACTTTGTTTATTAGACACGTATCATGATGATTAATCAATAAACGTTTTCAGAACTCATCGCTCCTGCTTTATTTGGGTTCCTTGCTTATAAATTGTGTATTATTTTGGAAATGAACGTTCCAATTCAATTTAAACACTGACGTAATGTATCTCCGAGATAATTCTCTCGCCGTTTCCCCGTGCGTTGCTGTTACGTTCAGTCGTAATTTACACGGCAGCATTTTGACATCCCGTAGTGTTCACGCAGAGCTACAACATTACCGGCTTCAAGTGCCTCGCGAGCTTCGTCCGCACACTTCCGCAGCAGCCCTCGCTGGAGGTGAACGGTATCCAATTAGAGGCGGAGCACCGCCTTCCCCGCGGCCGTCGACTACTTTACCGGCGTCACCCGCAGGAGTCAAGTGGGCGAAATGTTCCTCCTCACGTGTTTCCCGCCTCGTTATGACCCCATCTGTTGAAACTTTCGCAGCGGAACTTTACAACGGTGGTGGAACCTACATATCCAGTCCAAGCCTCGGCCGAGTTACCAACTTGACAGTGAAACCGCTAAAACGCAAAAATAATCGTATCATAATGCTTCGTGACTGGTTTTCAAATAAACCGAAACTAGTGCAAGAACGTTTCTGAACCTTTCTGGATTAGACTGCCTATCAGAATGTAAAAATTTCAAGAATTAATGTGAAATGCCTGAAATGCTGTAATAAGCAGACAGGACGAAGCACCGTACAGAGAGGGCAAACTATCCGCCTCGTTACGACCCCATCTGTTGAAACTTCCGCAGTGGAACTTTACAACTAGCCCAGCCCGCGCCGAGTTACCAACTTGACAGTGAAACCGCTAAAACGCAAAAATAATCAGATCACAATGATGCCTGACTGGTTTTCAAATAAACTGAAAATAGTGGAAAACCCTTTCTGAACCTATTCGCATTAGGCTGGTAATCAGAATGTAAAAATTTCAAGAACTACTGTGAAATGGCTGAAATGCTGAAGAAAGCAGACTGCGTGCGCCAGTGTTTGGAGGGAAAACCTCCGAAATCAAAGTCAAAATCAAACGGAAAAATAATCGTATCATAATGCTTCGTGACTGGTTTTCAAATAAACCGAAACTAGTGCAAGAACGTTTCTGAACCTTTCTGGATTAAACTGCCTATCAGAATGTAAAAATTTCAAGAATTAATGTGAAATGCCTGAAATGCTGGAATAAGCAGACAGGACGAAACGCCGTACAGAGGAGGGCAAACTATCCGCCTCGTTACGATCCCATCTGTTGAAACTTCCACAGTGAAACTTTACAACGGTGGAAGTACCTCCATATCTAGTCCAGCCCACGCCGAGTTACCAACTTGACAGTGAAACCGCTAAAACGCAAAAATAATCAGATCATAATGCTGCCTGACTGGTTTTCAAATAAACTGAAACTAGTGGAAAAACCTTTCTGTACCTATTCGCATTAGCCTGGTAATCAGAATGTAAAAATTTCAAGAATTATTGTGAAATAATCATTTCTAAACACTCATAGAACTCCGGAGTGAAGATGCATAACAGCTCAAGAATGTTTGACATTTTATGTCTTTACTTTGCTACATAAACTCGAAAATGTAACTCGGACAGCGTCACGAAAATATTTCTGATGGTTTTCGCTTACAACCGATTCGTTGCTACGGATCATTATCTTCGACATTTGTGATCGTACAAAACTCGTTCACCACTCATTTGAAAGCTATTGATTTACTTAATATTGTTACGTTAACATCTGGACATTCGGAACCTCAGTGACCACCCGATGGAACCATATTGTTTACTAATTGTGACAGTCCTGTGAGTGGTGATTTTTTTTTTTTTTTTTAAATTTATTTTTTATTTGGCGTCAGTTACAATTTTAACTATACAGCCAACATTCGATTATCAGTATTATGATTTACGGTTTACCATTCGTTGCTTCGGAACCTCAGTGACCAAACGATGGGACCATTACATCGCAACTAAATGTAATGTAGCCTGGTTCGAATTCAATAAAGAACCCACGGGTGTCGGAATAATGAGACAACACGATCGCGAATTCAATTAAGTACCCAAGTACCGAAGTAAGTGGGGTGTGTGCGGGAGGGGGCGCAAAGACATAAAATGTCCCTCGTGGTTGAGTAGTTGTACGAAAGCTGGTTTTTGTGGGTGGTTAATAAAATTAATTATTTTTGTCATCACCACTCACGGGACTGTCAGAGTTAGTAAACAATATGGTTCCATCGGGTGGTCACTGAGGTTCCGAGTGTCCAGGGGTTAACGTAACAAGATTAAGTAAATCAATTTGCGTATATCTTCGGTTCCAATCGATCAAATTAAGCGTACGCGGTCTGATTTTCTTCGTAATGAGTAAAGAACGCAACGGACCCTGCAGAAAGCCGGTATGAGCGTCCGTTTTGTTTGTCTGGCGGATAACGTCCGCAAATGTTAAAAACGCGATTTCTCCCGAGTCACTCAGTAGAATAGCCGTCCTAGGTCTTGAAACGTTTGTGATTTTTTAGTCTTAATAGATCAAACTATAAGTGATAAAATGTATATTATATATGTATATATATTTTTTACATAGATCTGATTTCATAAAGCTAGAACTACGAACAACCAACGATTCGCCAAGCATTGTTGAAGGTTGTAAAATCTAAATTTCATCACGATTTGTTGTAAAACAGGTTATTGAAAACATTGATAATTAGCTGAATAGCAAGAACAACAGAAGACTTGTGTTGTTGTTTAATTTGGAGGTTAGTCGGGAACAAACGCTTTAAAGATTTCACTTTAATTTCACTAAGATCGTACAGCTAGAAGCGACGGTGAATGAGCGAAAATAAAATCTTTGTAACATACATGATTCCCACAGTTTTGTTTGTTAATGGATTCCTACGAATCGCGTTGCCCACAAATTAAAACTTCACTCTATGTATTCGTATACGTGAAATCATTCCTCAGTCATTATTTCACTTCCTAATCGTCCGATCTTGTTCAAATTTGAGGGGTAGTTTGGAAATAAAATTCAACTCGGTAATATCAGCACACGCTATTGAATTAGTTAATCCGATTTTTGAAATCTACTTATTGTTAAACTTGAACAAACAACTTGCAACTTGGAGGTTAAAAAGATTTTTTTTTTTCCATAGTGTTTTACAAAGATCATTAAGGAAAATAATTAACCAAAAAAATGCGTTGAAAGATAGGTAGGCCTTTCCGTTGTGCTGTATCATCAGCATCAGGTCAACATTCACGGCGCTAAGGTTATACAGTACCCTCACGACCGAGCGGTCTTGAAGGAGGGGTAGCTCCTCCCCTTGTGCTGTATCATCAGCATCAGGTCAACATTCACGGCGCTAAGGTTATACAGTACCCTCACGACCGAGCGGTCTTGAAGGAGGGGTAGCTCTTCCCCTTGTGTTGTACCATCAGCATGCCAACCCAAAATTCACGGCGCTAAGGGTATACAGTACCCTCACGACCGAGCGGTCTTGAAGGAGGGGTAGCTCTTCTCCTTCCATGAAAACAAAGTGATTGGGTAAACCACCTGAAACGACCAGTTAGGTGTTGGTTTATTATTTCCAATGAAGCTTTGTAATCGACCGAGTTATTTAGGACCTATACAAGTGATGTTTTTTCACCTTACTGTAATAATGCTAAAAACATCAATTTAGCCCTCACTTTTGTAGAGATCCAGGCGAAATCTGAAGATGCCAATTGTACCAATTATTTCCCTAGATATCTTTATATGTATGTCGAGGTTAGAGGCACACTTTCCGTTCTACTCTTATTCTTTTAGTTATTATTTTATCGAAGACTGGAAACCACCAAAGGCAGGTGATCTTTGTTTCTGGCAGCTCTACAAAGTTGACTGGTGATGTAGTCAAACATTAATTTATTTTGCAAAAAGGTTATCTTCCTCTGCTATTCATTCCATTAATCTTGCCCTTTTTTTTTTTTTTTTTTTTTTTTTTTTTTTTTTACAGATTTTTTTCTAGCCTAGCATAGTATGTCCAAAGTATTTAAGTTTTATTTTTGTTATTTTCATTATTTCTTGTTTGCCCATTCTTCTAAATACCTCAACGTTGGTCACTCTGTCCACCCTTGACACGTTCAATATCCTAAGATAGCACCAAGTTTCAAACGCTTCAATTTTTTGAGCGTTCTGAATTAATCAACTTTGGGAGGTGAAAATCAGGTTATGAAATGGTATGTCTTAGTATCAAGAAATGTTTCTGTTTTAAACGATCTCAATATTCCCTAACTTCACTTAAAATCGCTTTCTGGAGAAAAGTAAAGTACAGGTGCTGCTAAAGGTAGCCTATAAATTTCAGGCCCAGGTCGGCCCAAGTTCGGACACAGTTCATTTTCGAAGTTAAAACGATAACTATAAATAGTAAACAAAGTCAATGCTTCACAAAACGTACTGAAAATGACCCGAAACACTAAAAAGTTTGTTCGAATGATTTGTCATACTGACCTAAATCCAACTGGTGCTCTGTGTTCCAGTTAATGGGAGCAACATCGACCTTGGGCGACAGACACCGCGTTGAAAACAGAAGCGGCCCCTTTGAAAACGGGGCTGAGGGTCGGGAACCAGCGGTTAAGTCGCGGAGGCCGTGAGTGCGAAGATGGGGGGTCGGGGAGCGCTCCGGGGGTTGTTTGGCCGTAATTAGGCCCTTTCCTGGTGATTGGTACAAGATTGTAGAAGCAGTTTAGAGGCCTCGGGGGCGAAATTAACCGGCACTCTGGTGTTTTCACCCCTTTCTGAGTGGCTGAGATGGAAGAGACAGGGTGGAGGGGCACCTTCAACGGGTCACCGCTCGAGAAAATTAATAAGCGATCACCCGAGCTACGTGTCATTGACGTCCATTCGTTGTTTAATTCATGAGAGAGCGGCCTATTACCAAATTAGCTCCCCGCTCCACGCAAATATCAAGAACCCTCAATTTCAATAGAGTATTCCGAAACAAACATATTGGTTAGGTAACGCACACATTACAGGGACCTCCCCTAGTCTCATTTATAAGATAACACTTACCAATAAGGGTGTCCCGCACTTGATGTAAACAATTTTTTGGAATAAAACTCGATCCAAAATGGAGGAAAACGCCACCAACCGCATTCCCCAAATATGTTTTTTTGTAAGGTTTTTTTCAGGAAAACCACGTTTTTGCCACTTTTAGAAATGTGGTTTTATTTCTAAAATCAATTCCAAAATCACTTTATTTAACTTTTGACCACATTGTGCGTTAATTTTCCTACACGCTTAGTGCATTTTTATAACCGAAAACTGATTCCTAAAGACTAGTTACAGTTCAAAAGCACAACATTAAAAAATTAACCATATTTCTGAAAATACTTGTACTTTGACTCGACTTCCAAAAAAAGTGATAAAAGATATATTAACTTGAAAACGTATTCAGATTTCCAATGCCATGATTAAGTTTGCAATTCTGTATCGATTTCATGGAGAAATTCCAGTTTAAAGGCGAAAAACCCTGGAACACGTTGTGAAACAGCTAACAAGGAACCCCGAGGATAGAAAGAGACGTTCAAACGGTATGAATAAAATAAATCATAAAAATTATTTAAGAGATTATTTAATAAAGATTCAAATTGCTATAAGCAGTATGAAACATCAACTTAGTTTGTGCTCGAAAAAAATAGGCGCCATATGTATCCGTAGGGCTTGCGGCTTTGTGGTGATAAGTAGTACATGAGTGTTCAACACAAATGTTTTGTGCTTTTTATGAAGTTTCCACAGCTTAAAAACAATTTTCCGAAGTCAATAATTTTCCCAATTTATGCTGTTCGAACTTGATTCAAATTTATCCATTTCCTTGGTTCCTATATCATCCTGGCACAGCGTAGGGAAAGTGGCTTAACTCAGCCATAATAACGAAACAACGGTGTATTCAACATTTAAAGAATGGGCTTGAAGTTTTAGTAAGCTTTGCAGAGGATGCATGGATTTACAGAAGAGAAGTAACACCCTACTTCAAAATCTAACTGCGTTTGTAATTGATGAGCAAAGCAACAAATATTAGCACTTGATCATGAAATTCATGAAATTTAAAATTCAAAAGAAGAATGATTTTATATTGAGAATTAGATGTAAAATTCTGACTGATTACAAAAGAGTTGAATATGTATATTGTAGAGTAATTCGCCTGATTTGTATTTGTTAGCCCCAACTACAATTAATTTGAACATTCAAATGTCATATTCTCTCAAAAGTGAAAAACGTTCATGTAATTTTTTCTTTGACTCTTTATAGAAACCGTTTTCTTACACTAAACTTTTATAGAAGCCAAAACAGTCCAACTGCATAGGTTTAGACTTAGTTGCGTGAATTCCAATGTTTAAAATAAAGCAGTTATTCTATCTATGTATCTATCTAGTTCTAATGTAGAATTAATACAAATTTGTGCAATAATTTGCATGGTTTTTCCAAGATTGATCAATAATATAACTAAGCGGCTTGACAGTTTTTCGTAACGCCTTCATAAATACACCTACGGCGTATAAAATCCTTCGCCGTTCATTTGCTTTAGACAATAACCAGAATTTAGGTTTCACACAGAATTCAATAGAGTGAATTCAAACGGTTTAAATTTTGAGAACAATAGAAGAGCTCCATCCTCTAAGCCGTCTCTCGGCTCTATGTATAAAATGATGGGATATAAAAAATCGTATCTCCCCCGTATTGCGCAACGCACTTTTATTGACACGGTTCCTCCTCTTCTCCCTTGGACGTTCTATTGATTCGTACGTTATTGACAAAGGATCATTTGGTTTAAAAAGGGGGAAAGGACGAGTTATGAAAGCTTAATACTCCGGAGAGCGGCCTGTTGCCAATTTATTGGTTCCATATTTGTGAAAAGGGAATAAAAGCGAGGGAAAAGTCCTTTAACCTGCTCAGCGTTCTATTTTATTTTTTTATTTCACCTTCTCGGAGTGCTTTAGATGTTTCAATGGGAGCCCTCGTTTTACAACATTGTTACAACATTGTTACAATATGCATAATCCGATCTCGGAATAAAGAACTTGACTTGGGGTTCTAGACTTGTCTCAATAAATTCCATTCTTTCGCGCTACCTTCGATATTTTATTCTTTGATACGGTTACAGTGGAAATTCCCCTATAAATATCTTCGATCCTCATACAGTACACCGAGATACTGGACATGGGGAAAAAATCAAATAAGCTGTTGTAACAAAAAGAACTGAGGAGAGTGATACACGTTATCTATTCCCAAGGAATAGTTACAATGTTACATCGATATGGCATTTCGGTCATCTTTAATAAAATACAATACACAGGGTGGCCAAAATTTAAAGGACAAGGCATTCATCTCCGTAATTTCCGAGCCTAAAAGAATTTCAAATTAGGACTTCACTAATTTTTAACGAGGAATTCAAATGTCACAATTTCGCGCGTTGCGCACTTTGTTATTTCAATTGAGAACCCCCATTTTTTATTGCAGATTCGGATTCCGCTCAAAATTTCATGGATATTTGACCCCTCAACCATTATTTTTGATTGTGCGTAACCGGTTCAGAGCACGTAAAGATGCGCAACCCCGGCTTTGTCAAATAGTTGATGACGGTGATCTGTAAAGTGTGGCACATGAATTTCAATTGTTTTTTAACGCTGATTTGACATAATTTTAGTGGACCATCATCCACTATTTGACAAATTCGGGGTTGTGCGTGCTCGCTGAACCGGTTACACGCATTAAAAAAAATTGGTTGAGGGGTCAAATTTTCATGAAATCTTAAGCAAAATCCGAATCTGCAAAAAAAATGAGGGTTCCTAATAGGAACTTCCTATTCGAAATAACAAAGTTGAAGCGCAAATCGCGAAATTTCGCACTTGTGCAACTCGCGAAATTGTGATATTTGAATTTCTTGTTAAAAACCAGTGAAGTTATTATTTGAAATTTTTGTTTAGGCTCGGAAATTAGGGAGATAAATTCCTGGTCCATTAAATTTTGGCCACTCTGTATATCAGAAATAATGAGTTTTTATAGTTATAGGAAATGAAAATTTAAACCCATTGGTCTAGAGAAGGAAAGAGGTACAACCAATCAAGAGCAAACTATCTGAAAAACGCTGCGAATTCTTTCACTGGGGTTTATTATTCAATTGGCTTGCGTTCATGATTTGAATTTCAACTACGCTTTGGAGTGTGCGTGTTTCACAGGATAGAGCGATTATTGAATTTCAGGAAGCACACAAATATGATCAACTGATCAATTCAAATAGGTATTTTGGTTGAGAACAGATTTACGTGCTCCATGCATATCTCCTGCAATTCAATAATCGCTCTATCATGTGAAACACGCACACTCCAAAGCTTGTGGAAATATTCGAGGAACGATATAGAAAATTAATGACAGGACTTCAACTGGACGTTTGCGTGATTATGATGTTTATGAATCCCATCACCTGTTTTCTCCCTCAACCCTGTTAACGACGGTTATCAATTACAATTATTATTACGAATTTTCCGAACTTAGGTGTAATTTCAAATGGTAGGTACTTCTAAACGATGATTGCTTCGTGGAATCTCGATGAAAACATTACCCGTGTGTTCCCTGCACGCAATTTTTACAAGCCGCCCAATTAGTGAACGAGAAAAGTTTAATTCGCAATCTGAACGAGCAATTTTCTGTTTCATTCGGCTTTTATCCCTGTGCAATAAAGTTGATTCTTTGTATGTAATTCCGGTTCCGATTCAGCTTTTAAAAAACGAATATAAACCACGAGTAGATATGAAAAGAGGGGACACTAGAGGGATATTCGGTGAGCAATTTCGAAAACGCGATGAAACCGTTCTCCCTAGTGAAATTATTTTACGACCAATAACTATTCCGCTATTCCCTTTACGAATATAATTCCGGGGTTTCGCAATCAAGATAATGTCTATAACGGTGAAACGGCAGCTAATTTGCAGAAATGGGAAGGATACTGCCCTGAGTTATAGCGGGATGAATTTAGCATTAACAGTATTAAGTGCGGCCCAAAAATGTACTTAACTCTGGCTGGTTTCGAACTAGCGTCCTTACTACTCTATGAGGAAATTTAGCTTTAGTTACAACACGGTTGAACTACGAGGCCTATTCATTCAAGCCTCTTCGACTGTAAGTTATTCTCCTTGAACACTGCGTCTCACCGGAGTCAAATACACCTCAGTTTTGGCTAGTTCGGAGTCGGACGAAATGAGAAATAGAGGTGCAAACAGGCCAAAAATCGTAAACTAGCTCATTATCTTGGAAATGAATAATTATATTGACTTGGGAATGGTTTCACTCGATTCAGAATGACAAAAATAATTAGAATAACCTATTCTCTAAATTCTTTTATCTAGCTAACTTCTAAAATATAAAATCCGAATTGTGATGAAAATTGTGAAAAAAAAAAATCAATTAATAACTTGGGAAACTATGATAAAAATCGTTAACAAAAGAATAAAGTGATAGCTTAGAAGAACCACTATTCAGTAAGTAATCACCAAACTTTATAGAAACGGACCCGATAGGAATAACGCTGATCTCCTATAGTAACGTAGGATGTACAGTGCGAAGCATTATTAAATCGGATAAGAAGCGATTCATGCTTAAATAGACGCTATTCATACTACATGCAGTCAATGAAAAGAATCAAAGGTGCAAAACAACCCAATGACCTTTACTAGCGCTTAGAATGTTAAGAGTATCACAGAAATTTTCAAGTCATTGTTAATGCTACAAAAAATGTTTCCGTAAACCACTAAAAATTAAAAATTTTCCTTCAAATTCACTTAATTTTTTATTTATTTGCACTTTACATGAAGTAACCATTTCTAAAAATTAAAATCATTTAGCTCCCATTTGGATAGGCACCAACATTCAGAAATGGCCAGTTTCGAAGCGACGTAAAAATATTCCATTTGAGGGTTTTTCCAGCCCCAGCCCCTCTGTGGGTCGCTGGCTTAGCAAATGCTCGCTGGAAGAAATTCAGCTATTATTGTCACGGTTTGTGTTTTGACTCGAGTGAGTGAGGAAGTGAAAGATGCCACGTCAAGGAATGCAATGTTTACAGTCTTTCGGATCGAGGTTTAATTAATGATTGTCTCGTACCATTTCGCGTTCTACTGCCTGCGTCAACTGCTACGTTAATTTTGAAAAAAATTATTTTTATTTTTCAACATAATTTTCTGATTTGGAACGTTCTATTGCCCTCTGGGTAGATAAAGTCAAATCTTGTCTGTAGCCAGTTGCGCATTCATTCGTTCAAAATTCATCATCGCTGTGAAACTTATACCCTCTCAAAGGTTTCTTAAAGGAACCAAACACAAGGGAGTAGCACGGTGACAGGTCTTGACTTTAAGGAGAGTGTTTCAGTGTCTCCCAATCCAGTTCCACCTATTTTTCTTCAGATGTCAAATCAGAAGGCTTCATTTCAAAGGCGGATTTAGATGAAGAAATTTTTCAAAAAATTGTTTTCCAAGATTTTTAGAGCCATTGCAATAGATTCATTTCATGTGAAAATTCGCTAAAATGAATCGTAAGCTATGAAACAATAAAATCACATTTAATGTTTCGACTTCTTACACCAACATATTATATTCTGAACGTAATGTTGACGGTCAATTGGTGAGCCCCTAAATCTCCACTTAAGGCCAAAATTAGTTTGTTTTCGATAAGCTACCTATCCAGTTGCCTTCTAGGGATTTTAGAGATCGAGATAAGGAAAAATTTTAAGTGGTCAAAAAGAAGAAGATGAGGTTCTACGTGTAATATGAAAGTGATGGGGTAGCATATAGTTTTTTTGGCTCCCCTGAAAAGTACGGGTTTTGCGAAGGGTTCACCACTTCACCGTCTTTAATAAAGATTTCCTTTCTTTAGTTTGGCTAAAGCTTTTCACTTTCGGTCATTGGTTCTGATTCAACATTTCCATTCGAATTTTCGCTAGCTTGAACGGTGTTCACATTTTGTTCTTGTTGATTTTATCATCGGACGACCTTAAGTACTTTCTCAGAAGAGCAGAACGACTTGAGGAATTTCGCCGCCCCTTCCGCTGCCGTTCTTCCTTCCATTGTTTTCGATGAATAGAAATGAAAGCCGCTTTTCAAAATGTGCCATCGGAACAAGAGGTTTGAGCAGTTCATTAAGGAAAGTTTCCAAATAAAAAAATTCTGCGGAAAGGCCGAACCAGTGTTATGAGGCCCTCAGACTTTACCTCGAGCCCCCACCGCCCTGTCCCTCCCTCCAGACGGTTAATTTTCCTCCTTTGCCCCGAAAAGAAAAAAGCGAAAAAAAAAGAGAGAAGAGAAAATGAGGGAAAATCGAAAGGGGTGAAAAGTATAAGAGAATGAGGGTGAACAAATAGCCGGACGGGTTATTGAAAAAGGCTGAGCCAAAATAAACGGGGCCCGTTATTACTTCTTTCGTGAGGTCTTGTTTTCGCTACAATATACGTCAGAGGCGGAGCGGTTTGAACTCGAATGAATAAATGGAATCACCTTCTCACTGTACGGGAGAAAAATTCGTTTCCCGGTGTGTAAATGTTTAACCGGAAGCTCAAAAATATATCAGAAAGATTGAAAACACTTTTTATTTCCCGAACAAGTTCAATGTATGGTAGACTTAAAGAAGGTGGACTATTTTAATAAATATCTATAAGTTTCTGGGGGTTCTTCTTGGGATATCCAAAAACGGACACAAGCTTCAATTGCTTGTACTACACAAAAGAAATCGAAAACAAATGTTTTGAATCCGGGATCAACAATAAATAACAATTGAAACACACATGCAGAAAAAAACGTGAATAAACTTTGGTGAGAGTCTCTAGCCGACCTCGACGATACCGCGGCTCTCGCCCAACTAAACACCATGGACACCCGTCGGTGAACCTCGCAACTTGATCCCACCACACGATTATCTTTTCATCCAACTCATCACTGTCCAGAAGGTTGATATTTATGGATAAGGTTTAAAGATGAGTGCACATTAGGGTGGCCCAAAAGACTCAACTTTTCCAAATTTCCTGGGGCACCCACCCCCGATTTGTTCTACTTCGTGAATCAGCCATATAGCCCAAATGCAGCATCGTAGTGTGAGTAGAAGACAGTGCTCAACTGCTTAGAAGTTATGAAATTTCAGGCATTCGGGAGTTATTTTTCACTATCCTATTTTTCGAAATGTATTTATCATTTAGGTATCCCAAGGTTCCCATAAACTAAAAACTGGGTCTTGAGCCAAATATCACGTGAAACGTGGGCAGATTCTCAGAAACCATGCCTGCGTTTCACAGGAAATTCGTGCGGTTCACGCTTTTGACCCTGTTATTCACATCAGTCGCCCATTCGCCAGAATGATATCGCTGAAAGAGGCGTCAAGCTATTTGATGGTTTCAACAAGGTCACCACCAATGATGAGGAGTAAAAGCAACAGCCTTGAGTAGGGTGCATGTAATTTAGACGGTATCATTTTGAGGAATGTTTAACGCTAACACAAAGATGAACAAAATCCAGCATACAGCATACATAAGGGAGCGAATCATTTACCATACTCGTAAGAGACCTAATGGAGACTCACAACCCGGAATCCAATAAAATATGGACAACAGAAAATTCTTGGCTGTTTTGCAAGATGGAGAGGAGTTTTGCAAGTGGTGTTTACATCCCTCCCGATAACTCTCTGGTTATTGCTGCTAGCAGCTGTACAAATATACAACCCCCTGTACAACACAAAACGGTTTCAAGTTCAAAATTTGCCTCATATTCATATACACATAGAGGTCCACCTATCGTTCATTTCACGGATTCTGCTTTCCAAAAAACATGAAGTAGTGTGGTGAAGTTAGTAAATTTACGTATTTATACGATTCGAAACTTTTATTTGTAATTTTTCACATTACTGAACATGAGAAAAACAGGCGTGATTGCTATGTAAAAGTCGAGCCAATCTCGAAAAGTGGCCGCTGTTATTTTCTTTGTTGCTCGCCAAAGGTTTTTCTTGTGATTCCCAGTGAAATAATAGCGGAATGTTCGAGCTATCTCAGTAAAGATGCCAACATAAAATGTGTAGGCACGTGCAGTCAGGTAAACAATGCGACGTAATCAAATGCAAATGGAATTTAAGGGGCTAATAGGATGAACTCAATGGGAGGAATCGCTAATCGAAGGGCTGTTCAAACCTAGGTAAATCTGCATACCTAAGTCTCTTCGTGAATTGGGATGATTAAACTACCGTCAGGGTTTATAATAAACCGCCCGCCAGCCCGATAAAGGAATTAAATCAAGGTTGTCCGTTTTCCCAGACACTCTGATGAGGTGGTTGCGAGTTAACGTCGTAGGACCGACGCTAGGACGCTATTACGGAGGGCCATCCTTCACTAAGGGAGAAGTTTCTAGTTGATAATGGGTTAACTTGCGGGTTTTAGCCCCAAGATTTCCGAAACTGGAGCTTGATGGAGCTGCCAGTTTGACTTGATGTATTCCACCACGCCCTGGGTCCCCTTTCCCAAGAGCTGGGAAACTTCCAGGATGAGTTTGATGGGGCTCAAGACACACAGGCGGCGGTGACGGCGGCGAATCTTCATCCTCTCCCCTTTCTCTTCCGCCCTGATGGTTATTACCTATTGGGAAATTGGAAGGGGAAAAGACGACCTGCCTAATTGGTGAGGAAGTATAGCTTCCTCGCTTATTGTAAAATGAACTACTTTAGGAATAAGTGTGAGTCGAAACGATTGAACGCAAAGTAGGACAGTCTTACGAGTGCATTCTATTGGTACAATTTGTTTCTGTTAGCCTAGAAGGAAACCGAAATGTTTTCTGGATTGATTTTCCTGAGATGAGCAGCACCTTGTCATTATCGGTACTGCGTAATCACGTGTCATTATTGATTGGCAGAAGTAGAGTTTCCTACCCCCAGTTCCACCTGCAGAGGAGGATACGATATTTCACCAGTATATCCAAAACTCAGCAGGGGGGTAAACCAGGTAATGATACATTAAACCTTCATTTTAGTACACATAGAGGTTATTTCTTTCGCTAACCATTAATTGATCATTGGAAGAATCCCCTACCTCCACTTAAATGCACTTTGTAGGTGTTTCCATCCAAATGTTTTCCTTTTCTGGATTTAGTGGAAATGAGTTTCTCTATATTAATGTCAGATGCTATTCTTTCTACCAGTCCTTATTAAAAGCGGTGTTCAGGGTAAGCCACAACGGTATAGTTTGCTCAACAGTGTGGGTTCCAAGGGAGACCCTGAGCTGTGACAGGATACAATTCCGCGTGACGCTAATCCCGGATAGGTTCTCGAAAACAAATTAACGTTCTATGTAGAAGGGGGATCATTGGTAGTCCTCATTCAGGGAGCTGACGGAAAATGCCCTAGTCGAGTGCTCGAGGTGGTGTCCAGTTACAACTGTAACTAGGCTAAGCTAACTGTAAGTGTTGTCAATTTTGGCAGAACTGTTTACAGATCTGCCAGGGATTGACAATAATATATCGTTAGATTTAGCGTAACCAGTGATGTTGCACCGTCAGGGTGAGGGAGTTGGCGGACAGTGTAGGTAGAGAGAGCAGAACTCAGCAACATCTTGGGTACTACACTAAATATTCGATTAGGAATGTTCGCTGCCGAAATGAAATCCTCATCTTCTTGATAAAGTAGCATCATGCGGGATTGTATCCTGTCACAGCTCAAACCCAAATTGTTGAGCAAACTGTACCGTTGTGCCTTATGCTGAATACCCTCCATTGTGTTGTCCTGACAAGTGAGAGCAGTTGCCCCACTTCTCTCCGGCTTTCGTAGCTCATGGGCAATACGGACGGCGATACAGAGAGAAAAGCGGTAGACATAACTATGTCGAGCTACCGGCCATTCTGGACTTAAATGGGTCGGTATTTTGTGTGCCTCTCACATACATGTTACCCCAGGCTACCGGTGAACCGACGTCAAGTTAAGTGCGCAGCCCGTTCCATAGAAGGTCTGTGTTAGATCACGTGGCTGGCAGCAGCCGAAACATTTTCAGCTGAAACGCAAGTACAAAACTACGTCTAATTAACGTAGATCAGTCATTTACTTTCAATACTAAAATAATGTTTGAAATCAATTCTAAGGCCTTTTATGAGCCATACGGCTAACGGACATTGCAGACTTGGAATCTAAACACCTTGAAACGTAAAAAGACTAAATTTTAGGGAAGTTCATAACCCATGTTTGCTTTAAGATTATAACTGCTTATTATTGGAAATAATTACCTAATAATACTGCAGTATTCATGCACAAAAATAACCAAGGAGATAATTCCGTCATTATCAAATTACTTTATGGCTCTGCTGCACTCTACGAACGTTCAGGAAAACGGTATTCTGCAGTAGACAGCGCCCCTTGTGGAGCCTACGAGAGTTGCCCCTTTCTCAACGTCTGCTGCCTAGTCACCAAATTGCGACATTTTCCAAGGAAAAACCGCTGAAAGCAAAAACGTGGTCTCCATTGGGAAACCGATAGCGCACCTGGCCACTATTAGCCAAGCAGCATGACGGTGTTGTCATGTGATTAACAATCCCGAGGAAAAAAGGGCTTCCAAAAGGGAATTTCGGAACGGAGTTTTATCGTCATCAAAAGAAAAACAATTTGCAACTTCGGATGCGAAGCACAACGACGAGGGAGTTGGATGTTTAGGCTGCGAGAACAAAAAGGCTTTCAACGCTGTACCGGAGGGGATTCTGCCGGGAAACTACTGAAAATCCACAGAGGAGAAGGGAGAGAGGGGGTTCAGTCATGTGAAGTATTTGAGGCTTCCAACATGGGAGGGGTTGGCTCGCCATCGAAGGGAGGTTAGTAGTTGGTAGCTGTGGATAGAAGCAACCGAATGTAACTGCATTTATAATTGTATAGTAGTTATAACTACTGGAACGCGACTCTTCAAAATACAAATTAGCCAGTAATGCGTGCATTAGAGGGAAGTATATCTGGTTCTTAAAAGCGTAACAAGGGTTGGTACGTTATCGGAGTCAATTTAGCCCATGGGGGAGAACCCAACGGTATGTAACTGCATTTATAATGTTATAGTAGTTATCAATAATGTAACACATCTCTTCAAAATTCAAATCGGTCAATAATGAGTCCATGAGAGGGAAGTATATCTGGTTCTTACAAGGGTATATAACGTCATATATAATTTTATAGTAGTTATAACTAGAACTCGGATAGATATGACATGAAAACTGTCATAATATAACTGAAACCCCGTGTAAATATGACCAGAAAAAACACCTAAAACCTTCTCATTTTACGCAAAATATGACAGCAAATTCCAATAAGTAAATTCAAAATACCTTCCTGCTACCTAAATTTAACTCTGGGATTAATAATTCTGGGATCATAATACAGAATTCAGAAGAGCCCAAACTTCTTTGTTATTGTCAACATCATTCAGGGAGAATGTGGATCAGATTTGAATGAAATCATTTACCTTCTGCGTATGATGAGGGGGCTTTATAATTACTGGCTGATCCTAATGTTTCTCAAAGTTTGCTAGATAAAATTACAATTTTACATTACCTTTATTTTGGATTGCGATTTTGCTGCCCATGATCAGTAGATTGGTTAGGTACCCATAAGAGGCGATTCACATCAAGGTAGCCTCGTCAACTCAACCCTTAACCTTATCAATACCCAACATCGAGTGCCTTTCCGTATCGTCACATGTTGAAGCCGAATGCTTCCCAGCTTCAATGAGATTTTTGAATAAATTATTGAATTACTTGACTCCTGCCGACCTTAAGGTGGCAAATGTGTAGGTTTTGCCTGCATGATCACTGTTTTTCTCCTACCAAGTCAGCAAACACCTTTGGGATTTCACTTTTGGAGTGCTGTAATGACGTTTCGAGGCCATACTTTACGTCTCTCTTCATTGGTTTTTATGATGAGCTAGTTTTTCCAATTGTCCATCGGAAATAGCTTTCAGGAGCCTAGCATAAAGTCCCTGTTGATTGACAATTGAATAAGCTGCATTTCGACCAAGCTGGCTGATAAAAAAAAGAGAGAGATCTCTTCATTTTTGTGTTCCGTTTTTATAAATACAAAATAAGAAATGTTATTTTTCCAGTTTTGATCCTTTTTTCACTACCCGGAAATATATATTTGATTGATTTAACCAATGGTTGAAAAGGTCCGCGAGAGGGGCGGAATTTTGGAACGTCAAAATCGGCGGTTTTGTTGCTTTTGAACAATTTTTGGGGTGGAGAAATGAAGCCAGCGAACCAATAAAAGTTTCAATGGTAACTGTTTTCCATTAAACAGTCTCCAATATCCTTTCTCTTCCAATAACTTGAGATTAATTGAACTCCATTATTAAACATTAATTTCAATCTCATAATTTAAACGCCTGATCTAGGATTGATTGGGAAACTCAATGACGAGACACATAATTAATAGCTGTTCATTCGCCTATATAGTATGGATATAATGCATTCAACAATACCATTCCAATTGGGGGAAAATCCAAGTCCACGTTTGTTACTGACGATGACCCAACCGTCGAAATCGATTTAACTCTGTTCTCATTATTTTTGTGGAAATAGAGACAACTTTCTACTTTACGCCGTTTTTATTCAATTCGAAGACAATCTCAATCACCCTTTCTGGCTTTTCAGCATCCTCCAAATCATTATTGTCTGCATAATCAGTATCCCAGGAAGCAGTGCTGCATCTATTGAGCCTTCCTTTTTATCATCGTTGGCCCATTTTGACGTGCGTACTACAAGTTCTGTACATATGTTCCAAAAAATGTGTCCAGGCTGAATAAAGTTCTGCAGTCACAGACTTCTGCTATTTTCAGTGATGAAACCCTCGCCTTTGAACTATCCATTACAGTCGATACTTTAATATAAGTTGCCGTTGAATTTTCCTTAACAGGCTATTTCTGGTAATTTAAAAACGGCCAGATGAACATAGTATGAACAGTTACTATACGTGATGGTAGCCGGAATAAAACTCTAATACCCTCAATATCGTTCGGGCGAATTGCTTTATCTTAGCACTCGAATCCCAACTATTTAAAATTCATACTAGTATCTTCATTTATAATTCATTATGTGTCTTGTCATATCGTATCACTGAAGCAGGCAGAGGACAAGTGGTACAAGATTGCAGAAACTGGCATTTCTATGTAATATTTCGTACATGTGGGCTTTGGATTCAAGCAAATTTGTAAAGCATTAGAATGATGGATAGAGTATGTATACGGGTATTTACACTGCGCACAAAAGGCTCATACCGAGTTTCCACTCACTTGTAGTTGATGGGGGAGGAAACGTTAAAGTCGACTTTCGGGAGCAGTATGAAAAAGTTTGGAGGAGGATTAATACTGTCGGACAACTGTCGAGTTCAAAGCATGAATGATAATAGCATTAGAGGGAGGAAACCATTGAAACTTCTTTAATTATGCGTGACATTGGGAAGTGAGAGGAGATGCATGAGAGAGACAGGAGGGAGCGCGTGAATATTTCATTATGAAGTTCCCGAGGGTTGTTTGAGTTGGACGGAACGATCTGTGATGTGGGGTCGGTGGAAAGCAATATGAGACGGCTAACAGGGCGGGTATATGAAGGGGAACAAGCTGTACAAGATGGGCACTCAGATGAGACCGGGAAAGTATTTTTCCCCAGGGACGAGAAAAGGGGTAGAAAGAGGCGAAAGGAAATGGCCGATACAACGGCCCTGATGGAAGAGAGGGTTCAGATAGTGGACATGTCTCCTATCAGGGGACCTAACAACCACCGCTAACGTTCCTTCTTTTAATAACATCCTCTCCGTTCTTCACTACTCTGAACTCGACTACTATCTTGGAGGTTCTGTGAAAATATTCACATCTCATGTAGTATCATAGAAATAGTTTTTGTTTCTAATTCTTTGGCAGGCAAGGAAACCCTCGAGGTATCTCAAAACGTACTCGTTGAGGGATCGCGCTTATGTGAGATTTGGATTCACTATCCCTCACCTTTCTCTTCCCATATTGAAACCAGAACAAGATCCTGGAACTGTGATAGCTTCAAGCAAGCCGAGTTCTTGAAAGATATCTTCTGTATTCGGAGTCAACATCCCCTTTTTCAAGCATTTTGGCTTTTACAATCTCTTGTGTGATGGCTTGAGGTTGAAGTGCCTTAGTATCCTGCAGCGGTCTCCTTCTATTACAACACTGCTCGCCCACAAATAAAATGTGGAACACATCACCGTCTGCTTCTTTGCATTTTCACAAGTTTGGGCGCCTGTGTTGATAGACGTAAAATAGCTTATCTCCTGAGAGGAACTATGCTAGGTAAATGTTCACCTCTCCGTGTTTTCTCCAAATCAGGTCGGCTGAGGACGTAGAGCACACCCACTCCGAAGTGCTTCCAACTTAGGAGTCTCCTTCTTCCACATACCCATAATGTTTTAGCAGAGCTTAGGGAGGAAGGTCTTCACTCAGACGGTGGTAGGGAAAATTCTCTGATAAGGCCCGCTTTCTGGTAAGGCATCAGGACGAACAGAAGAGTCCAATAACGTGGTAATATCCCATCTCAAAACTGCTACCACTGTTGGCTGAAGCCCCAGGCTACACTGGCTGCCTCTGTGGCCACAGTGCCACCACCCTCATCTCTGAAAAAGTTGGATCCTCTCCGTTCCTTACTAGTCTGAACTCGACTACTTGCTTGAACATCTGCATAAATATTGACCACTCTTGCAGTACTGTAGGCACAGTTCACGTTTCTACTCCGAAGGCAGGCGAGGAAATCTTCAAGACATATCACATACTGTGGGATTCAAATTCAGTAGTTCGCAACTTTATTTTCCCACATTGAAACCTGATAAGAAACCCTGGAACTGTTAACAGATTATTTCAGGTCGAGCCCTTGAGAGATTTCTTCTGTAGATTTCTTAACCTCGATTCATAGCTCCCTCCTCTGTCGCTCCCGTTCTTAGATGATCTTTTTCTGTTTGATGTCTTCAGCTTTGCTACAAAGTCCAATGTTGCTCTCGTTCAACCATTTCAGTTACTACTACCACACCATTGTCATGCCCTTGGTGACTCTTTGACAAGATACCGTTGAGGACTTCGTTCAGTAGCTCACTGCTTCCACACAAAGTAGGTTCGGAACACACTATCCTCTGATTCTTGACAGTCTGCACAAGTTTGGACGGCTGTGTACGTAGACGTGAAATAGTTCATTGACTGAGAGAAAGTGTTACAAAAAGGTTCACCTCTCCATCTTTTCTCTCTAACCTCAATATTAGAAAATTATTTTGATATGAGGTCAACTAAGTATATCTCAGTCATTGCTATTCAGTCTTCGTTTCCGACCAGCCTGTCTTAGTATATTCTCTCTCATTTTTGGTCACATTTGTGCTTTCCCGATCCTCCTGTATATCAATGACAAGCTGTAGAAGACGGGCACTCTGAAGAGACCAGACGATCATTTTTACCTCAGGAAGAGAAAATGGGCAGGAAGAAAAAGGAGGTAAAGGGAAATGGGCCCCCAACGGCCGTGATGGAAGCGGGCATTTTCCCAATCACAGGACCAAACTGCTAACGTTCTCTCCTCTGGCGTTCTTCACCCAAATAGATCTCTTGCTCCGGAATTTACACCGGGCGCTATGATGCTGCAGTAAGCTTCATGCAACATGATCGTATGAGAAAAATTTCCAAACTATCGTTCACCTAATAGTTATTTGTATCTGTTTTTGAAGTTTTAGCACATTGTGATCAAAGAAATTGATCATTATCAATTTCATAAAACACGTTGTGTTTTAAATTACGTTTTCCTGTTCTCACAATCATCACAATTCTTTAAAATTTTCAACTTTTAGCATTTGTTTATTGTTATCGATTTTTTATTGTTTTTAATTAAAATTGATTAAAATTTTCAGCCAGCATACGTTTAGGCTTAAATCCGTCCAGCAGTAGTGAAAACCATCGGGTGTTCTATTTTTGGTATGTTTCTTAGGTTCCAATTTTAATAACATTAATCACTTGCGTTCAATATAAAATAACATTTCATCTTACTAAGACAATCTAGCTGTGGTACTGGGACTAGGTGTCAGATTAGCTAATCGCACCAGGTCAACTAGGAATGCAGATTAGTAATATTATGTATGGCCACAATTGACGTCTACTTAATGTGGACCTAATTGATTCAACTATATTATAGCATTACAATTAGTGCTGTTTAATTAGTATAGATACTAATATGATTTAACATGTATTAGTAGGCGCAGGGCATTTTCGCAAAACAACAAAATTATTAAGCTTGCGTTATCTGAGTTAAACACAATCATAATGTAAATATTGGTAACACTCTTGTTTTTCATGCTCATATTATGCCACAAAATGATGAAAAAGGCAATTAACACATCGTCGAACTCTCAAATATCAGTCCTATAAATATACAGGGATTGTATCTGTATCGGAACAGCGTAAATTCAAATAAGTTATATAAATTTGTATTTAGGAAAATTTTTAGCCTGATTGAAGGGGAAACGCCAAATAATTTGAGAATGATCCATCTAATCCGCCTCTCTAGTTTTTTTGGGGGATAAATCGAGCAGCATTTGGGCGTATTACCCAAAAAATAGAAAAACCATTCTGAGAGTGACCATTGGTCATTCGTCATTTACGAGAAAGGGCAACAAGTAAGTTCAAGGGAAGGGAAACTGACTGCACAGAACAAATCCTACCCATTCCGGATCTGTCCTCCAACGGTGAGTTTTCATTCGTGCCTATTAATAGTTGATTGTTATCGTCCTAGCTTTTTACCTCATTACCTTTCTTTTCCCCTTCTCTCCTCTAAATTAAATTTACTATTGAATTAGCTATTCGATTATTGACGAGTTTTACGGAAAACTCGATGACGAGCGTATTTCCAAATATTGTCATAACCAAATTAGAAAGGTAATATTGAGCACGTGTTTGTTCATTTTAAATTAATTCCCAGTACGAGTCGATTAATCATCAATTAATTCTCTCGTTACAACAAGGGGTATTCGTTTCCAACCTGTATCGCAGAGTCACAAATTTTTATCAGTTTAATAAAATTCTAATATGTATGTTAATGATTAAATTGAAGAAATGATTACAGCGGTATTTGATTTAAATTAGTTCGTTTCATTAATAAAAATTCAGGCCCACTAGAAACCTCAAAGAGTTTAGCTCTTTATAGAGAGGAATATTTCGATCGTACAATTAGTTCGTTACGTTGAAAAATCATCCCACTTATTTGAAACGAATACATCGAAACACGTCTCCCCTTAAAAATGACTTGGTTAGATTGTAATGAAGTTCATGTTCTGACGATATTTTAAATATTTTGGTAAGTAATGGATACATTACAGGGACGTCGCCTAGTCCGATTTTCGTAAGTTCTCACTCATTAATACTTATAACTATTTTTCAAATCTGGACCAAATTCTTAATTGAACACTAAAGAAGAAGAAAATCGGATGATAATTCCAGTAGGTATGATCAGCGCTTGAATGGATCGTGGAATTCGACGCTTCCGGCCTTCGTGCCACAATAGAGTAAAATTTTGATGGAACAAAAAAATCAAATCAAATAAACCAATAAAATGACATGACAATAAGCGAAGTTATAAAAATTTACCACTATTACATACCAGCATTATAAGAGTTATAATTTTCAAAATAAATAACGAGACCATAAGAAACCAAACCTGATCCATCCCAACCAAGGAAAATTGTAACTATAATAATACTAATAATTATAAATATTATTGAAATAACAAATAACTAATAATTATAAATATTATTGAAATAATAAACATAAAAACCAGAAATAAAAAATAAAAGACTATTTTTATATCCATCATCACACGTATAAGAATGGCTATATAAAACAACCATTGAAGAAATTAATAAAACACAATCTTCATTCACTTCCTTTTTAATGAAGATTGAAATATCGGAAAATGTTGGAATATCAAACAGAATTTTGATTGAATTAAAGAAAAATCACGAACCGGTGCAGAATTTTTGCTTGAGCAGTGATACAAAGGATATGCTGTTACCCCCTCCTGTTAGTAAAAGCAAATACTTAACCCCCCTAGAGCGATTCTGATAGGCGGCTCTCTACTGACGAAGCCTTGTCTAAGAGGGACGTCCTGAAAATGTATGAGATGATTGCAGGGGTAATCTTCGTGAAGAATTCCGACTTAGACACATCTTTATCAATTATAAATCGTCATTTATCAAGTTGTTGCAGTAGAGATGACCACTACAAACTCGGGTTGAAGCCTTGGGATTAGGCGCTCACCATGTCAACTCGGACTCGACTGACTTCCCGAATAACTCGATATTTTCCCCGAACGAACGGAACCGAGAAGTAAGTTTGCGCTGCGTCAAAACAACACGACGCTCCGAGTCAACTACTGCAATAATATATTATGTGAAGGGTACGGGGGAAGAACCTGGTTTGTCACCTGGTGGTTGATTTGAGTAATCTTGAATTGAAAGTTCATATAACCATTTTCTTCCCCTGTCCAGCAAATCTTTCGGCCTCATTTTGGTTTATTATTCAATAATCAACCATTGTAATCGCTCTGGAAAAAAAAATTCTAACCCCCCCTGAAAATATCATGGTTTACGTTTCAAAGGGTGTAGAATCCGAATCTGCAATAAAAATTTTCCGTCCGTCCGCCGTACGCACGATTTCTCCCAAACGGCTGGAGCAAAAAATCTGAAATTTTCAGGAAAAATCATATTGGTCCGACAACGCCCCAATTCTTGAGCCACTTAATTTAAAGTGCCCTTTAAGGGCTGTCAAAGTTTTGTAAAATCCCTGAAAAACCTCAAAAAAGTCAAGGCGGCCTAAATTTTTACTCTTTTTGAAGAACATACCATTAGGAATCGAATGAGGAAAACCATCGAATGAGGCCCGATTTATGGTGCCAACATTTGCGTTTTTCGTTTATTATTGTTTGTTTGTAACCTAGTGATGTCCGCCAAACCATTCCAGATGTATGGCCCGATTTATGTTGCCAACATTTGCATCCACATTCACTACATCACTAAGTTAAAAAACGTTGTTTTTTTTATCGCAGTACACTAGTGATGTAGTGAACTCCTAAAAGGTATGAGTTTATAGCCGATAACGGGTTGAAGCATTCTGATATGCATGAAAATCGCTCAATTAAAATTCTTTCACTGGGTTGTTTATTATTCAATTGGATTCATTCGGGACTTGCATTTATAATTTGAATTTCTACTAAGCTTTGGAGCCATTGGTGATGGAATGGTATATTTGAATTTCCCCTAAGCGAGGAGGTGGATGCGATTATTAATTTCCGCCACGCTCAATCCAAAAAGGATTTTGGTCGTCCGATTCATCTCCATGTATATCTCGAAGATTCTAAAATCGGGAAACACGCCAACCAACCATATTCATCATAAATTGAATAATAAACCCCAGTGAAAGAATTTGCAGCGTTTTCAGTGACAATCCACTTTTTCCCCCTGCTTGACTACACTATATGGAACTCCTCCATAAAAACTACACAACTGCACCCATAACTCAGATTTGATAAAAATGTGACAAACCAGGTTCTTCCACTGTACCCTCCATGTACAATCACTAGCTACTTAGGTGTTTAGCATTTCCCTATTCTCAAATTAACACTCAACTACTTACGATGAATTTGATTTTGAAGAAACCTCAATAGCAGCAACACAGATGTGGCCAGCAAACGTACCTGAAATACAAGAAAAAATGAATTATTGTAAAGCACCAACAAATTAATAATAATGCTGATGAACTTTTGACTAATGGTATTGTTGATAATAATAATATTAAGCTAAAATATCAAGAAAATAATTTATGCATTTATTTCCTTGGTTCACCCATTGTTTCTGGGCTCCGTTTGTTCATTATTATTACAGAATGTGCGGGTTTGGGCAGGAGATTTTTTTTCCGTCTTTTTTTCTGATAAGGGATGGGAGGAGCCCCTGGTCACTGAGACCGCTAGGATCTATTGTGACGCTGTCCCCATTTTAATTCAAAACCGTTTTAATAACCTCTTCGTTCACAAAGTGTAGGAGGTTTTCAGGCGTTTCCAAGGAAAAATCAGTGGGTTTTAGGGCACCCTTCCCGAAATGCCGGAATCTACTCGTAGTTGATGCAACAGCAGGACAGTTACAGAGGATGTGTTTCGCTGTTTCCGCCTCTTCCAGCAGAGCCGGCATTCTACTATCCTGGCCTTACCAAGGTTTAGGTGGTACCTTAGGGGTCAGTGGCCAGTAAGAAGACCTACAAGTTTGCGAAGGTCTTTGCACCTCAATGATAGAAGGCTTTCGCACGTTTCCTTGAAATAGAGAGGAACCTCTTGGCTTGCCTCTGCTTAGGAGTTGTACGTGTTTTGTTCTCCCATTTTTGAACCTGTTGAGTTATATAACCCTTGGTAACCCCTCATTGGGGTTCAGGTCCAATTGGATTGGACTCCGATCCCTTTTTAGCAAGGCGATCAGCTTTCTCGTTGCCCTCTATTACCTCATGACCCGGTACTCATAGCAGCATCAGTTTTTTGCCCTGTTCCGCAGCCTTGAGGGAGTTTAAGCAACTCCAAGTCAGCTTTGAAGTTACTGAAAAAGCACAAATTGCCTTTAGGCCAGCTTTACTGTCAGATAGAATATATATTGTTGCACCTTTGAGTCGGGTTCTATAGCACGGGTTCCCGCTTGATATATGGTTGCAGTCGAACCCATAGGCTTGGCCAGATTGAAATTGGGGTCTTTGATCCCCAGGCCAGCCGCCTCATTCATCACGGACCCATCTGTGTACCACTGGGCAGGAGATGGTCCCCAGCCAATTTAAGTTCCCAAAAATCAATCCGTACTCCACTCTGACCTTGTTCTTAGTAGTAAAATTACTATTTGATTATCCCAAAAGAGTCCACCCACGATGGTAACGTTAGTAGCTGTGGTGTACTCGCGAATCTCAAATTATTGAAACGAGCATGACTTCAACAGTTTCCATCCGAAATCGATGATAATTCCAGGGATTCAGCAGGTTCAGGGACAATTTTGGTAACCAATGTTACATCCATTCGTAGAAAACTGCGTGCCGCATTTGCCGTACACTTTTTCAAAAATATCAAAGGTATCTGATCAAATTCTGTTCGCAAACCAACACTGTCATATTTTGTTATGAAAACTAATTTGGATGTTGTTTACTCGTAGATGGGTTTAATTGTTTTCTTTGCACAATTTTCAAACGGTATTTGATACCTAAGAACATTCAGATTGAAAATTACGGGATATGTTCTGGTTTGGCCTAACGCGGTGATTGCGGGAACAGCGATCGAGCGCAGAGATCTTTGATTGCCTATCTGGGGAATTATTCCTTATTCTGCCCTCCTCCTCCTCAGATTCGACACCTCAGATTGGACATGCGAATCCTTTCGTCTCTCAACTTTCGTAACCTCCTCGGAAAAGCTCTCTCTCATCTTTGTTCTTTTCACTCGGATCCTCCAAATCGCCGTCAGATTTAAACCCTGTTTTCCGCGACAACTATTGCTGCCGTTTCAAGATTCCTTTCTCATTTCCCTTACCTTTCCTCTGATATTTCCCGTCACTTTATTAGCTGTGCGGCATCGACTTCATAGACTTCATGGACCGGTAAGCCCCATTCCCTGTGTTCTCCCAACTTTCCTTAAAATACAGTCCACTACATCTAAACTTCTGATATAGCCAAACCATGTTCTATAAAACAAAACCTGAAAATACAACTAAATTGTGACAGGAAACGGTGGAGGGGGTTGAGCCCCGTATGTATGTTTGTTCTTCTTTAAGGCTTTTTTTTCTTTTAATAAACATTTATCAGTCATTGCAATATTTTACAATGCCATGCGGTTTAAATTTCTTAAATTATATCATAACATTACATGAAAGGGCTCGTTAATCAAAACCTAGTTTCCCTAATGGTTTCTAATGGTTTTGTGCCCCTACCTTAAAAATGATTTGTGGTTGCCAAAGAAGTACAAATAGACACCAATGTCTTGTTATACAACACTAAACAAACAATTTTATTTATGTAATGCAGTGGAAATGATAATACACTTTGATGAAATGAATGAATGATTCTAATGATACACACACTAGGAATTATCAAATGGTAGAAGTACGAGCTCGTAGGATTTAGTTACTTTGGTAGGTATACCTAGTATAAGAATAGTTTTAAGTTGAAAATAGCTGTAAGACTTAATTTATCTATAATTTTGAAAACAATGATCAAATAATTTAAATAATAATATATATTTTTTTTATTCGTTAGCAAATTTAGTTATTAACTTAATAGTCCGTAGTCCTTCTAGTTATAGTGCACTTAAGTGGATTGGAACGAACTGACCTCCTTCCGATTCCGAATAGCTACGTTGAATCCCTGGCCAGGGCAGCTCCTTTCGCCTTATGGATAGCTCCGGGATAGATTGAGGAGACAACGAGGACGAGAGAAGTGACGAATCGGGGATAGGACTTGAATTCGTCGTAAAGAACGTGGGTTTTGAGGTAAGAAAACTGACATAGGTTCAGGGGCGACTGTTTGAAGCGTACTGGTGGCGAAAAGACGGCGCGGTGTCGGCGAAAGTGCGTCCAGGAGAGAGGGGAAGGCGATAAGGATGATACAAGTTGCGAACGATGGACTTCAGCGTAAACATTACAATCATTCATAAATCTTCGATGCTAAAATAAAATTTCAATTTGTCATAATCGAGGATTAACTTTGCACTTCAACCTGTGTCTATCAGATTACTCCCGGCTCATTACCATCCGCTCCACAGTTCATTTGGTTATCCATATTTTCGACATTGAGATGTGTGTAGTTGTTATATCCAGAGCAGATGCAGATAGGGTTCACCAATTCCACAGTTGGTTCTCATTCGAAATTATTTTCCTGCGTATTCTTTTTTTGACATCTTTTTTAAATAACCGTGGTCGTCAGGTTACTTGATGGGAAGGGTTGAAATTTCCTTATAGTAGAAGCCATTTCGTGATTGGATATATTCGTCAAATCATTGCTCCCGGTATTTCTCGCCGATCTGCCGAATATACTCCTCTGTCGTGACACGAGTGTCCAATCGCGTTCCTGTCTCCGGTCCTTGTTTCGCTAATTGGTCCGTTTTTCATTCGCAAACTGACCTGAATGGGCTATTGCTCAACCGAACGTTATATTTTCAATATTTTGACAGACCAGACTAATCGCTTAATTGAAATGTTTCTTACCCCTTCCGTATTGCCTTCTTTACCGTCAGGAAATTCAGGTTGTTAATAGATGTACGTATTTGGGTGTTCTCCTGACGCCAACTCTCTCTTTCGCGCCGCATTTGTATGGCAAAGGTTCAATCGCTAGACTGGCGATTTCGAGTATGTGGAAGAGCTTCATGTCCCATGATAAAATTTTATCCGGGGAAAAACTGAAGTTATTCGATGCCGTGGCTCGCTCGATTTTATGTTGTGTATCTCAAGTGTGGGGCTACATTCACAGTGATTATGTTGAGGCTGTTTTGCGCTATTTCGTAAAAAGTGTATTCTCACTGCCAAAATGCACACCGAACTACGCGATATTTCTGGAAACTGGTTTGAAGCCCCTCTACGTATACACCCTACAAATGAACTTTAATTATATACTGAAAGTAATGAAGATGCCTGAAAATCGCCTATCAAACTACTTAGCAAAAAAACGCATAGAGCATAACGTATTTTGGTTGAAGGAATGGGAAAATCTGCGAGAAAGATATAACATCGTATTAAACGTTCAAGGGGACATTGGTGAGTGGGAGGCGCAGATTGAGAAAAGCGTTGAGATTATTTGGTAATGCTCTTCTCACTGAATTTGAGCAGAGGGCACTCAACGCTTCAAATCACCCGCAGTATTTGGCTCTTAGATCCGAGAGTGACGTGGGGCCATTGAGCAAGTTCAAATTCAAAGTTCAAAGTTCCTAATTGTAGATGGTTATTTAAAATCAGAGGGGATGTTCTAGGGTTGAAATACAGGCTGTACGAATCGGGCGATCAGGCATGCGAATTATGTAGTAGTGGGGAAGTTGAAAATGAATTTCACTTCATAGGAAATTGCACGGCTTTGGTCAACGTGAGACGTAGGTATCTAGGAAGGGCAAAAGTAGATTGGGGTGAGTACATGACTCTTATCAAGTCGGATAATCCTAAACTGGTTAAGTATTGTACTGTGACATAGGACTTAAGACGTAGAACTTTGATAAAGTACGGATTTCACTGATAGCTTCATTTCTGTCCTTTTCATTCAAATTTTAATGCACGAAGTATTGTTTACATTAAGCTTTAATTATTTTATTAATTTAATTACAATCAATTTGAATGTTTGAAATTTCATTTCTAGTAGTTATGGTTCTATTGTAAAAGAGGGATTTTGTATAAAAATTTAGTTAACTAAGGAGTGGAAAACAAAAAGAATATATATGAAAGGCAAACTCATCAGACGGTCAGTTGTGACCATGATCAAGCATGTAGTTGAAATTTTTTTGTGTGAGACATTTTTATTTCATTAAGCAATAAAGTCATGTTTTCATTCATTCATTCATTACCCCTTCTTTATTGCTTGTTATGAGAAGTCCAAATCTCTGTAAATCAAAAAGATCCCTTTGTCTATACAAGTCAACAACTTTTTTTAATTGTTCTGGATTGAAACTAGTTGGATGAATTATTTGTTTCCTTATCACAGAGTTTGGTACATTGCTGGTGTCTGTTGGTTTTTCGGAGTCTGCATATTTGACATAGGAATTTACAACGAATCGTAAGTAATACAAAACGATATTGGTATAAACTCATACAATGAACTAAATACCTTGGATGTTAACTACCAGCACTCTCGCTATGCGAACTTTCTGCTGAAGAATATAGCATAACCCTCTCAGACTCAATATGACAGCTTACAACATTGGGGCGGACTAAAACCCGTGCGACGCACCTTGGATGGATGATGATTGATGACCTCCGGTGGACAGGACTTCTGCATTACTATACAGACTCCTTGATGCTGTCTTGGCATCAGAGCTCAAGAAACATAATTCTCCTTCCAGAAACCTTATTTGAATGGGAATCATATTCGAAAGCACGGAAGTAAATAGGGAGAAAGGTGTGTTGATTTGGGTTGTCAGAAAAACAGTCTATTCACAGTTCGAAAACCTAAGCGAAATTCGCTTTTTCAACAATGTTATTATCTGGTTACATTGAAAATCAACATAAATTAGCCATGGTTTTGCCTACATAAACAAAGAAGGTACAATGTCACCATTTCCACTTGTGTTCTATTAATAATGTGAAGCAATCATAACTCTAATTTTGAATTTATTGACTAAATTTGGCTATTAATCGTTGTCATAAAGTCACAGTCAAGAACAACATGCAGAATCCAGTTGAAAATCAATCTTTTCAATTAACCGGTAATGTGGTAGTGTCATCATTAACATTGCCGAATTTAATTGAAAAACGAAATATTTTCTTTAGAAAGCCAAGTTTGATGTGGTAGTTAGTTTTCTGGTATAGATAATAGTTTTGAATCATCTTAGAAGATGTAGAAGCTTCTTACAAGGATTCACGACTCATGTTCCCATAAACATGAACAACTTCAAGTGGGTTAGTCCACTGTATTGCGGTTCCATCGTTGCACTAATTCTGTAGCGAGTAAAACAATTTATATTGTATGTGCAAACAGTAGTTCTCCAACTAATCTCACAATGGAGCACATTTGCGCATGCGCAGAGTGGAGTATTGCACTTTGAGGTATGAAACTTTTAGAAGAACATCTGCAGCTTGATCCACACATTTGCAGAACATGTCATCACACTTACGTGAAAACTGGAGATATTGGGCTGTTGTCAAGAATTTGAGTTTTACGCATGAGCAAAATGAAGTTCTATTAGCATCTATTTCGGTGTTTTTTTCTCCTGACCTCATGATTAGTCACTTGTGTAACCACGTGATCCGATGCTGGTCAAAAACTGATAGACTCTAAGTGGCTTCCGATGGACTGTGGTGGGACTACCAACGGACCTTCGAGTTGAAGATCTAGCCAGGATGGGTCCATGTTCTGACACCGGGCCACTTCTGTGTAACCGTCGGGAGGTTACATAGATAACAGTATTTCCCACCCAAACTAAGATAAATTGAAAACTTTTCCTTCAAGTATTCTAATAAGTAGTGCAGTATTAAGTGTTCGGATTCAATAGATGATGAAATTTGTGATTTCGTGGAGCTTTAAATGCAAAATGTGACTAGTGACCACTTTACAAATGTCAGATACGTCTGTGAGTGGTCAGGGGACAATGTTTGGGAGACGTTGGGCGGAGTTTGGTGGTTAGCGATGTGGGTTCCCTAATTGCGGTCACGGTGTGCAGGTGTCGGGGAAGAGAAAAACTCTGTACAGTGTATTTTGATTTTTAAAACTCATAGAGCACTATCTACATCCCAAACAACGTATTCCTTGAATTTTTTATCGAAATGATGAAAACTGTAGAAATCTGGAACGTTGCAAGGCTCTGTGGGCACACGGACACAAACACAGATGGCCGCAAGAAGTTCATAATGAGAGTGGATGTTTTGACTTTGGTGTGAAACATTTTTCATACCCTGAATGTTGACACAATGTCCCCGCTACCTATAGTGAATTAAACCACCAGTGCAGATACTGGAGTATAGGTAGTACGCTTGGAAGCAAAATGCCTGGTTATGCTCATCATGATTTTAACACAACTTCAAAATCATGAAAGAGTAAACCGGTGATACGACTGTTTTGATTATGTTGAGCGGGGTTTAGTGGAAAATATTTATCGCATGAGGAAAATGGAGTGCTGGAAGCGTTGGCCTGACCCGCGAAACCGCTCGATGTAGGAGAGAAACTGGAGATGAAACTGGTGTACGAACTACAGAGGGGATGTTACCGGTGAAGAGGAGAAATCCAGCAGACGGGCGAGGCGGTGGAACTACGTCGGAGGACCGCATCAGGTGCTACGGGGAAACGGAGTGATTAACGCTCGTTTAACCGCACGATTAAACTCGCTTTTCCCCCTTCGGACTGCCGACGGGCATGGTGTTATACGGCGGCCCCTCCGCCACCTTCGAGTCTGAAACTACCGAAAACGATCCCCAGGAGACCGACTGAGCCGTGGACGAGAATGCAGTTCCAAGAGATGACTCCTTCAGTCGAGTTTAGTACAGGCAAGTGACTCAGCGAATAGCTCAATGACCCTTCGTTCAGCTCAAAAGGGGTTTGAAAGTCGGCAACCCTACTGTTAGTGAACCTGAATGAATCAAAGAATTAAACAATTGGTCGGACTCTTTGGTGCTGTAGGGGAGTCTCGACACCCTCATAGGTTGATGCCCATCAAATAATGCCCGTCGAACTGTTCAATAACGACCTTCCACCTCTTTCAGGTTCCTATTATTCACCCTTACATGATCCGTGATCGCCCATTTAAACGAGAAAATTTCGTTTTCGGACCATATTTCAGCCATCTCTAGCCGTGCGGGTCTTTGGATTTATAAAGCGAAACACCAGAGAGTTTGATTATGTACCAGCTATAATAACTGTCTACTAAGTTCTTGTGATTCCAACTTCGGAGTATACCTTGTTGTTTGGAATCCATTTTGTCAGTGCCACATCAGCCATGTTGAGACTGCAAATCGTAAGGTTTTTAAGATATATAGCATTCATGCTTCACATTCCGAGTGAGAATGTTGATTATAACTGTCAGTGCTAGTTTAGGGGTGTTTGATTCAATTAGGTATTTAAGGAAAAGTCGGCAATCAAGCTAAATAAAGACTATAATTAACAACTTTGTCTTAATCCTAATTATCTATTAATTAACCCTAAACTAAAGTCTCTCCTCATATGGTACCTTAACGTCGAGAACGATGGGGCGACCGCTTGTTCCGAACGCGAGTGGGACTGCTTTGAGCACTGGATTCTACGACGGGGCTATTCGTCTTAGGAGTCGTGGATGTGGTAGGAAACAACAGCGAATTGTTTTCTACCGCAGCTTTCTCCGGACTAAATTTTGTGCAGTTCGCTGCTTCCTAAGAAAACTCCTGCCGTCTTCAATTTCCCGGAGGAAGGCCTCCTTGAGCCAGGTGGACGGGACACTGGACGCTCGCTTCCTTTCCGTGGACCCGACATCTCCCCCCTCCGGGAAAAGTCATAACCAGCATGGTTTTGCTCGTTGTTGTGCTGCTGAATGTTGCCATAACTAAACAGCTGTACGCTCGATCAAGGGCAGAAGCTGGCCCTGTTTTTGTTGTCATATCATCCTTAGCAGCTGCTCTCAACAATTTTGTACAACAGCAATATTCCCAGCTCGAACAGCAAAGTGTCCCATGTTGCCATTTTTCCAGGTGGTGGCGTAGACGAACTTTGTGCAAAATTAGACTCCTGGAGAAGTTTTACAAGTGCAGGAGACGGAGTCATGTCACAACTTTGTTTCACTCTAGTTATGAACATAACTCTCTGGCTGCTTAAATTAAACGGTTTAATTCTTCAGCTCTCAGACTCTAAACAGATGTGCGGTTTCTGCGCGGATTGGAACGCGGATCGTTTGATCGACCAGCACTCCTGGCTCACGGTCTCATGATCTCCTACAGATAGCTTCGCTCCCTGTCTTCTATGAGCGCTGAATTTCGATACACACCCTCTTGAGATCTTTGCGTGATTGGAAAAAAGTCGGCAATTGAGAGATCAACAATGCAAGTGGACCATTGTAACGCATTGCTAACCGGCTAGTAAAATGTAGTAGCATACCTAAAAGCCCAGTCATAAAAACGCACGTCCCTCAGCGGTCATATAATGATAATGAAATGACGAGGTGATTTGACGCAATGCTGTGGAGTATTACGACGAACCATTGGGAAACAGTAACTTGTTCTGCGCAAAAGAGCTCGATTGCCAATATTTTTTCCCTCAAACGTGTCATGAAATCTTCAGCAAACGTGTCGAGGATTTCAGTTGTTTCCCGTAAACGTGTTTCTCCCGAGTCTAGAACGTTCACTGAGTACGTGCTCTGCTGCCTTGACGAATTTACTTGTAGTTGCCGTGGAGCAAGGCACGCATCGTTCGATTCGATTTCATTCCGTTAGAGGAGAGTGGCAGCTCCATTTACCCTTAAAAGTGCATTAAAAATGCAGCGAACAGGGATTACTGCTTCCACGGATGTCAGATTTAGAGGTTTCCTCTATAACCATGTGAAAGGCAAGAGCGGCCGTTCGATGTTACAGTAGGTCTCGAGTTGAAACGGGAACCTTCACACTTCTCCTCTAAAAATGAGTATCTTCAAGAGAAAAGTTGGTGAAATGTAGCGATCCACTAGTATTGTTCTTCTTTGGAGCCAGAAAATCGAATAGTGTACTCCGTACAACTATTTTGCTAAAACTCATTTTGAGTTTCAACGTGCAGACAAGATGTTTTCAAAAACACAACACGAGTTTAGTAGTGGCGAGTTTTTGTGGCATTCGCAATTTTACAGTTTTGTCCCACTTCGATGGAATTAACAGGGAATGCGCTGGTTAAAGATTAGATGGTCCACTCTTGCGGGAATGATAAATTCTTCAGGTTTCAGTAGGTAGTTGCTAAAAGCTGAAATTTGGAGGATTGGAAAAATCCGGGTTCATCATCTCAAATCGATTTCACCTTTACTGTGTCATCAATGTACCGTATCATTATTGCATCTTATGGCGCACGTGTCGTATCAGCGTATGTTTGCGGGAACATGTCCGTCTCGTAAATTGTTGTTACCAACTAATATTCTACTTCTCCTAAGCTGAATATTTGTCAAGTTCATTCCTAAAATTTCAATGATCTGCTCTTCTGCTATTCATGTTACCAATACGAGCTATGTGCTGCACCCAACATAAGAAACATTTTTTTTTTTCATTCCACCTGTAACTGTGATGAAGATTCGCAATTTCAAAAAAATCTTGTTTCTATTTTCGTTCCATCATATTTTATATAAATAAACAAAACACATGTACAAAGGAATACAACGTATGCCTTTTTTAAATATATAAATAATGGAGGAATATTATAGAAAAATATTGAAATAGAGTAATTGTTTCCGAATGGCCAATACAGATGCCGATGATGAACATTAAAAAACGCTGCAAATTCTTTCACTGTGGTTTATTATTCAATTTCATTCATTTGGCTTGCATTCATGATTCGATTTTCTACTAAGCTTTGGAGTGTGCTTGTTTCACCGGTGATAGAGCGATTATTGAATTTCAGGAGGCACACAAACATCAACTAATCAATCCAAATAGGTATTTTTGTTGAGAACCGATTTACGTGCTCTATGCATATCTCCTGAAAGTCAATAATTGCTCTATCACCTGTGAAACACGCACACTCCAAAGCTTAGTAGAAATTAAAATTATGAATGCAAGCCAAATGAATAAAATTGAATAATAAACATTAGAGAAAGAATTTTCAGCGTTTCATGCATACCAGAATGCTTAAACCCGTGTATCGGCTATAAACCATTCTAGGAATTCACTCAAGTATCCACATTCACTACATCACTTGGTTACTGCATAAAAAAAACCGCTGTTGTTTTTGTTTCGATTGCAGTAACCTAGTGATGTAGTGGATGTGGATGCAAATGTTGGCAGCATAAGAGCATGCCTCTTTTCCTTAGGATGAAAATCCTTAAATGTATTTGGTCTCTGCTGCCTCAAGTTACTTTCCTTCTCGCGCTAGTCACAGGGTTTCAATCCGGTTGTGCATAATTGTCACAACACCCTACTGGAGCGCTGTCGTTTGACTACAACCTAGCACCGTAGCGTCACTTACTCATGATCAAAGCTGTTTATGTCCCTGGAGGAGAAGCTCTTTTGCCAAAGGATGATAGTTAATTTTGCTGAACAATCCTACATATTCCATTTCAGAATGTTTCAATTAATGCTTCAACGACCAATTTACCATTATTTTTGAAACGTGAGTTATCAGTATCATTGACGTGTGCATGGGTGTTTTCAAAGACACAATAGTCGAAGTATTACTAATGGTATCAATTGATCCTCTTACTATAATACGTAGTTGATTGAAACTGTCTGAAAGAGCAGAAAGAAAATGCAAGAATCAATTTGGAGGAGTTGGGTCAAGAGAGGTGAACCAAATGCCAACTCAGTCCTCCCACGCCGGATTCAAAGGTTAAAAGATCGCCCACACAAAAATCAATAAGGACGGCAACTATTTTCAATCTGTCGATTATCACAAATAATTGAGTCCGTTTTAATTTATACAACGGGACATTCAATAGAACATTCGAATACAAAATGATTTACTCAATTGTATTACCCTTTTTCCAAAGTTTTAAGTTCTTCTATTAAATGTAGAATAAAAGCAACCAAAAGGCTTTCATCTTACGAAAAACTAAATACAGTAATCAAGATATAAAACATAACGAAATCACTGCTATCACATGTTTATTAAATTGTGCAAAATGGTTCCTGAAGTCCAGGTATCTCACTTAATCATGAATATGCTCTAAAAGGAAGAGAAACCTCAAATTATTACACAGTTAATTACTTCTGGATTAGATAGCCCTTCTGCACAGATCACAGGTCTAAAGATAATGTGTGTTACCTGTAGTACATTACCCTAATTTAACTACATGGACGTAGACACAACAATGTCAGCAATAATAAACATAACCTTTTTATTTTGTGAGGTGAAAAATCTTTTTGATCCCGCTCGCAATCGAAGAACACGGTCCTCTCACGTCATTACGTACACTTGTGCTACCAAAGTTGTTGACATGTCGAATTTTTCATATTTTCCCCTTTGAGTTGACCGACAATGATCGTTATTCATTCATGAGATTGTCCCGATTGCACGTTGGCGAAACAAAAAAGTGATTCATTATTTATTTAATACGTGATTAATAGACAAAAATAGACGTTATGTCAACGTCCACAAAAAAACGCTTCCAATTTTCAAATACGGGTTTATTTATTTGTTTTAATAATGCGTGATTGTTCGTACTCTTGTAAGGTTTGAGCTTGAATAGGTTGGCTTGAAGTCAGAGATTACTCCAAAATTCATCAAAAAAGAAAGGTCCAAAAAACAAAAATCTGATCAACAGGGCTTATGAAAGAGAGAAGTACGGATAGCTGACAATCGTGGCACACGTTGATTGATCTTTGAGACCGAGGGAGGGTACTCCAAACGACTATAAATAATTTTATGGAATAATAATGCCGGTATGACGGATTGCTAATGGTAACACATGGCACCCATCCAACAGTACCTTGTGCGGCACCTTTTTCCTACGAATTTCACGTTACTCGACGGTGGGTACACACAATAATCGCAAGCGCAATAGCTCAATTTCCATTTTCCATTGGGTATTAAACGGAGGCCGCGACGTATTAGATATTAACATAGAGGCCACTAGTTTTTCACCGGGATAGTTTTATCACTGGTTTCGATCTATTTGTACAACTGATGTTTTGTATGTAACTAAAACTATTCATTTAATATATTTGTTCCTCCTTATTTTTGAGATATAAGCGTAGTATCGAGACGTCCAAACTAAACAAAACACTGACCTCCGTGTAACACCTGAATCGAGTGTCAATCCTCATTTGACAATTGTGTGGACCCACCGTCGAGTTTCCACGTTTATGTTCCATAGATATGATTTCGCGATATATCTCAAAAACTGGTTTTGTACGATTCCTAGAGCGAATTGGCATTTTGCGTATGTTTAAAACATGACCTTTGTATTACACTGTAAAGAACATAACATTCGAAAACTTTTTGGTGCTGTACTTCAGAATACCTTTCATTGGTCCGCAGGATCCTCAATGTTCTTTGAGAGCATCATTAACTGAACGAACAGCACCCCCAAATCCATTATCTCAAAACATCACGCTAGAAGGTGATGACTTGTGTTGTCAACAAGAATGTGGCAAGAACGCTTGTGATTTTTGGTAAACTTTCGTAATCAAAGGGTTTGAAGAAACGATCAGAGAGAAATCTCCGATTTGACTTGGGAAATACAGTTTGTATGACGTGTCGCGTTTTCGGTCACGAGCGTTTAAGGCCGTAACCTCGATTCGGAAAGGTTGTGAACAGGGCGAGCATAATAGTCCAGGAGGAGGCAGCTTGGTCGGCGACATGTCGAGAAAGCGAAGGGCGTCCCCAGGCCCCCGTGCCCAGCTGCCAACGAGCGGTCAGCAGACGTGACCGGACTCCCGAGTTCAAAGAGCGACGTTCTCGAGGTGCGAAAGGGCAGCGAACGGATGTTCCTGCAGCATAATTTATAAGTTTTTACGAAGTTGCAGCCCAAGCTGGTTAAAATCACCCAGTTGTATGGGAAAACTGAGGCGCATCTCATATAACCAATTTTTCTGAGAAAAAAACATTTAAAAAAAAAGATATAATAATAATGAATAAATAAATGAACAGCTTGTTTTTGAAAAGTCATCACATCTACATGTAAAGGGCTGATGCAAAGAACAATCAGAGTCCATTTCTGTAAATTTTTCAGGAAACCTGATTCAAAGTTTCAAGTCTCCAGGCTTAAATCAGGACTGATATAATTTTGTGGACCTTTCCTGTTTACTGCCCACCACGGCGCATCTTTCCTGTTATCTGCCCACCAATGCAGCTTCGAGCATATGTTTCTTCAAATGTTTCTCATATATATTCATATGTTTCTATTGGTTTCATTTGTGAAGAGATATAGACTGATGCAAAGAACAATCAGAGTCGATGTGTTCATTTTCTTGTTTCTTGTAAACAAACTCTCTTGGACTGCAGGAAATTAACCGAATGATTCAAAGTTTCAATTTAACATTTTTATCTTTTTTTCCCTTTCATATTCTTCATTGGCTTGGTGGGCAATCAGGAAAGATGCGCCGTGATATAAACAGGAAAGGTTTTTTTTTTTTAAATAAATAAGAACAAAGAATAGTTGTTCATTCAACAAATTACGTTTTGATGCATTTTGAACAATTTTTTGGTAAAAAAATTAAGAAAGCCGGAGTTTGATCGTTATTCCCCATCAATTTAACGTCTTTTCCATCTGCAATCAACTGTTTTCGCCTCTGGGTTGACCAGAAATTGGGTTAGGAAATTTGACCGCAAATCCTTCATTTTGGCTGGCTTTGTAGGAATTTTCCCATTGAACAAAAGATTTATTTTGGCGACAACTTTTTATTTTTATTTTATTTTATTTATTTATTGGATTTACGATATTGTATACAGCCACAAGAATGGAATGTTCACGGAGTCATGTGATCTATTTAGTCACCTGATCTATTTAGTCAACTAACCTGTTGCTAGAGAGTACAGTTTAGTTCCAAAAATTGCTTGTAGATTGCATTGGCATCGATCATTCATTGCTCATTCCGGTACAACATTTCTGAAATGTATGGTATGTATGGTAGTAGTAAAATCTTTTTATCACGAAGGTTAAAAGTGAAAACTAACAAAGAAGCGCGTATGAGAAGATTACAAAGGTACACGAGTACCGGTAAGTCATCTAATCTCATTACGAACAATGAAGGGGCAGTTAGGCTAAAAACCCGCAAGACCGCTCGGTCTTGAAGGCTAGGTCGGCCTTAAGCGCCGTCCACTTACCGGACAAACTACCAGGTTCGTTGCTTCACAATCTACCGAGATAGCGATAACACTGTATTCATTTTTGTGAGAACCGTTTCTTAACCATAAAATGTTTTCTTATTTCAAATTTTATAATTCATTGTTCGATACTCTTATTTAAATAATTAAGTTACAATTCTTTATCAAACAAAATATCTCGTGATAATAGTACGAGTATTGTGCAGTATCAGTCTATCTTGAAATTGCACTGAACAACACTGTACGGGGTCTATCGTGATCCAAGCAATCCATACTTGTATGTTCCAGTGATCCGTTTGGTGCTCCTATTTTTCGACAATCTTCCTTGTTGATTGATGAGGTTCAAGGATGACTCACACACTCCTCAGCTGACGATAGTTACTAGAGGTTTCTCGACGCATTTTTTACAAAACAATGGTGCGTGGTTGGGTTGGATCCTTTTTTTAAAATGGGGAGTTGTTAGGATCGACGAATTTTGTCTTCCATGTTTCCTTAAATATTTGATTGATATAAGGAATCAAATCATCAGCCACGATGAGAGTGTTCAGGGGGAGTCCATTATCTGGCCCTTCCTTAGCCCTCTGATCCACTTGTTCATTCGCCTTCACCCAAATGAAGTATACTTTGATGCCTTGATCTATCCAATGCCCCAACAGTCAGAGCTCTGTATGGTACTTGTTTTTTGCAGCTGCAGAGTACTGAGACAGTCGGTACATAATATGTAGTGAATGACGATGTTTACCATCTATTGTACGGTAAACATCTTTATTCCTTCCTGATCTCAAAACATGGTCGATGGCTTTTACAATTGCGTTAGCTTCAGCATCGAAGCTGGAGGTCATTTTCGGAAGTTTGTGTTTTTCGTGGTAATTATTGGAAGCATCAAAGAAAGAACACCCGATTGAATTCCTGGACTCAGTCGGAATTCAAAATACAACTAGTTTAATATCGAGTAGAAGGACGTACTGAGGGGTCGCAACGATAGAGAGTTGAAAACTGGTTCTGTATATATGTATAGTCATATTTGTAAGGGAAGGGTATATTTGTAATGTCATATTTCATAAAGTTACTTTTTTCTACCTCCACGTACCTACTAGGATAAAAATATCTTGGATTCAGTTCATGCTTGGACGAAACAGGAGAACGTTTCCTAATATATAAGGAAGGTGAATCCTTTGAAAGAAAGTCCAGACCCCGAGCTGTGTTGAGCGGGGTTTTTGGGGGCTTTAGTGTCTTGAAAACGGGTAGGAACATCTAACACTGACAACACTGATTTATAGCAACCAGATACCACATCAAAGCATCATCCTGTCCCTTACGATCCACGTATCATAATTTGGCAGTTTTTAAAGGGATCCCGGAAACCCACAACGGTGTGAGTAACGAAAAAAAGTGGAAGGATGTGGTAAAGAAAGCTCAAAGATCAAAGCATATGGAGGTGTTGATGGTATACGTCTTCCACTACAGAAGTTAAATATGTACACATTTACGAAATAAATTAATAAAAAAATGGGTGAATAACGACATAAAATTATAAAAAGTACTGAACGATGAAATGAAGACTCAACATTGAAGTTGTTATTGTGACGTTTGAATTGGTTCATTCAATCGTACTACGATTCGTACAGTACGACTTTTTACAGTATGGTTTGCTTGCGCTCGAAAAACCTCTTTTAAATCCGCGCTTTTCGAAGCCATATTTAAAAACGTCTGCAAAGTGGGTGTGGCACATAGCTTCCTCGTATCCATAACATGACTGTATAGATCATTGAAAATTATTATTGACTAAAGAACTTCGTTCAATTGGGCGAAGTAAATATTGAATTAGGGTAAATTTATTGTTATGCAGGAGCATAACTTGAGAAAAAAAAGGTAGGCATGCTAAAACTTTATTTTCTCTTTATTACTCACGAGGACCATATTTACATCAGTCCGAACAATCCCTGAAAATTTCATCGAAATCAGTCATGATCTCCCGGAGTTATGCGTGTAACAAGGATTTCACGTTTGCGGATGCGCAGAGGCTACTATTGATACGGGGGTGATGAAACTCATAGGGGACCATCTAACCGAACAATCCCTGAAAATTTCATCAAAATCGGACTGTAACTTCGTGTAGTTTTGCCCGTAACAAGGATTTGCTGACAGACAGACAGACAGACACGGAACCAAAATTGTTCAGAAAGGTCTAAAACGCAAAACGCGAGTGGAATTTTTGATTTTTGAGACAAAAAAATTTTCACATTCCGAAAGTGAAAACAATGCTTCCGCTACCTTGGTAGACTCGGAAGCAATAGTGTTCATAATTTTTAGCGATAGATATCAGATATGAAATACTACAGCTATATTTTTATAATACTTTTGTTAAAATAACAAAATAAAATGGAAAAAATAGGTAAACAATTATAATTAAATCGTTAAACTTAGAATTTTGACCAAATACGAAAGTTGGATAGCGACACGGAAATCAATGAGACACGTGAGCACCATTTTGAGGGGTAATGGAATTCTAAAATCCAAAAAACTTCTTTTTCGGCCCACCCTACTATATTACGGCTATAATACCTACTGTTACTGTTACCTTACGTCTCACAGGTTCAAAAATTCAAAACAAAAATTATCTTCCGTTCTGTGTAAGTAAATACGATTAGGTTTTTTGCAGTTAAATTTTGAAAAATTGATGTTGAAAACGATACTCAATGTTTATAAATATCGATACTTGCTTGACCGATATTTAGAGTATCGGTACGAACATATCGATACTACTTGTTCAACGATACCCATCCCTATTTTGAATGATCTCGATCTAGATTTGGAGGCCGAGCACCAGATTTCACTGCCATACGGCCAAATGGGCCTCAGAAGAGAGGAATACATTATTAGTTTGGTTTTGGAAGGAATTTTGTTGAGGGGCAGGCTTGAGTTGAGTTTGAAGACAGTGTTTGTGATGGGTTCGGCCCTTGTGAGTTTCTTGTCTATAGTGCTGCATGAGTTTGATGTACCCTCGAGGCCATAAGCTATCTACGTTCGGGAAATTATTCATCACCAGAGAAAACGCCAATATTTCAAAGGATTTCCGCGTTCCTGTTCAATATCCCCTGTTCACGACTCCAGAATTCAATATTTGCTCCGCAGTCAGGTGTTGCGTTGGAGAGGCCGTTTTCACTTTTTCCCCCCCCCGAACCCTCCGGAAGAAAAACTCCATACTCGCGCGGTCTCTCTCTCGGACGAAACAACCCAACATTAACTCAGCATTAGGAGGCCCCCAAGGAGCTAGGAGAAAAAAAAGAAAAAAACCGGAACGACCCAGTTCCTCCAAAGGGAAACACAATTACTCCGTTCGGTCCTGCTGGACTCGCCCCGTTAGGGCCCCAACATTGGTGAAAATCCCCTTCTCACTCACTCTCACTCGCATTCCCTCTCCCTTTCTCTCTCGCTCCCTCTAGTTCTACTACTTTGCCCTCCGAGTTTGCCCCCCTTTTTTTCCCTTCCCTTCTCTATACAGTTTCAGCCCGCAGTGCGGAAACCGTGTGGTTTTTCCTTTGGTCGGGGAACCGGGCCACCAAAGCGGGGCGATGATAAATATCGATATCTAACGATCTCTTCCCAGTCCTCCTCTTCCCCGGTCCCTCAGGCCTGTTAGCTCCCCGCGTTAGCTTTCCTTCCCACGTCCCTCCACTTTTTTTTATTTCAAGTTACAGACACCGTTGGGGGGAAAAAAATCTCATCTCCGGTCCGTCGGTGGTTTTCATTGGATCGGGGTCCTCTTGAAAAAAAAAAAAAATCTCAAATTTTGATAGGCGGATCACAGGGCAGATAGGCAGGATGTAGCTTTGATAACCTCTGGAGGCTTGTTACAATATCGGAATGCGAGGTAACGTTTATTTCCAGTACCTACTGCAAGTTTGCAGACGAGTTGACTTGGTCGACCTTACAGACTATTTGAATGATTTAAATTTAAAACTTCAAAAACAAGGATGGTTGATAAATGATGTGTACAGTCATTTGTACATCAGAAATTAACATGCACACATTTTTGGATAATGTTGCCACTTGGTGCGCTGCCTGGCCAATACAAATGAATCCCAACAAATCTTTACTTGGCACGTTCACAAATCGAAGGAATGTCCCCACAACGACTATCATTTGTAATAATTCAGTTATCCCCAACTACAATCATGTTCCATATCTAGGCCTGATCCTAGACTCAAAAATGACATTTCATCACGTCTTGGACTTAGTCTGAAGATCTCGTAACAGGCTACGACAACTGAAGTTCCTACTCGACAGTCGATCAACACTGCACCTTAAACATTTCATGTTGATCTAACCCATTTGGCAATATGCTTGCGACGTCTGGGGCTCATCTGCTAGGACCCACGTTAAAAAAGTACAGACTTTACAAAATAGAGTAATACGACTAGTGACTGATGCCCCTTGGTTCGTCAGAAATACTGTACTGCATGCTGACTTAGCTGAGAAACCTATCAACGCCTCCACTCATCAATGGTCAACCATCCAAACAACAAAATCCGCCTGATCACAGAACTTCCGCCACCACTACTGCCAGATCGACGTCTTAAGAAGAAAGGCTCACAGGATTTGCTTCTTCAGTAAATCAAATGACCTTCTACAACGATGATCTGCTATTATCTAAGTTCTTGTTAGGACAATGAGTGGATTGTACCTAGTCTCATACCCCATGTTAATTAAGACTGTGCCTTACTGTACTCCGTTACCTTGTTGGCATAACTGTAATATTCTTTTAGAATAATAAAGTTATTAATATATTTTTTTAAACAGTCATTTGAAAGCGTTTCAAAACAAAAATGCTGGAAATTCTTTCAATGGGGTTTATTATTCAATTTCATTCATTTGGCTAGCATTCATAATTTGAATTTCTACTAAGCTTTGGAGTGTGCGTGTTTCACAGGTGATAGAGCGATTATTGAATTTCAGGAGGCACACAAATATGATCAATTGATCAATCCAAATAGGTATTTTGGTTGAGAACCGATTTAGGTGCTCTATGCATATCTCCTGGAATTCAATAATCGCTCTATCACCTGTGAAACACGCACACTCCAAAGCTTAGTAGGAATTCAAATTATGAGTGCAAGCCAAATGAATGAAATTTAATAATAAACCCCAGTGAATGAATTTGCAGCGTTTCATGCGTATCAGAATGCTTTCGACCCGTGTATCGGCTATAACCCCTTTTAGGAGTTCACTCCAGTATCCACATTCACTACATTCACTAGGTTACTGCGATAAATTAAAAAAAAAACGCTGTTGTTTTTGTTTTGATTGCAGTAACCTAGTGATTTAGTGAATGTGGATGCAAATGTTGGCAGCATAAGATCATGCCATACATTGGGAATGGTTTGAGCTACAGACCTGGGGAGGGGCTCATTCTATTCCTCATGGAAAGTTCTTCAAAAAAAGTCCACATTTATTCCGCCTTGGTTTTTTTTTTTTTGAGGTTTTTAGGGATTTTACAAAACTTTGACAACCCTTAAAGGGCATTTTAAATTAAGTGAGAGAGCTGGCTAAAGAATTGGGGCGTTGTCGGACCAATATTGGTTTTTCCTGAAAATTTCAGAATTTTTGCTCCAGCTGTTTGGGATAAAACGTGCGAACGGCGGACGGACGGAAAAATGTTTATTGCAGATTTGGATTCTACACCCTTTGAAATGTACCTAAACCATGAAATTTTCAGGGGGGGTTAGAAATTCTGTTTTCAAGAGCGATTACAATGGTTTATTATTGAATAATAAACCAAAATTGACTTTTGGGAGGCACATATGCTGTCACGTAACAGTTGCCATTTCACAACGCTCTCTTAAACCTCACTTTCCTGTACCACGATGGAACTCAGCCTGGAACTGTTCAACACGTCACTTCAGGCCAAGTCCTTGTGGTGTGTTTATTCCATTGGTAGCCCCCTGTATCTTTCCCCGTTCTGGGCGATGTTTCTCTGCAGGATGCCTTCGACATAGACAGCTACAGAGGTCCAATGCTCCTCTCTTTCAAGCATTTTGGGAACTATATTCTCCAGTGTCATGTTCTCAGATAGCATTTCCAGATCATTCTGCAGCCATTTTCCTTGTGTTTCCCAATACTTCACACACCATCATCATCATCAAAATATTGCTTATCCTCAATATGCAGAAAAACTCAAGTTACTGTCGGAGCAATTTTTGATCAAATTTCAAAAACTTGGAAGTCTATTTCAATTGATTTGCTACTTCTACGAAAAGGAATGTACGAAATGGTCCAATATACTTGCAAATGAGTTGATGGATTCAAGAAAACACACTCCTAAAATCTGAATTGTGCGATTTCTACAAAAAACACCTAGAAGAATACCATTTTTCGCCGCTTAGAAAAATTGCAAAAAGATAATTTGGTGCGTTTTGCAGCACTCATGAATGCGAATAGGTATTTTCAATGATAGACGTTAATAAGCAACATGGTCAAATTCATACCATAACTCTGTTCTCTATCCTTCATATGTACACATGTACAATTTAATTCTTTAGTTTTATTGGGCTTGCCCGTATTGAATAAATAAATAATAAATAAATAAATCAAAACATTGTAAAAAAGGTGAATGACGATAATTTGGAAAATACATGACGTCTTCGTATCAGTGGAATTGACACAAACATCATTTAGGCTGCACCTGACTGCGGAGCGAATATTGCATCGCGTGAGTCGTGTACCAGGAAAATTGAGCCGGATCGCGGAAAACCTTCACGGTATTGGAGTTTCATCTAACGATGAACAATTTCATATCATCCTATCATCATATTAAGCTCTTGGCCTCGGGGGAAAATTCCAGTGGCGAATTATGGCTAAAATGACCGTGGAAGCGAATTATTTCAAATGATCGAGTTATACTGGGTGTACACGTTGAGATTAAATCACCAGTCACACGCAGGGATGTTGAATACAATATCGATATACAAAAATATCGGTATTTTGCCACGGTATATCGGTATTATGTTTGCAATATCGAAACCGGTATTTTTAGTTCGTTGTTTTCTATAATAAGTATTTTTAATTATATAGAAAAAATAGTAGATAACAACCATCAAATTTTGTCAACTTATGTTTCAAGGTGCGTGGATTCCAAATCCGCAGTGTCCGCCCACGTCATAAAAAGTGTAAGAATTGACGTAAAAATTTAGTTTTCCTGCAAATTAACTCCATTTTGATTCTAGTTGGTCCTTACATCTATCCATCTCGATCGCCTCACATGCATGCGGTGCTAAGAGAAAAAACTTCATAATTGTACCGAAAACGAGGTCTTTACTGGAAAAGGGAAGTGGGTGGCATTTTTGTACCCAAAATTGACTGGGTTAGGTTTTACATACTTAGAAATTCAAATACAGCAAATAATGAATAAAAAAATTAGCCCCCTCCGAACCTCACAATGGCTCGAGCAATAATTTTCAATAAATTTTTAAACGAAAGCTGATAAGGCCGTTTTCGCATTGGGCAGATGCGAATTGGTTTAAGTCACTGCAACTGTAGCAAATTTGCTATTGCAACGTTATCACAATAAATCAGACTGCAAAAACGTTGTTTATACCGGTATCTAAATTTTTACACTGTTGTGGAATAAAATGATGAGTCAAATAACTAAAACTACACCTACTTTCTAAAATATTGATATGTTATGTGCGAAATCCACTTTTATGTACAAATTTGGAATCACTAAAAGATCTATGAAAATTTAGCTATTTCACACATTTAATCGGGATTCTCTATGCGGCCTTCCAATGTAATGGCGATGTGTAAAATACGTTCAGCTCCCTTCAGATCAAATGTCCGATCTCATCAGAAACGCACCATTTCCGCGAAAGGGCCGTAGAAATTGCGAAAACCTCGTTGGCTCGAGCAATAATTTTCAATAAATTTGTTACTTCATTTCTACTCCTGCTCTGTATTGTTGGCTGTTTTCTTTAAATATGAACATGGTAATTGAAGTTCTTATTCTAATGCGGATGATTACTTCAAAATATCACCAGCCCCATTGCTGAAGAGTGGATATTAAAATCAACTTAGGAGTGTTTGGTTAGGAGGTTTACATTCTATCAATATCAAAAGTGTAATTTAAGGATAGACAGAATCTTTGATTCAACTATTTCATCCTTTCCCAAGGCGCCGTGGATATTTCATAAACTGTTTAGTCATTATGCATAACGCCCCGTCAAAGTGGTGCAGAAGTTCGAAAACTGAATAAATTTTACACTTTATCAAAACGACCCGTCATTCTGAACAGTTCCTAGTCATTAGAGAAATGTCTGTATTATACACATGGAGTATAAAATGTATATTGAATATCCAGGAGGCAATTCTACACCTTAGCAGACCTACTGTCCTTATGTGTGACACCCCCTTAGCTATGTCAGATCAAATACCTGGCTCGGGGATGAGAAATGACGACTACAACAGACTCTAGTAACAGATGTTGGAACCAATCAATTTAACTGTCAGAATTGAACGCCATATGCGTGAAACGCACCATCACGGTGCAACGACGGTTGTCTTTAAATATAAACATGGTAATCTAAAGGTAATTGAAGTTATAATTCTAATGTCCCACAAGATGTCACCAGCCATAGTGGCTGAAGAGTAGATATTAAAAAATCAACTTGGAAATGTTAGGTTTGGAGGTTTAGCTTCTATCAATATCAAAAGTGGAATTCAAAGAATGGCTGAATCATTGACTAAACTGTTTCAATCTTCGCCCTAGGCGCCGTGTCTAGCCATTACGCATAGTGTCTTGTCAATGTGGTAAAAAAGTTCGAAAAACGAAGGAATTATACACATTACCCAAAACGACGCGTCATTCTGCAGAATACCAAGCCGTTATATAAAATGCCTGTATCATACAGATTGAGTGTAATAGATACGAGGGGTATCCAGAAAAGAAGGTTTCCCGATTTTCGCCCCGCCCCTAATGAACCGGCAAACTTGAAACTTTCAGGGATTTTCAGTTCTGGTGTCGTGGTAACACTGAATTGTTTTCATAACCTGCTATCGCAACCGGAACTCGTAACCTCGCTGTAAACATGGATACCTTGGCCGGGGACGTGTCCAAACTGGAAATCCGTTCCGTGATCCGATTTTTTACCCTAAAAGGACCCGGGAATGAAATTCATCAAGAACTTACCTCAGTATACGGAGAAAACATTTTGAGTATTTGAGAGCAAAGTGTGGAAGGAGTTGGAGGAACCTGCCCCAAAGAAAAGCAAAAGTCACCTTTTCAGCCAGTAAGATCATGGGGACAGTTTTTTGGGATTCTCAGGGGTTGCTTTTGGTTGATTACCTCGAACGAGGGACAGCAATCGATTCTGCAAGATACTGCGAAGTTTTGGAGCGCTTGAGGGCAGCAATAAAGCGCAAAAGGCCGCATAAGCTCGCAAATCGCGTGCTGCTTATGCATGACAACGCTTTCCCCACCCAGCCTATCAAACCAAGAACTGCTAAAAAAAAATCAAATGGGAAATTTTCCCTCATCTTCCTTATTTTCCGGACCTTGCCCGATTACCTACTCTTCCCAAAACTGAAAGGGTTTTTGGGGGGCCAAAACTTCCAAAATGATGATCAATTGAAGGCTGCAGTTCGTGCGAGATGTGGGCACTCAGCATTACGAGGAGGGATTAAAGAAACTTTTACCCCGTTTCCACAAATGTGTAGACCGTCAAGGAGATTACGTTGAAAAATGAATGCGGATAAATTATAAATTTTTCAAAAAAGACTAGATTTATATTTTTTCCAGCAAAGGGAACCTTTTATAAAATATCCAAGGGCCAGATCAACAACTAACCAGTCGTATCGGCCTTATGTATCGCCAACACCTATATCAGATCAAATGACAATTGACGACTCCAACACACTCTAGTTGCAGATGTTGGAACCAAACAGTTTAGTTGTTAAAGTAGACCACCATCTGCGTGAAACAGTTCTCACGGTGCAACGATCCTTTGCATTATTAATAACAATATTTGGTACGGCAGACGGAAAATGAAATTAAAGTACAGAAATTAAAGAAAAGATGGATAGAACGTGTGGGAATGAGGCGGTGTAGGATGTGCGGGGGTGTGTGGAGAAGGAAAGATCCGCCCCACAGCCGTTTCTTGCTCGGAACACACTCCCTGTTTTTGATATATTTACGAGCCCCCTCCCCTCTCCTGCTTCTCCACCCCCGCCAACAACCCTCCACTTTACCCTCTCGGGGTTTAATTGCTCTTCGTAATTAGCCAGTTAGGCTAATACCGTCCCATACCAACTTCAACCGAACTCCACCCGTCCCGGGCTCAGTTTTTTCCTTTCCTGCCATTTATTCCGCTTCCCTCCTCTCTATTCTAGGGCCAGACGAGCCCTCCCCACCCCCCTCTTCAGCCCTTCTACACCGCCACTTTCAAAAAATACCGAAAAAACGCACCCTTTAGAAGACAAATTTTCCTCCAGCACTGAGGTTTCGTACCAAGAGTCTAATATTTGCTTCAGATGTTAGGTACACAATGTGTTACCAGCAAAGTTTAAAATGGGGCACTTTTAAAACATACCTGAAGGAAGCATTATATAGAATGCCTGGTCGTGCACTTGGCAAAGTGTGATTTCGTCATCAGTTGCAGTGTCCGTGAGGAGAGCACAGAGAGTCAAAATTTGCTCAGTGTGATTGTACCACGTGTATACTATTTGGGAAAACAGACACAGATCATGAGAATGAATTATTATGCTAAATATGCTCACAAACTAAATATGCCCTTCATTTAAATTCGCTTGCACATCGTCGTAAGGTGATAGACATAATCTTCGTGTACAAATTGATCAACGGGTTGTACGATGCTCCTAGCCTCCTTGAGGACTTGAATTTTAAGTGTCCATTGTATCTAACACGGAACAGGGATGTATTTGTACCAGATTATAAGCGCACAAATTATTCCTTTAACAGTCCGCTTACTAGAATTCAACGGCTGGTGAACGAATTGGATATTGATTTGGATTTCAACTTTGAAACAGAGGGTGAAATAAAGAAGAAATTATATATTTATTTTTCGAATTATAATTGTACCTAGCTAATGGTGTATTTGAAGATTGCTAGTTTTATTTTGTGGTATTATTGATTTTAATTTTTCTTCCAACTTTTTTTTTTTTTTTGCTTACTTATGTATTTCCACGTGACCGGAACCTTGT